>JAHHFK020000606.1:0-393230 GCA_024533555.2 Aedes koreicus | reverse complement strand
TACCAACGGCTGGATAGTCATGAAGAAAATGAATGTATTTTTTGGCTCAGGAAGTACTAGCACACTGGTCCCAAGCTCGGTCCCAAGCTTATAATGATTCGCCCCTAATAATGTAACTCACTCGAACACAACCTCAAATATTCTGTCAAAATAACACAACTATTCAAAACAAAAACAAAGATACTAGTACCGAAAGGTACTAAGAGCGCAAGAGTGTATTGTAAAGTGCAGACTGCAAGGTGTACTTCGGAACTAGGGATTTTACAACAGTGAACCAATTTCAAATCGCTAGTTGCACATTGATTGTTGGTTGTACCAACAATCAATGTGCAACTGGCGATTCGAAATTGGTTCACTGTTGTTGAACCCCTAGTTCCGAAGTACACCTTGCAGTCGGCACCTTGTCGTGCAATCTTGCGCTTTTCAGTACCTTTTGGTATAAGTATCTTTGTTTTTGTTTTGATTCGCTATGTTATTTTGACAGAATATTTGAGAGTGTATGGTGTGAGTTACGATCTTAGGGGCGAATCCAGACCGAGGGCAAAAACAATAAAAAACCTTTCAATGACAATGGCATATAATAACAATATGTGCAAGTTAATGTAGAGGTTTTATGGTGAAAATGAGATTAAACTATTTGATAACAATAACATAAAATGTGATAATATATCTTACATTCGAAATAACACAGCGAATCAAAACAAAAACATCGCGTGAAGCCGGTCGCGATGCTATTCAAACTGGAATACAATCGGTACAAACTAAAACCGGAATACTGAATGCATCACATGGAACTAAAGGGGCTTGGATGATGCCGTTGGAGTAGGAAGATAGCACCCGTGGGAACAGTTCAAAGAGCCCCAAGTTGAAGATGACGGGAGACGGGGATCGGAGAAGCAACCGATTGATGATAAATGTAGTTCAAAATAAATTTTTAAAGAATAATATAGATTTACTTTTCTGTACAAAGGTTTTGCGTTATTTAATTGGATGTAATCAGAAATGTCACCAACAAATAAACAATATTCTATATGGCGTGGTCCTTCATTTCATTTTTGATTCTTGATTGATGAATCTTTTTTTTTTTGACATTTCGTTGCGAATGTAAACAAAGTACCAAAGTGTTGCCTGGAAAAGTTTTGTATATCGTGAAAAAATAATTTCACCACCTAACAAAGTTGTTAAAACGCCTAATATTTGTTTCACATGGTTTTGTTTACCATAATATGTAAGTAGTTACTGATTTCTTTTAGCGTCCCGTAAAAACTCAAAGTTTGGTTGGGAACAGCTTTAGCTGTAATAAAAAATAATTAGTAATATTATCAATATGTTTTATAAATTATACCTTACAATTTTTCAGTTTTCATCGTACAGAATCCTTTAGATTCTAATTTTAAATTGTAGGTTTAGTAGGTATATCTAGGAACAAATTCAATTTTAGGCTTCAATCAATTAGTTTATTATATGATTAACTTACTGTATATAAAACTCAATAAATTAAACAAATTTAATAAGTTTTCACTAGCTATCTAGCTGGTAACTGATTTTTAATTAATGATAATATATTTAGACTGCTCGTAAACTTGCATGTGGTCCTTTTTTCGCAATGTTTACGTTTTTCGTTTGTTTCGCTGCTCGTTCGTATTCCACCGGGCCGACGATTCTCCGACCAAGTGGGTTTGGCGATTCTATAGACACTGATAGTCGTGCAGTAACTAGTGACCGTTACATACCGAGGTGAACTCGTCGTCACATCCCCCCACCCGTAAAACATTGTGACCGCCTTCCGGTTTGCCACCATCTACGACGTCGAGTAATGCCTACTTCACCACTGGTCTGCGTAAAATTCCGTTCACCGTCTTAACCCACGCTTGCCGGGCTCGTTAATCCTTTCATTGAATGACCTTGTCCACTTTCCTCTGATCTACCGATTCCGTACCAGTGCGTCCACGATCAAAACCAAATCTCCTTCCTCTATCACCTTCACTTCATCAAACCACTTGGGTTTTCTTGAAATTACAAGTATTCTTTGATCCACCGCTTCCATATTCGGTCCATCAAGTGTTGGACAAGCTTCCATCCGCTGTTGAAAATGACACGCTAATCTATGCGTATTACCGGAAGTTGTTTTACTCCCACTTGAGCTACCCAACAGAAAATGGTTAGGAGTCAAGGCTTCTTGATCGGCTGATTCTAACGGAATGTATGTCAGTGGTCTCGTGTTAATAATCGCCTCCGCTTCAATCATCACCGTCTCCAGCACCTCGTCATCCGGCCGTCGTTGCGCTTCCAAAATTGTTCCGATTGCTGTTTTCACCGAGCGGACCATTCGTTCCCACGCACCACCCATGGTATGGTGCACCGGGTGGGTTGAACGACCAACGAGTTGTCGTGTTGGTGAAGATTGTTGTCAGATGTTTGTTGCGATCCTCTAACTTTGTTCCATTGTCACTAAATATCTCAGCCGGTGCGCCTCGCCGCGATACAAATCTTCTTACAGCCATGACACAGGACTCTTTCGACAAACTGTGAACAACTTCCAGGTGTACCGCACGAATAGTCAGGCAAGTAAACAGTGCAACCCAACGTTTCACGTTGCTTCTGCCAACTTTCACCAGTACTCGCCCAAAATAGTCTATGCCTACGTATGTGAATGGTCGTACATACGGTGTCAATCGAACCTTCGGCAGAGGTGCCATTGGTGGCGGGCGTGGATAAGCGCGCATTATGCTACACCAGATACAGCTCTCCGTAACTTTTCTAACTAGTGACCTTAATGTCGTAATCTCGTAGAATTGCCTCATCTCGTTGACAACCGTTTCACGATTGCACTGGCGAAAACGACGATGAAATGAGTTGACGAGGAGAAAGGTGATTGGATGCTTGTTGGGTAGAATAATCGGGTACTTGGTTCCGTACGGTATCCATTCGGCATTCCCTAATCGATTACGTTTGCGTATCACTACGTCCTTGTCCATGAACGGCCAATGTTTGTAAAGTGAACTGGACTTAGGCAGGGTTCCATGTCGCGCTCATTGTCACCCATTGTCACCTCAAGGATAACTAATTCCGATGCAAAGAACTCCCCTTGTGCTTGTTTCCACAGCGAATTTTCGGCACGTATCAACTCGTCTTGCGTCAGACTTCCTAGAACCAGCCCTTCGTTGCGTTGCAAGCGCTGTACGTTGTTGACAAATCGATGCACGTACGCCTAAAACAGCAGCTTGCAATTCGAGCCGTGGAATCGTTAGCATCTACAGCGGAGTTACCTTCGATCACGCGGCTACGAGACAAACTTCTGGGCCTTGAGGACTTTCAATCCGGAAATATACTACACATGCATATGCGAATCTACTAGCGTCAACGAACACGTGGATTTGTAAAGACAAATACGTTTCCTCAATGGCGTTCGGAAAATAGCATCTCGGGATCCGCAGATTGTTCAGGGTTGGAACCAGATTGATCCAATATCTCCACTGCAACCTCAACTTCTCGTTGATTTGATCGTCCCATCCAGTACCTGATGCCCATATATCCTGCATCAGTATTCTTCCATGAATCAGAAGAAGAAAATATCAATCCCATTGGATCGAAGAAACTCATTACGGTGCGTAAGACTTCTCGTTTAGTTGGAATGTTGGACTCCTCGAGCCTGTGTTTCAGGTTGTCACGTAAAGAAACGACGTAGGTAAAAGTGTCACTGCTTGGTATCCATTTCATGCCACTGACTCGACTCGTTCGTCTTTCTCGTTGGTTCTTCTCTCACTTGAGCGGCAATCGCTGGATCGTTGGACAAGAAGTTACGGATTTCGAATCCCCCATGGGTGTGAATTTTCTTCACCTCGCTGCCAATTTTCACTGCTTCCTCCGCTGTCCCAAAGCTATCAAGGTAATCATCCACGTAATGGTATTGAATGATGGCTGTTACTGCTCGTGGGAAATCCACTTCAAACTCTTTAGCGTTCAAAATTTTTATATATTTTGATATATTATAGATTACCGGTTCATGACCCAAAAAATCCCTGAACAGGAATCTCAGAAATTGGCGATCTTCGGTTCGTATGAAGAACCGATGAAACATTTCCTCGATATCACCGGTTAAAGCAAAACGGTATAGTCGAAAATTTCCATTAACCGACGGGAGAGATGTCAGTTAATCAGGACCCTTCAGCAATGCAGAGTTGAGTGAAACTCCATCGACCATGGCAGCTGCATCCCAAATCAACCGCAACTTGTTCTGTTTCTTCGGGTTCAGGACGATCCCCAATGACAAATACCAGCATTGACCAGGGTCGGTAGTTGACACTTCATACTGCGTAGCCTTGTGTGCATACCCTTTGGCTTCGTAGTCCCGTGTCTGCTGCCGGAGTCGATCATACAGAGTAGGATCTTAATTGAGATGCCTCTCAAGTGAACACATTCGTTTGTACGCCATCCCGTAGCTGCTTGGAAAGCTCAAGTTGTCCCTCTTCCAAAGTAAACCCGTTTCGTAACCTCCATCAACTCTTCGAGTAGTAGATTCTAGTAGCATCCTTGCTCGCTTGTCTTCCTCGGATTCCAATGGAGTAGAAGGAGGTGATACGCCAATGTTGTCCAATGTGATATAATCACGAACTAATTGGTTTAGTTCTTGTTCTAGACTACTTACCGAGGGGACTCGTCGTCACAATGTAGGAGAAATTGTAGCTTTCAAAAACTTGTATTAAAATAAGGATTGGATGGAAAACAAAAGTTTTTAACGCTAACTTTATAAGAAGAGTAACTAGCCTTCAAAGGAAAAATATAATAAATGGGGGTTGAGCCTGACGATAAATGTCTATTTGCAACGGAATCATCAAGGCATGCAGTTGGAATTTGAGATCCTGATGTAGGAGGAGTTGGCAAATGCCGATGTGCTCCACCCCCACCACCCCCCTGCACACGGCGCCAGGCGACGGCGAGTATGGGGGATCTGATAGGCAATCCTACTACCCATCAAACTACTTCCTAATAATTCCAAAACGTTATCAACCAGTTGTTAGTAGGGTTCTACTGTTCTGCCTTAATTCACATACCTTAGACAGTAAACAAACATTGATTCAGAAGGAAAGGGAGATTGACAGTAGAAAGCGAGGGAGAGCGTGTAGAGAGAGAGAGAGGGAGAGAGGGAGAGAGAGGATTCAGCAAGAAGGGAGGAAACGAGGATCTCGTGGGACGTCTGACGGAAAAATAAAGAATTAAAAGTTGTATCGTAAACTTTGCGTTTTAATTTAGAGTTTTATACCTGGCGACGAGATTGGAGTGACGAGTAAGGTAATTAATATAGATTCAAATGTTTTTTTTATTTTAATTTCAGCGAAAACAAATTTATTAGAAAAGCAAAAATATCAATGGACGCGTAGCCCGAGCCCCAAAAATTGATGAAGAATAAGATGGCCGTTGATATATACATTTTTTTTTTCATCAAAGGAACCACCCATGGCAATTCACTATGTTGGTTCTACGGCAAAGAAAAATGTGTGTGAGGCGAGGGTGATACTATTGCATTTGCAGTTTTGATGTGGTTTAGAAAGTGCATAACATTTTGAAGGGCGGCTGCATATTTGGTTGCTGTGAACTGTCTTCATTAAAAATAAGTATATACGATACGAAAGTTGCCGGAGAGTGCTCAAATTTAGTTAATTGCATTTGCTTGGTTCCATTGTGATGCGTGAAAATAAAAGTAGTGAAACCGAAAAGAATATTTGGTTGTCAAGTAGCCGGGAGTCTGAAGGCTTGGCCTAGTGCTAGGGGGCCTAGGTAGATGATTTCTGGGTGATTTTTATGATATAACCGAGGCAGGGTGCCCGGTGGATGCTGACTAGTGCTAGGGGGCCTAGAGAGATGATTTCAGACAGGGAGTCTGATAGCATACTTTCTGATGCATGAAGTAACCGAGGCAGGGTGCTCGGTGGATGTTGACTAGTGCCAGGGGGCCTATGGAAATGATTTCAGGCAGGGAGTCTGATGGCATGGCCTAGTGCTAGGGGGCCTAGGTAGACTATTTCAGGTAATGTTTATGATGTAACCGAGGCAGGGTGCCCGGTGGATGTTGACTAGTGCTAGGGGGCCTAGGTGAATGATTACAGACAGGATTTCACTCGCTATTCTGTTCAATGCAACCAAGGCAGGGTGCCCGGCACATGTTACTTTACACTAGGGGACCAGTGTAAAGATTGCAGACAGGTGCCTGTGGATCGGTCTAACGCGAACCGGTAAGGATAGGATAGGATATGGAAGAATTTTCTTGGTTCGATTGAAACTATTCTTTGAGACTACAATAAGCTACAGCAACTAATCTCTAATTGAAGAAAAGATAATATAGTCTTACCCGCGAATTATGTTTGATTATGGTTTCAGATGGATGAAAGTCGTCCGATACCGATGTTTAAATGCGAGCAGATCGAAAGCGGACGATTGGCAAAGGAATGGCAAGAGTGGAAAGGTGCTCTTGAGTGCTATTTTGATTCGTATCAAATAACGGATCAAAAGATGAAGCGCTCTAAGATGTTGCACTTAGGTGGCCCACAGTTGCAGAAAGTTTTTAGGAGTCTTGAGGGTACTGAAGATTTTCCTTTAGTGCTGCTGGAGAAGCCTTTTTATGATTTGGCCATTGAACGGTTGGATTTATATTTCAAACCTCGCAATCAGGATGTCCTAGAGAGACACAAATTACGCACCATGAAGCAGGGTAAAAATGAAAGATTTTCACACTTTGTGCTTCGTTTGCGTCAACAGCTGGCGGACTGCGGGTTTGAGAAATACGCAAAGGAAGTTAAAAACGTTCTCGAGGAAATTATGCTCGTCGATGTTATTTTAGAAGGGTGCAATTCTCAGGATCTGCGAAGAAAAATTTTGGAGAGAGATCGGTCACTGTCGGAAATCGAATCTCTCGGGGAATTGTTAGAAAGCGTTCACCTGCAGGAAAAAGAGTTGAAAGGTGGCAATGAAGTAGACCAATCGGAGATCTGCAAAATCCAGAAGTCAGAATCATGTGTAGGGTTCAAAACCAGAAGTGAACGCAAGCAGGATCGCATTGTTCGTCGTTTTTCCGGTGGAAGATTTCTGGAAAGAAATCAAGCGGAGGTGAAAATCATTTGTTATGCCTGTGGTCAATATGGCCATACGTCGAAGACACCATCTTGCCCTGCAAGAGGAAAAACTTGCCGCAGATGCCAGAAAGCCGGACACTTTGAGAAAGTTTGTCGCAAACGGCCATCGGATTCTCAACCTACACAGTATACGAGAAAAGTAAATTCAGTCGAAAATAACGATGCCACATCAGAGTTGAATCCTCAAGTATCCTCGGGCGAAAATGAAAAGAAGGTGTATTACACTTTCTATACCGGAAATGATACGAATGTTTTTAACTGTAAGATAGGAGGGATTGTGACCGAAGTGTTAATCGATTCTGGCTCGGAGGTAAATTTAGTTACAGCAAATACATGGGAGATGCTGAAGGCACACCAAGCAATCGTGTCAAATTGTACGAAAGGCAGCAACAAAGTTCTCAAATCATATGGATGCAATGAGCCTTTGAGTATCTTGGGGACATTCGAAGCTTCAATAATAATCGGAAATTGTTCGACAGAGGCGGAGTTCATGGTGACTAAGCAAGGACAAAGAAACCTGTTGGGGGATACCACCTCCAAGCAACTTGGAATTCTTAAGGTTGGCTGTGAGGTTAATCAGATTAACGATGATGCGAAGCAAGTCCAGTTTTCCAAAATATCTGGTATTCAGGTGCGCATTCAGATGGACCCAACTGTGATTCCAGTTTACCAGCCATTACGACGGGTGCCAATTCCACTCGAGGGCGCAGTCAACGAAAAATTAGACGAACTGTTGGCAAGAGATATTATCGAAGTAAAACGTGGACCAGTGTCATGGGTTTCTCCGCTTGTAGTAGCAAACAAGGCAAATGGTCAGATTCGTTTGTGCGTGGATCTCAGACGAGTCAATCAAGCGGTAATCCGTGATCGTCACCCAATGCCAGTGATTGACGATGTTCTCACCAAGATTGGGAAAGGGAACGTGTGGAGTGTACTCGATGTGAAGGACGCTTTCTTCCAGCTGGAATTGGAGGAAGAATCTCGAGATGCCACCGTATTTATCACTCATCGAGGTCTGTACCGGTTCAAGCGTCTCCCGTTTGGCCTGGTATCGGCACCAGAAATTTTTCAGCGTACCATGGACGAAATTCTGGCGGAATGTGAGGGTGCATACTGGTATCTCGATGATGTAGGAGTTGAAGGCAAGACAGTGGATGAACACGACAACCGATTGAATGAGGTACTGAGAAAATTTAAGGATCGGAGACTAGTCCTTAATTGGGAAAAATGCAAGATACGTGTAACGGAATTTGATTTTCTTGGATATAAAATTAATGCCAATGGCATAAGACCTTCCGTTGAAAAACGAAATGCTGTGAAAACTTTCCGTCATCCGGAAAATGAAAGCGAGGTTCGTAGTTTCTTGGGGCTTGCAAATTATATGGGAAAATTTATTCCTAACTTAGCGGCGGTAGACGAACCGTTGAGGAAGTTAACGCAGAAGGGCGTGAAATTTCACTGGGATGAACCAGAAGAGTCAGCATTTCGTGCAATTAAAGCCAGTATAGCGAACGCTGGAAGCCTTGGGTTCTACAAACTCGAAGACGAAACGGCTGTTTGGGCAGATGCGAGTCCGTCTGCTTTGGGAGCAGTACTTATTCAGACAAATGAACAAGGAATGTCTAGGGTAATCAGTTTTTCATCGAAATCTCTCACGGATACAGAGAGAAGATATTGCCAAACTGAGAAGGAGGCACTGGCACTAGTATGGAGCGTTGAAAAGTTCCAGGTGTACCTAATTGGTCGGGAATTTAATCTTATGACGGACTGCAAGGCGTTGACGTTCCTATTTACTCCGACATCCAGGCCATGTGCTCGAATTGAGCGTTGGGTCCTAAGACTTCAAAGTTTTCAGTACAAGATTATTCACGTTTCGGGACAGTCGAACATAGCGGATGTTCTGTCTCGTCTTTCCACATTATTTCCTCAACCATTTGATGAAGCTGAAGAATTGACTGTGAGGGAAATCGTATCTTCTTCAGCAACGACAGTGGCTTTGAAATGGGAAGAAATTCAACGTGCAAGTAGAGATGACATGGAAATACAACAGGTAATTCAGGCCCTCGACTCCGGGACAAAAGAAAATATGCCTCTGCCATTCAAAATGATATCAACTGAGCTTTGCCACCTAGATGATATATTATTACGAGTAGACCGGATCGTAATTCCCGAGAGTCTTCGACAACGAGTGTTGCAAATCGCTCACGAAGGACATCCGGGTATCCGGATCATGAAGAGCCATTTGCGCACTAATGTGTGGTGTCCAAAAATGGATCAAAATGTTGAAAAATATGTAAAGGCTTGTCGTGGATGTGTTTAGTTGCTGCTCCTAACCAACCAGAGCCAATGATCAGAAAAAAGACTTCCATCCCGGCCTTGGGAATTAATCGCAATAGACTTTCTGGGTCCTCTTCCAGATGGTGAAAATTTGCTAGTCTGCATCGACTATTATAGCAGATTTATGGAAGTCGTTGAGATGAATGAGATTACAACAACATCAACGATTAAAGAGCTGCTAATATTTTTTTCGCGGTATGGAGTTCCAGAGTCACTACGTGCGGATAATGGCCCTCAGTTTTCTTCGGAGGCATTTCAAGCATTCTGCGACGAATATGGCGTACATCTAGAGAGCACAATTCCATACTGGCCGCAGATGAACGGAGAGGTTGAACGGCAGAATCGATCCATTTTAAAACGACTGCGTATTGCTCAGGAGTTGGAACAAGACTGGCGGAAGGATTTGCGACAGTACCTGCTTGTATACCACTCTTCAAATCATTCAACAACTGGGAAACCACCCGCGGTTTTTGATGTATGGCCGCCAAATGCGAACAAAGTTACCAAGAGTGCCTAACACTTATGACGACGGAGAGATAAGAGAAAAAGACACGATCGAAAAGGAGAAGGGTAGAGCCTATGCTGACAATCGACGAAAAGCTAAACCTAGCACCATAGAAGTTGGAGATCAGGTACTAGCGAAGCGAATGAAAAAGGACAACAAGTTGACTTCGAACTTTTCACCTGAACAATTTAGTGTAATCCGAAAGCGGGGAACAGATGTCACCATAAAGTCTTCTTCGTCTGGCAAAGAGTTCCGAAGAAGCTCTGCTCACCTGAAGTCGTTACCAAAGCAATCGTTACCAGAGATTCATCCGATTGGGAATGCAAGCAGTTTGTGTTATCAACAAGAGTCGTCTGATACATTGGATCGTCATGAGGAGGAATCCACAAGTAAATCGAAAAGCCTACACCCCGACCACAGTTCTCCTGCAGAATCTAAGAGAACTAGAATTGAACCCAGTCGTTTGAAGGATTATGTAACGTATTAGGAATATAATCTTGATTGTTTTTCAATTTAAGGAAAAGTAGGGATGTATGGTTCTACTGTTCTGCCTTAATTCACATACCTTAGACAGTATACAAACATTGATTCAGAAGGAAAGGGAGATTGACAGTAAAAAGCGAGGGAGAGCGATGTAGAGAGAGAGAGAGAGAGAGAGGGGATTCAGCAAGAAGGGAGGAAACGAGGATCTCGTGGACGTCTGACGGAAAAATAAAGATTAAAAGTTGTATCGTAAACTTTGCGTTTTAATTAGAGTTTTACTTATTAGTTTACTAATGCCTGGGACAGACATACAACGTACCATAGACTAACTCTAATACTTATGACAGACATACAACGCTGACCGTTGTACGAACTGTCAAATACTTTAATCCAGTACCAAAAAACACGTACTAGACTAAAGGAGTACAACGCTGTACGTTGTATGTCTGTCCCAGGCATAAGACCAGTAGGTCCCGAACAAATACGATTTTTTTCTTGGCTCAGCCAGTACTAGCACACCGGTCCCAAGCTCCGTCCCAAGCTTAATAATACGCCCCTAATAATGAACTCACACGAACACACTCTCAAATATTCTGTCAAAATAACACAGCGAATCAAAACAAAGGCGCAAATATGTATAGTTAGGTGCTGGCTTCAAGGTGTACTTCGGACCAAGGGGTTCTACAACAGTGAACCAATTTCAAATCGCTAGTTGCATATTGATTGTTGGTTGTACTCCTTTAGTCTAGTACGTGTTTTTCTGTACTGGATTAAAGTATTTGGCAGTTCGTACAACGGTCATCGTTGTATGTCTGTCATAAGTATTAAGTGAAAATTAAAATTAATTCGCGAATTGTAACACAACCTAATGCCTGGGACAGACATACAACGTACAGCGTTGTACTCCTTTAGTCTAGTACGAGTTTTTCTGTACTGGATTAAAGTATTTGGCAGTTCGTACAACGGTCATCGTTGTATGTCTGTCATAAGTATAAGTAAAATAATAAGTTCTGATAATATCGTTTCAGTTGAAGTCTTAAATTTTTTGCTCAAATATCCGCTTTTCCCCAACACTCTTGTTACTTGAAATGTTTCAATTTCAATCCGCGAGGTACTAGCACCATAGTGTACTCACACCCGAACATTTACAAGAAACTTCACTTTTGTTCAACGTAGCTGTCAGTTGTTTCGTTTTCAAGGCACTTTTCAAGTTGGGTGCAATTTTCGTGGTAACAAAAATCACAAGAAAAGGTATTTTCAGGTTGTTTTAACCTTTATTGCTAGACCTAATATGTAAACCATTAAAATCCTCCAGCAGACCATGCCGGAAGCACCCGCACGCAATCCCTTGGAGAGTTTTACCAACGCTGTTGCTTCTCTCATCGACGGTCCGGTTACTTGGTTTCGAGGTGAGTGCTAGTATTTCCCCAGATTTGAGAATTATTTTATCTGTTCATCCAGGATTCTACAGTCGGTTCTTTTTGCTCAGTTCTCAGTCTATGCAATGTGAATTATTTACCAAAGGTTCCGGCTAGAAAACACAGTTTAGTTTGTTTTGTTACATAATTTCTCATAACCTTTTTGCACTTCAATCAGTTTCGTCGGCTTCGCAATCAAAACAAATCCAAGAGCATGGGGCAAAACGGAAAATGGAACTTAAAATAGATTTATTTGTTGTATGCAATGTGATTCAATTGTTAACATGTAGTCTCCGTCCATTGTTTTTCACATAGTCTTTGTGATGAAGTATATCGTCTTTTCTAAACGATAGTTGACTAACTTGTATCATACGACCATGTTTATATTAAAGCAGTTATTTCATGATTGCTTAATTTTTTATATATATTTTTCTTATCCTTCAGAATCCGTCGTCGAACCGAATCGTAAGACCTATCCGTGGTACCACCAGAAGTTCCGTCGTGTGCCCTCGATCGATCAGTGTTACACCGACGATGCGGTGTGTTTCTTCGAAGCCAACAACCAGTTTAAGCGGGACAAGTAAGTACGCGTTGTATTTGTGCAATTAAAACCACCAGCAAAGTAGAAACATGAGCGCGACGAATGCAAACACCACATCACGGATGCATGCTTCCTGCCGCCAGCGAGTGTATCCGTTCCGAATCATTGTTGGAGATGTTTCGAAACTTTGGGGATGTCTGCTGCAAGAGAATTATAATTTTAGGCATTATTTACGTTTAAACAAAGCATCGTGAAAATCGAATTTGACAGCAGTAGATTGAAAGGAATTTCCAAATTTCAATCGTGAACGCCCTAAAAGCGATGCGTGAGAATGCCAGATGTCTGAGAATAGTTTGTATTTTGGAGCCGGGAGTTTTCAGTTTGCTATGTTTGTAACGATAAATTTCATGATTATTTTATGCGAAATGGCTCATAATAGCCATTGGAATATTCAGACTTATACGTATACGGAATCGTAGTTTCAGGTTTTCGGTAAGATTGTTTATGATTGAAATTGTACATTTACCGTTTTTGTGGGTTACAACATACAACCTACATTGTAAAAAACAATTCAGCCGTTGTCTGTTTTTGACCAAAAAACCATCTTGTTGAAACATCAGATTAAGTTGTATCTTCTTCTGACTGGTTTTAATTAATTGAGAGCTCATATGATGTGTATGTTGTGCGGCAAGCACAATTATACTCTGTCAAGAGAAGCCTGGAAAATTTTCAACCCGATCGGGTCCCTTGACCGGACCAGAAATAAAACCCGCCACCTCCAGCTTGATAAATCGTGCTTTTACCTAAATTTTCTGAGACCCAAAATTGTATCTAATCATCTATAAAATATGTCTTGGAAGCCCAGTTGATTATTGGACAGGCCGTTCGTACCCACCGTGTACTTCGACAACCTGTTGAGGATTAAACTCTCCAGCACCTTACCCTCCGTATCCAATTAACATATCGGACGGTATGCCGATGGATCATCCGGTGGCTTCCCTGTCTTTGGCAGCAATACTAGCGTCTGGTGTTTCCAGGCGTCCGGGAAGACCCCCTCGCCCAGGCATCTTTGCATCACCAGTCTGAACATTTCGGGAGCCAGCAGAATAGCCGTCTTGATGACCATGCTCGGTATGCCATCTGGCCTTGGCGCTTTGTTCAGCTTTAGCGACATTCCTATCACAATGAGTTCATTCGTAACCGTCGCCTAATCTATTTCCTCCGCGGTGTCGTTATTATCGCCCACGTGATTGTGAATGTTCGATGTTGCCCATCATCCATCCACCGCGATGGGTGGAGTGGTTCGGGATAGAACTAACGAAGTTCTGCTCGCTGAACAGACACTCGGTGCACCGAAACACCAATCCCGTCAGGATTCAATCTTGGTTGACATTAGATAATGAAATCGGCTGCTTTATCAGATTAGTAGAAACTTCTCATCTCACTAAACAAAGTAACATTTTTCTAGTTAGGTACTAATAACCAAATTACGTGAAAAAACGGTTAATGAAAAAAAAAAATATTACAGAAATCTATTTTCAGACAACACTAAGTACGTGCATGGTTTTAAATTCCAGATTTGGAAATTTTAAATTTTCAAATCTGGAAGTGTGTCTCAGCACCCTCATCCGAATGGTATCGGTGATATTTACATGCGGCGCTTATTGTATCAAGTTTTCCTTGCTCAGACTGGTGGAAGCACTGATGGAAGCACTTGACGGCGTTTTCGGGTTGAGTTGTATTACGAGTTGATAGACGATGAACTAGTTTTTGAGAATCTATTGATGATAAAAACAGCATTGACTATTATATTTGCTCAAGAGGAGATTGGTTATGCATTGCATCAAATGTACATGAGCACGATACGCAACTGAATTTGGTTCTAATTAACTTTGGGAATTAAGTTTGGGAAAACTGGCGAAATGATAATAACGTATGCTTTAAATAAAGTACTATTTTCGGATGGCAATGAAACGAAAAAATTGCAAAATATGATTCAATAGAACAAATTTTCCTTAAATTCTACTTTTATTGAGTATTCTACAAAAATGCCTCGGCGTCCTGTCCGGCGGCTTTACGACAGTACACCGGAACCTTAGCAATGGCGGGTGATAACATGGATGTCGGTATGTTGTTCAGCTCTTTCGTAGCTTTTGCGGTCAGCTATTCCTCAGATTTAGCAAAATTATTGGAGTAGATCTCTAGATCTACTACTAGAATTCTATCTGTCGAAGCTGGGGGACTTTGGGAGGGTTGACGGTCTTCGTTTTATGTTCAGTTGCTTCATCTCCCCCAGTGGTCTCGTGGCATAATATGCCGAGACCAGGTCCGGCCAAAAGACCGCATCTTGATGAAGACTGAAGTTACCTTGGTGCTGTACATCTTCCCGTTCCCGGAAAGAAAAGCGGCTTGCACATTCTCTTCTCGCTGATCGTCAGCAATAGAGGGGCCTTCTTCGGGAACTTAGGGCAAGAGATATCTTTGACGTGAACGCTTACCTACCTGGTGGAGGACGTAAAGTACCGGTTTTCTACTAGTCGTAACCGTCCAGCGTAGATTGTTGTTGTTGTTGCTATTGGTTCTTATTTATGTGACTTTCAGCCTGAGGCTGGTTCGTCACAACAGGTAGACGACCTGGACCCTACGTATCGAACCCATCAACACAAGAGCCGGGACCAACAGCTTTACTTCCCTTCAGAAGGAAGACGAGGTCAGAAATTTTTCGTCCCAGAAAATCCCAACGGCGACTACCGGAATTGATACCAGATCGAATAAAGTGAGAGACTACCACGCTCACAACTACACCACCGGCGCGGTGACGTCAAGTAGGTCTCGACGTACATTATGACCGTGACGTCGCGCTTGACCAGAAAAATGTTTCTCGCCAGCACCTTCAGCCGCTTCTTCTGGATGATTGCCTGCTGCTCAGACACGGCTGGCCTCGACTGACGCTTCTGCAAAACAATTTCCATGTTCTTCTTCACCGTTTGGTCAGTACCACCAACCTCTCGGCCCAAGATGCGAAACGATAAGGCCACCTTGCCATCGGTCTTCCTCTTCAGCTTTTGTTTGCACTTTACGGTCGCGCAGCATTGTCGGCAACGGGAACCAGTCTTTCGTTCGACGCTTTTGCCGTTCTCCAGGAGGGAGATGATGTTATACAGGGTAGGCCCAAATAAGTTACGCAGTATTTTTTTACAGTGTGGATTCTTCTAGCCATCTAGTTGCCAGCATATTAAAGAGAGACTGATTAATATGTAAACAAACTAGTGTTCGCTAGATTCCGTCGACAGGAAGTGCCTAAGAAAAATATGGATTTCATAAGACAACGGATTTTGCAGTTGCATTTGGTTGAAGAGCGTCCCAACCAGTTACTGGCCGAGACCCGGAAGGAAGGAATATGCCGCACATTAATCGACCGGACGTTGAGAAGATGGAGGACGAGGGGGACCTTCGATCCAAAGAAAAAACCAGGTCGTCCTCGCAGTGTACGTACTAAACGGCTTGTTAAGGCGGTGTGTTAGCGAATTCGCCGAAATCCTTGTCGTTCTTCATATAAACTGGCTCAGGATATGGACGTCTACAGGAAAACTATCAGATCAGTTCTCAAAGAGGATTTGAGATGGGTGCCGTACAGGAAAAGAAAAATTCATGGACTTTCGGAAGCCAACAAGAAGAACAGAGTAATTCGTTGTGGCACGATGATTCCATGATTGTGTTTTCGGATGAGAAAAATTTCGTATTGCAGCAAAATTTCAACGCTCAAAATGACAGGGTCTATGCAGCGAGTATTTAGAATATCCCTTCTTCAATTCGCGCAGTTCAACGCTTCCAAAATCATACTTCGGTCATGGTTTGGGGAGCGATTTCTGCTTTTCATTAATAAGGGTGTAAAAATCAACGCAAAAACCTGGAAAAGCATTTGAAGAAGCATACTTCCACGATGTTCGGTAACCGCAAATGGGTGTTTCAACAGGATTCTGCGCCGTCCCATGGTGCAGAGATTACCCAAGCATGGTGCACCAAGAATTTGCCACACTTTATTCCGACTTTCGACTTTCGAGATCTCAAACCAATGGATATTGAAATATTTAAAGCTATCATACAGCAGATATGAGATGAAATCCCCTAAAATCAGGTGCGTGCCGCTTGTAATGCCTTTTCAAAGAAACTAAGGGCAATAATTAAAGCTTAAGGCGATAGAATCGAAATGTAAATATGTACACATAAACAATAAAATATAATAAACAAAACAACAAAAAACCATTTAAATTATTTGTGTTTTCATGGGAGATACAGTCTTTGTTTCTTGCGTCACTTATTTGGGCCTACCCTGTTAATGCTGAAGCGACTAAATCAGCGGACACGTAATGCCTCACGATGTCCAAGTTCTTCGCTCCGGGATGGAGCTGGCAGTACGAACACACCATCGAACAGACGCTTGACTATTTTCACCTGTAAATCAACTGACACTGTCAATTTTTTTCTGTACACAACAGGATTGCTGAGATTGACGATGCATAGATGGATTCATCACCAAGGGGCAGGGTAAACGCATGAAAAAGTGCTCAACTCAGTCCATTTATTTAAGGGCATACGTTATGCGATGCTTGAAGCTGTAGGCAAAATTGGTGCAAAGACTGTACATAGAGTGCTCACATTTTCGATCAACTTCATCAGTTTCAGAAATTGGTCGGTTAAAAAACAACAAAGCTGCTGGTGTTGACCAACTACCAAGCGATCTATTAAAATACGTTGGTGAAGCACTGGCTAGGGCGCTGTACTGGGTAATTACCAAGATTTGGCAGAAAGAATATTTCCCAGAGGATTCGATGGAAGGCATCGTGTGTCCCATCCATAAAAAGAGTGACAAGCTGAACTGCTGCAACTATCGCGCAATCACGCTACCGAGCGCCACCTACAAGCTGTTCTCCCAAATTCTATGCCGCCATCTGTCACCAATTGCACAAAAGTTCGTGAGGCAATACCAAGCAGGACTCATGCGTGACCGCGCTACCAAGGACCAGATTTTTGCGATTCGACTAATGCTGCAGAAATGTCCCGAATATAACGTATCCGCATATCATCTTTTAATCGATTTCAAATCAGCTTACGACATAATCGATCGGGATCAGCTGTGGCAGATCATGCACGAATATAGATTTCCAGAAAAACTGACGCTGTTTGTCAGGGCAACGATGGATCGAGTGATGTGTATCGTCCGAGGCTCATGGACGCTCTCGCGTTCCTTCGAATCTCGGAGGGGTTACGGCTTTCGGATAATGGATTGTCGTGTTTGCTATTTAACATTGCATTGAATGGTTTGATTCGAAGAGCGGTACGAATGGTACGATCTTCAGGAAGTTTGTCCAACTTTTTGGCTTCGCCGACGACGTTGATATCGTAGCACGCAGCTTTGAGATGATGACGGAAACGTACTTCAGACGTAAGCCTGAAGCTAGTAGGATTGGGCTTGTCATTAATGCGTTAAAAACAAAATACATGAGAGAAAGAGGTTCCGAGAAAACAATGTTAGCCTCCCACCTCGAGTTCAGATCGACGGTGACTAAATCGAGGCAGTAGACGAATTCGTGTATTTGGGCTCATTGGTGATCGCCGATAACGACACCTGCAGAGAGATATAAAGGCTTGTTATGGCTGGCAAGGGTGCCTACTTTGGACTCCGATGGACGCTAGGATCGAACAATGTTCGCTGAACTACAAAGTTAACCATCAACGTGACATTAATTAGACCGGTAGTCCTCACCGTCCACGAAACATGGACATTGCTCGTGGAGGACCAACGTGCCTTGGTGTTTTTGAACGGAAGGTGGAATACAGATGAAGACGAAACGTGGAGAATAGAATGGAGACAACTACTGTGTACAGCAGAAGCCACCTCGGCCTTGGTCTGATTGGTAAGGTAAATAAACTCATTAGTTTCATGAAGCCCAATTTATCTCCTGATTTCACACGTTCGAAATGGCTTTTGCCAGTTCAAAAAAGCACAATTAGTAAAAAAATACATTTTAAACCCTTTCTTCTTAACAGTAAGTATGTATTTGTTTTTTTTTTTTGTCTTTATGTTTAGGCGTATGATTGGGTAGGGAACGGTTTCAGTTCCCCGGGACCCTGTTCCAAGCCCGGGGTGAACGCTAACCTACAACGCTCATTTTTTTTCAGTAATATGCTTCACTGAAGCACCATGCTGCAAAAAATGAGCGTTGAAAGTTATCGTTTACCCCGTGATTAGAATAGGGTCCCGGGAAGCTAAAACCTTCTGAAGTTCCTAACCTCACACTCGGTCGTTACCTGCCTTGGAGTCGGAATATGCCATAGTAATAATTTTATGAGGCTCGACTCTGTATTGATAACCCCGCCAATATTAATATTATACATATTGACGAGATTCAAACTTTTGCCCGTGCAAAATTTATTATAGCAAAAACTTTGATTGAAAGTCGATTCATTTCCATCAAAAAACTGGAACAAAAACGATACTTAATCATTTCTCTATAGTGAAGATGAAACTCGACATGCACTAAACGAAGAATTCGAAATATACTACAATAGATCATTTCATTGGCCGCAGTGGTTTGTGTCCCAAAAAAAAAAAAGCCAAATTTCGGCTGCTCGGTTGGCAACCGTTGGAGTAAAGGTGGATGAGAGCAGAAACATTATTATTCGGAAAACTGTTAAATGATGATGTTAATACTCCGAACCTGTTGGCGATGATCAGCATCAATGTTGCAAGGTATCTCCTGCGCAATTCTTATTTTCTTCGGCTACCAGCGATGCAGGAACTTCAAAGAAAGCATGAAAGCAAACAAAACACGTTCCTACGCGGCAAATCCGGAGTTAATTTGTACTTGTAGATTGATACCATATGTCCAATTTTTATTAATTTTAATTGACAAAGAGAATCAGAACAAAGGACTCTTAAAAAACGGATTTGTATTGGAAAGTTCAATCCGCATCACGATAAACACGATGTTTTGGTACTTGTCCCATACCATAATGCTCATACTAATTTGGCATGTAAATATTAGTAACCTTTGTCTGGGCACACATTTTGAAGACTTTGGAGCATGAATTTCTATAATTGCTTTATTGTGGTTCTCAGGATTTCGATACATCAATGACTACGCATTTATGACTTTCATTCATGGTTTAATACACGATCTCGTCTGAGCAGTACGACAGCACATTTATGATTTACATTTATGAAACATTTAGAAAAAAACACATGTAACAGCTCACTTCCTTCTTCACCCTCTGCGATTCGTGTAGTTTGCTCTTCCTCAAGTGAATACTATTTTTAACGATCAACAAAATTCGATTTGTAGCTTAACATTTAACGACTTGCTCCGCACAACTGATGAACCCATCGACGGCGTTTATCAATCAAAATCCATCGACGGCTGTGACGCCCTGCCGAAAACCAACCGATCGACCACCGATTGGCGATGTGTTTTTCAATCGTTTTGGTCGATCGCCAGCGCTCCCGCTCGGCATTGGAATTGTGCGTCATTAATCCGAAGCACTTTAAGACACAGGTAGTGCCACACTTGCACTAGTTCGTCTCGATCGTTTTTTCTCGCGGTTTCTTCATCTTCTTCCTAATCACGTCTGGCACTTACATAGCTACATCCATGGATGCAAGTTAACGTAAACTTGAAATTGTTCTAACGAAATCGAAAATATAATTCTGATTAATTAGGGCAAATTTCTGAGGTTCGCTCATTTGTCGAAGTCGCCAGTGGAATAACAAATCGAAAGTAGCCGTTTATTTTTAACTGCAATACTAAAATGTATGGAATTTAGAAGCACTTGCTAGCGATGCTGTTCAGTATGGTGAATACTCTAATCAGGATTAGGTAGAATAAGTTTCCCGATCCCAGTCGGAACATGCTGCGCTGCACGGGCACACACTTATTTCGAACTTTGCACTCCGTTGTGTTCTTGCTATACTTGGTGTATTGTTTCGGATTGTTCTGATTTCCCATTTGCTTCCTGCAGAGGTTGCGGCCGTCGCCAGGTTCTGCGAACAATTTGAAAACAATGGAATCGATTAAAGTAATTTGTTTAGTGCGAACTAGTCAAGCAAAAATTTACCTAAAAAGTTTCTATCGAGCGAATCGGAATATGCGCCCAACCGGGGTTCCTCTGATTAGCAAGCTTCCTAAGCAGCTGTGGGTGAAAGGTTTTGGGATGTTATTTTCACGTCACGTGCAAGTGTACTCCCAACAGATTGATCTGCGGCGAAGAAACGTCTGCCATTGACTGATCACTGACCGAACTGAACTGACCACTCTGTCTCTGTCTCTGTTCTTCTCCAATGCTGTACCTTTGGATTGGTCATTGGTACCTTCTATACATGCATGATATGTATGTAGCATCGATGTCAGGCACCAAGTTTCGGTCTAATGAAATATTTGGCCATAATAAGGTGGGGTAGAATGAATGATTTATTAGGTGAAATACAGTCAAATATCTAGAATACTTACACTGTTCAATGTCACCGTCGTTCGACTTCGAAATTATTATAAAATTAATGAATAATAAATAAATTCAGTGAATTTATAACAAATTCACATTTTTTTACAAAAAAATTTAGATTTTCTTTACATGCTACGTAATGGTCATTCGATTTGTTCAGCAGAGACTACAGCGAAGCGAAAATTCTACTTGAGTTGTAGCAGGGTGAATTAAGGACTGTGACGAAGCAAACTTGAAAAATTCAAAACACAATAGCTATGTAACCGTTGCATCTATGCACCCCTCGTTTATTGTGTAGCCACCTTGGGCGGTTAATCATGCTCATGCTCAACTGTTTTACGGTCATGGAAGATTTTCCATTTGATTTGTTTTGTTTATTAGTGGTAGTATTGTGACACCCGGACATAAATTATTAAGTTAGAGTGTTTTTCCACTTTGTCGCGAGTGAATCGATGATTATTAGCAGTTTTCAAGCTCGATATAGAGTCGCCTCATAGCGGGGATTATGATTATTGGCCGAGTGTGGTGTGAAAAAAAAAGAATACCAGTGCAATGTAGAAAACGGTCATTTGCTGGTCAGAAGCAACAACGCGCAACGGCTGGCACATAATTTCAGATGCATTCACCATGTGGTGTACAGAGTTTTGTTATGCATGTTGCATATCTAACGGGCGGTTTAGCAACGTTAATTTTTGGGCTTATTTTGACACGAGTGCATGAAATTCATAATGAATCAACGTCGACATTTTTTTTTACGAATGAACAAGATAGTTTCATTAAGGAGATGGCCATGGGTGAGATCTATCTGATTATAACTATATAACAATAATCCTATTCTCAAATAATACTCAATACGTGCCTAGTTTGGAAATTTTACAATTTCAAATCTGGAAGTGTGTTGCAGTGCCCTTATCCGAATGATATCGGTAATGTTCACAAGCGGGGCTTATTGTATGTGAAAGTAACCTCGGAATGGGCGTGACTGTCCAGACATTCTGAAATGGGTTGCTGGATCTGCTGTAGAGCTGTCACTTTCTAGCTCCCCGATTAAAGCTGCTTCCAATGGTCACTTGAAGGATTGTTGTAAACAGATTGTTTCCATAATACTATTGCCGGCCAATGGGTGTTAGATTGTACACACACACACACACTCACATGGATTTTTTTCCATTTGGTAATTTCTCTTGGAATACATTGTTGAGGTTTTGTTCAACATTCCTTCCAATTTCTCAACATACCCCTTTGGCCGAAAACACATTAAAACACCTGAACTCACCTTGGCCAATCAAAGTATTGAAGAAATGAGGTTTGGCGGGAGCGCATCTTCAGTTTTTTCAAGATTTTATATTGTAGATCTTGAACTTAAGTATCGTTACATATGTTAAGGTATTTTGATAACGTTGAGATCACATTTGATACATTTGACCTTCTCCAGTGCCGAACCAGTGTATTCAATCATTTTTTCATTGCGATAATTTTTCTGTATCCAAAATCGAAATCTCAGAAAAAAAAGGTTTGTGGTATGCTTTTTAGGTTTCATCTGGGCAGTTAAGACAATAGTGAGTAACACTGTTTATCCGTGTTTTCATATTATTCTTAATTTATAAGGTGTTAAGGAGATGCGCAATAGAAATATTTAAACATAAGTAACGATTTGAAACAACAGTAAGTATGCTGTTGGGGTCACTAGCAAAGTGTGATAGTGGTTTACTTGATCCTAGATTTGGGGGCACAGCGAGTATGGTGAACCTATAGTATGAATCATTATTAACTAATCAATAATGATCTAAACAGCCGGTCCACCACACCCGACGAACCATCACGTCTCACCAGTAAGCAGTTTTATTGTTATTTGTGCGCTATAAAGCATTCACACAGACCATTCACCTCTCGTGGGTCAAATTTTGTCCTTGTTGGCGGTAAGAGAGCTTATCTCATGCTATAAACATGCATGTGAGATCAAGAATTTGACCAGTAGTGAAAGTATCACATATTCTGCTCATTTTTTTCACTGCCACGTCGTAGAACGTTTATATAAAGGCACTAACAGCAGGTGTGATACTGGCGGGTTATGCCGCAATTCACTCTTAGACTTCTTACTTTCAATCAAAGGGAAACGACTAAAAGTATAGTTTTCATTTTCGTGGTAACTTATGTTGTTGTTTATCCATTTGTTTTATGCAATGAATAACCAAAAAACCTGGTTTGCTCATGGTATAATAATTGAAAGTAATTGCAAACTTTCGAAAAGGGTGAATGTTTTGATCTTGGTAAATATTTGACGGTTCGAAATGAAGGACATAGCCATAGAAAAGTGTTACTTTAGACTGACGATGACAAGCATGTATATTAGAAATAGGACGCGGAGGGCCCGTTTAGGAAGCACGAGCAGTGGATTAAACCTTTCCAAGTTATCCAAGTATTTTATTTCAGGAACAATGATGAGGGTCCGCTCAATGAGGTTTTAGTATTTTACTTACTTTAGAAGGGGGGAGGGGGATGTTTTAATCACGGTAGTTCCATTTCAATTCCGGTTTACGTTCTATTTCGGTTCCGTTTCGAATCCGTTTTGCATCCGTTTCGGTTCCATTCCAAACTGAATAGCTCGGGGCCGTAAAATGAACGCCATGGGCATAAAACAACCTGACTGACTGGCCCTGATAACACACTTTAAAATGAAAGCTCATAACTTACTAATTCGAGCTTTAAGGGTTATTATTAGAAGATACCGCAGTGCTGTAAATAGCCAACATAGGCTCACCATTGAAATTGAGAGTTGTCTAGAAATAGCATTCGTTGAATGAATAATAAATATTATGCATACTCTTGTTGCAATACTTCTTGGGGTTGACTTCAGTACTGCTAGTTGTCAACATAGACTACATCAAAGGCCTGAATGTCGTCCCTATAAATTATTGTTTGGCAATTTACATGTCTTTTTGAAATCTAGCTACTACTGCATACGGCCTGGAGATGACTTCAGGACTGGGGGCTATTAACTTAGACGGCACTTTGCCCCGGATTATCATCTCTAGGAAACATTAGAAATCATCAAATAAAGCTCGTGACATCTAGGATAGGGTATTAATTTGAGCTTCCATTTTACGACTGCATAGCAAAAGATCATCGTGTTAAAATTGAAACTGAAATTCAGAAAAATACTAATTACTTCAACTAGTGCTCAAGCGGCCAACATAGGCTATTGCTTCTAAGGTATTGGTCGTAGTAGAGGTAACGTTGGGAAAGGGTCTAGTCTTGCCATCCAAGCTGTCACGCAGGTCCAGCTAGATCCCTCAAAAAAAACAAAAAAAAATAAAGCATTCACACAACCGTTCACAGCCGATGCTCGAAGCAGACCCTCCACCTTGAGCAGACCTCAGTAATTGTCCATTTTGTCCGAGTTCCCGCACATGATAAAAAATATAAGTGAAACCTGACGTTTTCGGAGTATACGAAGTATACCATATGATCAAAATGGACCCGGACTGGTTAAAAAACAACAACAGTTTTTAATACAAATCTTTATTATCGTCTTCAAAATAAGTTTTGAGTCAATACCAGCATGCCAAAGGTTAATCCAATATACCATACACTAGTTATACACCTCGGCCGGGATAGCCTTCAGTTGCTTCAGGGAATTTCTGTTTATGTCCTCAATCGACTCATGGCGCGTTTCCCGAAGCGGATATTTAAGTTTCGGAAACAAAAAAAAGTCACAGGGATCCAAATCGGGGATACGGTGGTTGAGCGATGACTTTTGTTTTATGTTTGGTCCAAAATTCCATCACAACCAAGCTGGAATGCGACGGCTTGGTAAAAAAATCCATGAATTGTCTTCTCATAAATCCGACCGTTTACGACAAATTGCTTCGCGTAGACGCTTTAGTACACCTTATAGACCGTTTGACCCTCTGGAACAAATGCGAACAAAAACGATCCGCAACACCTTCGCCTTCTTCGTCGATCGCGGATCGAAAGGTTCGATCGACGCTTGAACAAATTCAACACCTTCGTTGCCTTCACCGGATCAGCTGTCTTCTGCCGCTGCCTGACCGCCGCTGGGTCGTCTGGGTCTCCTAGAATGACTTCACCACCGGGGACACCGTCGAATGATGGAATTCCAGGTGTTTTCCGATCCATCTGTGGAACGCAGTCGGATTTTTCACGACAGTACGCATATTTTTTTGGCGGGTCTGCTCTTGTTCCAATGCGGTCTCATTACACTCTTAGATAGTTTCGTCAAAATTTCACCAATTTTTACCCACACGCAAAAAAAGTAAAAAGCTAATCATTGTGTCTCATTTTCTTCGAGTGCAGTCTTTACGCTGGATGCGGAAGCAATTCGATGTTCAATTCATGTGGTTTTGCAATTGTTTCGATTGAATTTTGACACGGTGCATTGTTTTGATGAAACAGCACTTTTTTTTCTTTTTTCATATGGGGCATTTTTTCCGCGATTTCGTCCTTCGAACGCTCCAATAACATTCACTGTTGATGGTATTTTCCTTCAAAAGGCAGTCGATGAATATTATTCCATGCACATCCAAAAATATCGATGCCATAACCTTTCCAGCTGATCGTTGAAGCACTTTCGGACGCTTTGGACGAGGTTGACCAATTGCTGTCCAGATGACTAGCGATTTGATTCCGGAGTGAAGTGATGGATCCATATGTCATTCATTGTCACATAGCGACGCAAAAATTCCGGCTTGCTACGTTTGAACATAGCCAAACAGCCATTACCTCAAAATTTAGAATTGATATAACTCAGAATCTGTACTAGATATTGAATATTTCATCACATCAGTTTGTATGCAAACTGATTTGATGTGAGCAATCTGATGGAGTTCGATTCGATGTTCATTCACTAACAATCGAGATTTATCAATTCGAAATAGCGAGGTAAGTTTGCGAGAGAGAGAGAGATAAAAGATAGGAAATAATACATGGACAGCAATTCACCTTAACAGTTAGCAACACGAAATCCACTTTGAACAGAACTTTCGTATGGTCAAATTATTATGCAATAGAAAGTCAACGCGTTCTTTTGATATCATTACGAGGTCAGCTAACTCACTGCGTTCTGCATCATCGGTGTCTCTACGACCACGTTTGAAATCAGCATATTAACTTTTTATTAAAGTTTCTGATAAAGCCGAAACTTTTCAAGCCATTGCTTCGCTGGAACGGTTTTTTATTCATCAAGAAGCAGTGTAAAACTACAACACGAAATTGTTTTTGATCCATTGTTTTGACAATAACAAAAGTAGCGTCACTCTTAGCACAATAAATCAAAACCTAATGAACGGAATGTCATGACAGCTGTCTTTTAAAGTAGTTAGTTGTTCATTTTGTCCGAATTCGTCTTCATAATAAAGCAAAATCTGATGTATCATGTACTTCTTGAAATAGGTTAGTTTAGGTTTATTTGTTAGGGAGATTTTCAGCCGGTGGCTGGTTCGTCTGGAATAGGCGTAAATAAGAGTACACTCGAGTGCAGGATACATCACTTGTGCAGAACTCTTTTTTTTTATCCGAGTTCCGCTGTTACATGCAGAATAATGTATATGTTTCATATTGTTTTGGAAATAGGTTCCAACGACTTTTTCTAGAATAGTAAAAAAAACAATCTCTTTTTCAAAAACTTGAGTATAACAGCTTGTTTTGACCTCAGTATTTTTTTCAGTTTGCCCGCATTCCCCTATACAAATAACAAAAAGGTAAATATTTCATCAAGTTTTCGAATTAGATGCAAATGCATCAAACTATTTTCAACATGCCTAGAGAATCAACTGCCATTTCAATCAGCCTATAATGGCCCATTATCCGCGAGTTTCTCAGTAAAATTAAGAATAATGTTAAAGTTTCTTACAGTTTTCGAAATGAATTGTAATGTCCATGATAACAGTGAGAATATTTCATTTTTCTACCAGAGTCAAGAGAAAAATCAAGCAAACCTCTTCTCGAGGTCTGCACAAATAATACCACTTTTCGACTCTGCATATTTCTACATAGGAAAAACTATTTTTCATAGACTTTCCCTAATAGTAAATGCCATAAACAAACGAGTGCAAACCCAAGTACTTAAACTATTTCTTAAATGATTTGGACGAAACCTCGAATAGACCGTTATGCAAAATAACTATACAAAATTTTTAAGGACTAGGCTGCGGCTTTTACTTAAGTGTCATTTAGGGTCCTTTTTTCCACAGTGTGTCGATTGGGTTTTACCAGCGGCTTCAAACGTCAGCGGTGATTAAGAAAATAGATACTATGCGTTGCGCGATAAATTATCGCGAAAGTTATGTGAACACACTAATAGAACTGCGCATTTACGTTAAATCGTTTTCGTGTCTTCGGGGGCGCGGTTATAAATTGGGTCATTTGCGCACTTATTGTAGAAGATATCAAAACGATTGAACGCAAACGCGCAATTCTATTGCGTCTTCGCACAATTTCCGCGATAATTTATCGCGCAACGCATAATATAGTTTTTAGCTCATGAAGTACCAGCACATCGGTCCCAAGCTTCGCCCTTAATAACGTAACTCACACGAACACACCCTCAAATATTCTGTCAAAATAACACAGCGAATCATAACAAAAGCAAAGATTCTAGTAACGTTTGCATTAAAAAAAAGGATAAAAATTGCCGATTTTTCATGGGTTTACCTTCACCCGCACTGACAAAACTACCCATGCAGAATCAATCATAGTAACCCATGAGTCAGCAGACAAAATTTGACAGCTCTATCAGTCGAACTCTAACCGTGATGGCAAAAACAGTGAAGCAACTCCGTTCAGAAGTGTGCGCGTTCAAAGAACGGCACCCCGCCGCGTCGAAAACGGACATCGTGCGGCACCTTGTGGACGCCAGATACGCCCGTTCCGGCATCTACAACATCTTGGCACTATTAGACAACAATCCGAGCATCGAAAGAAAGCCCGGTTCCGGACGGCCGACGACCCTGAGCGACAAGAAGCTCCAAAGGATGCTGAAGAGGAAGACCGAGGGAAAAGTGGCTACATCGCTGCGTGCGCTTGACCGGGAGGTTGGTTCAACTGGCCAAACAGTGAAAAAGTACCTGGCGAACATGAACATACATGTCAGGAAGCGGAAGTCGCGTCCACTGGTTTCGGAGCTGCAGGCAATGACGCAGCGGCAGTGGCTGAATAAGATGGTCAACACGATTTTCCCGGCGAATTGCGACGTGGTGGTGATGGACGACGAGACCTATCTCACCCTGGATGGCTTCGACTGGCAGGGAACTTCGTATTTTACTTCCTCCACGAAGGAAGTGAGCTCCGAGGTGAAGTTCATTTCGTACACCAAGTTCCCCAAGAAGGTGCTGCTGTGGCTGACAATCAGCGAGAAGGGGATGTCAAAGCCGCTCTTCTTTCGCTCCGGACTGGCCGTGAACGGGGAAATTTATAGTACCAGGGTGGCCACAGAACCGGGACTTGCTGTCAGGCAAACGTTTCCCTTTGGAAACAAAATATATTCCTGTGCGTTGGAAAGAAAGGGGATTAGATACCAGAAAACCTAATATTAATCTCTCTCGTTCACTTTTTCCCTTTGTTGGCAAAACTGAGCTCATATTCGTCACCCAATTCCTACAGTTTTATTGGCGAATTAACACTCATCGTATTTCGACAGCCTTTTTTCTTAAATTATAAGAAGCGCTATACCAGTGAAGCATTACCACAATAAGCGAAAACGGCTTTAAATCAAATAGTACGACTGATTTGTTGCCAAATGGCATATTTAGCTATCTTGTTGGAATTCTTCTTGCTTGTTATTTGGCACAAGCAAGGATGTTTCGAAATTTCTTCGCAAAGCGTAAGTGTCAATCTCCTTATCCCGTTTTGTCGTTTTGGCTACGCGTTTCTTTTCTTTTTTATTGCAAAAGCTCTCTTCCTGTGTTGCTGTTCATACTAACTGTCAAAACCATCAAATCTTCGAGCACATCAATATTGAAAAAAAAACTGTTTCGGAACTGCTCTCCTTCTGACATTTTATTTTTTATTTTTTATTCGAATTCCAACTTGCAAAACCCGCACGAAAACAAATGGAAATGTTTTGTTCCCGCCGAAGAAGTAGTGTGTTGTGATGAATTATATTTTCCAGAGTAAATCCCGTGGTTGGGTTTACACTTCAAGAAGACTGTATTTTTTGTGTAGACGACCTGTAAATCAGTCTTAAAACTGGAAATTTTTAACATTTGGTCTGAGAAAACCGGGAAAAACCGGGAATTTGAAAATGAAAATTGAGTGGCCACCCTGAGTACGAAATGCCTGTCGGAAGTTGCGTCGTTCATCAAGAAATACCATAAGGGCGACGACGCGGTGTTCTGGTCGGATCTGGCGTCGGTCGGCGAACCCGCCCAACGTCCCCCATCTGCGTTCCATCGAGAATTTCTGGACCAACCTGAAGCGTAAGTTCTACTCCAACAATTTTGTCGCGAAAATTGAGGAGGAATTGATAAGAACTCAAACTCATGCCTACACGCATGTTTTCGTTGGCTATAGCGAATGTTCCGGTTAACTGCCGGAAGGCCGCTCGCAAGGGCGTAAAATTTGTTTTGCAAGTTAGCTTAAATACCATACTACTACCATAGCTTAAAGTTGGAAATTTTATCAAAAGCAATTATCTGTCTTAGCTTTTTTTAAACACCATCCGAAAAAAGTCCATTTTCTAATACAAACGTTACCAAAAAGCGCATGTATGTACTGCAAGATGCAGGCAGCAACGTGTAATTCGAGCCAAGGGGTTCTACAACAGTGAGCCAATTTCAAATCGGTAGTTTTACATTGATTGTTGGTTTTACCGGGTTTTTGAACAGCCGAATAAAACGGGAAAATTTACCAGCGCTGCCGATGGTGAGATCTTTCCATAAAATTTTAATTATAATAATAATTATAATTTTTATAATTCTCCATAATAATTATAATTTTTAGATTTATGGTAGGAAACCACCTCGACCTTATCGCACATGATTGGTCCATCGTTAAGTTCAAGATCTGCAATATGATAAAACTAAACATGCGCTCCCACCGAACCCCATTTTTTCATTATTTTGATTGGAAAATGTGAAATCTGGCGTTTCAATGTGTTTCCGGGCATACAAAATTAATAAGCCAAGTTAAGAACAAACCTCAACTGGAATACTAGGAAAATTGAAACTAACACTTCACTTGATCACTTTTAAAATAAAAATATAAAAAACGTAAACACTTTTTCAAACTATCCCCAGTAAACGCGAACAAATTCCTTTAAATTCCACTAAAAAAGCTTATCCTTTGACATAGGTATAGGCGTATTTGGTCTGCGAGTTACAGACTTCTTCACTGTCAAGTGCTCGATAGTGCTCGTTTGAAGAAATACTGAATTCCTTTTTTTTTTAAAGTTATCAAGTGATGAAATTTTACTAGTTTTCGAAAAACAGTTGAATAGGTTTCACTTCGTATAAAATCATTTGTTTTTCTCATTAAAAAATCTTATAATAAAAGAAGATTTTGGTCATGATTTTCATCAAAAGGCAGCACAATCCATCGTCCCAGTGAATTACATATGTACACAAATCGACACCTTCCCACTCGCCATTGGTTTATTTTCAACCGGTAATGCAAATATTATGTTCGCAATCTATAAACAATTCTATAAATAGCAGGACAATTCTATAGTCTATCAGCTTTGAACGATTCGCTCAATCGACCTTCTCTTTTCATAGCCATGTCGAAGCACACAGATTTCGTACTATCCTCACAAAGCTTTATAAAGAAGGTTCTTGAAAATAGGTACCAAATTTCGAAAATTCTGAACCATCAGTAGAATGTTGTCTAATTGTATGCAACCTTAATGGACACCTGATATTCTACTTTCCGGACATGACTTGAGTGCTTTACATTATAACTTCAATGTTGAATTGTATAGCTAACTTTTTTTTTCTTTTCTACTAGGATACTACAGGCACATACTACTACCATACTAAAAGCTTCGGACAAATAGTCAAACCACTTTTTTGCGATAAATAATTAACGAGAGAAAATATCTTCGAAAGCAGATAAGCCATTTTCTCAGCTTTGTAATTAATTGGAATTTACTTATTGTCTTTTATCAAAATCTCATTCATTCAATCAAAAATCATCCTGTCCCGAGCATTTCCACTCAGAACATTGATCGCTCACTCTTCGACGTGGGTCAATCTATCCACATGGCGTCCGTCCATTACTTTCCGCTGGAAAAGCAGGAAAATATGCGTTTTTCAATTTTCAGTTTATTTTTCACCGTTCGAATCGTACTGCTTAACTGTCCGTGGGGTAAACATTTACTGCCGCCGCACTCTGGGACAGCTTGGAAAAATATATTGGTCAAAACTTGCATTTTTATTGTCAGGATTTAAATTTCATTGGATATTGCGTAAAATTTATTAATGTTTGAATAATAAATTGAATAGAACCTGAAAGTGGTTGCGTATCTTTAGGAAGAGGAAGGTGGGGCGAATGTGCCTGCCAATGCATGCATTCTTGAAGAGAAACGATGCCATCTATATTTATCAATTGCTACTTGGCACCCCAGTGGGTCTGGGTTCAATCCCAGTCGACGTCGGTGGTTTTTCTGAGGCGAAAAAATCTGGTCACGTCTTCCTTCGGAAGGGAAGTAAAGCCGTTGGTCCCGGTTCATATTCATTTGTTTGGTTGGGTCCCGGGGGGGGGGGTGTTCTTCCTGGCGTCGGTGTTTCCCCCCTGGGGGGGAAGAGCCCCCCGAAAAAAAAAAATAAAAAAAAAAATTTATCAATCAACCTGCGCATCAATGTAAGCAATATTCCAGGTCTGTTAAGAATAAGGAGCTCATGCCGCAACTTTTCCCTATTCGCAAACAGGCGAACTAGGAGAGAGAGGGAAAGAAAGAGAAAGTGAGACAGAGACAGAGTGAGGGGAGGGGAGAGATGAGACAGGAGGTAGAGAGAGGGGAAAGAGAGAGAGAGAGGTCCTTACTTTTTAATTAAAGTTGAAGAGTTAATTCATTTTGAAGAGTCTTAATTTCGTTTTGACGACTCTTAAATTCAGAAACATAAAACCAGTCAAAACTATACAATCTTGAAGAAACTTAAGACCCGTCAAAACACCCGGCAAGCGCTATCCAGAAGGTTAATATCTCCGATTGCATTATACCGGGCAAACGCATCTTAGGAGCATTTTTCCAAAGTTTAAGGAGCATTTCCCCAAAAAGAAGGGTGCATTTACCCTTTGCCGTTTCCAACAGTTTGTTTCAAAATGCGTCGATTTACAGCGGAACAACGTCGAAATATTGTGCACAAGTGGTGTACAGAACCCAGAATGTCACTAAGGATGCTGGTAAAAATGCAAGGCCGTACGAACAGCGATCAGAAGGTGTTTAGTTCAGTGAGGATAAACCAAAATCGGGTCTATAAAAAGGTCTTGCTAACTCTCGTTTGAATAAACGTATATCATTAGAGCACAATAAAAAGGTTTCAGATGTGGTAGAAAAAGGTGGCTCTTCGCAGTCCAATATTCATCGAACCTATAAAAAGCAGAAGTAGCCGAAATGGAGTCCGCAACAATTCTAGGAACTTTTTTCAATAGGGCGAATCTAACAATAAGAGATACTATCCTATCTCACTCTCTTTCATTTATTACAGCGCCATTATAAAACTTTCGAGGGATTCTTTAGTGCAGATCGACACACAACAGTGCTGGCTAGCATACTCTACGAATAGTAGCATGAAAACCGTAAAGGTGATTGGAACTCTCTGTCTCGATCCCTCCCTCGCTCCCTCTCTCTTTGTATTTTTTTTTTTTTTAGAAGTAGGAATCCCGCTCTGTGACTTGCAGCTTCAACAATAAACGCTACATAATGTTGTGTTCTGCCCAAGCTATTGTCGAAAGAGAACATGAATGAAGGATATCAATTATTGTGGTTATGCCATTATGATACTCAACGTGGAAAATGCTGGAGATTACAATACTTAAGATTTTTGTTTTCCTTGGTGAAATACCGTTTTGCTGGACTTACACTTTTTTATCTAAATAGAACCGGTCTAGATCCTAATTTAAAAGAAAAAATGGCCGTAAATTTGGACATTGGACATATTAAGTCTTAACTTCTGTTATCAGTGCTTCTATCATACTGATCAAACTGATGAAACTATATAACTTATTTAGCTCAAATTACAGTTATCTTGATCTGTGTTTACTTTGCCTCAATGCAATAAACCAATGAAATTCGATTCTGTTAGCAGTCACATTCTAATCTATAGTCATTTCTTTTTCCATTACATAAATGCTTATAAATAGTTTCTTACAAAAGATGGAATTGATTACACGAAATCAAGTGATGTGAGAATATAAAGTCTGGGCTACTTTCACACTTAGCATTCATGGCTATAGTGTCAGCATACCACATTCGGCCAGAGCATCACTGAATTTATGTTAGCCTTAATGAAAGGTAGTACACATTTCTCCTGGCACTCTTGCTTATAAAGCTTCGAGTCTATTGTTGTGTTGCTGATGAAAAGATTGGTTTTGAGTTCCGGAGATTCCGGACAAAATTATCGACGAAAACAATCTTGAATTTGCTGGAGATATCAATCCGTTCTGTGGGCAGATGGAACTTTTTTCGAAAAACTGCCTGAAATCCATATCTAATTCGTAAGAACACAGTCATACAGCTTTCGGGCACGTATTCTGGCCACTTTTGCTCCATCGTCCAATTCAGTTGCTTGAAGACACGGTGCTCGCAGATGGATCCTTTCGACGATGTTATGGCCGGCAGCATATCCGGTCCGAGTCCAAGGTTTCCCTTGATCAATCTCGACACCTTTTATATCAGCTGCCGATCCAAAGTTCCAGGCAATTTTCAATCTTTTCGCGGTATTTCAAATTGAGCACGTCGTGGCATCGTGAGTTCTCCTTGTACAGTACTGGAAGAAATAAAGTGCTCACCGAAAACCTAATTTATAATCGCTTCGAAACTTTTTTAAATTTGATTACATGCTCTCGCTTACTTCTGCAATGTTGACTTAATTTTCATTATCTTTTAAATTTTGTTCATAAAATTTGTCTTTTCTATTGATATTTAAAAAAATATACTGAAACTGAGTTGTTTTCGAACTGGAAGAAAAAAGAGCGCATTTCCGCCTAGTTATATTTTACCGTGTATTGTTCGTTCCCAGTCACTGAGATTGACATTTCCTCAAATGGTTGCTTACAGGTGGTTTGTACCAGAATTTTTTTTTTTTTGTGTTTCACTAGTTTGTGGGTATTATTCATGTTTTAAGGTGGAAACTCTGCAAATTTCATTAAAAACCGTAATATCATCGTTTGGGCCTACCAGAACCGTGAATCGTTCCGGAATATTGCTGCTAAGTTTGCTTTAAGCTAATCTGGTGTAAGGAAGGTATGGAAGAAATTCGAACAATATGAAAGTGTGGCAGATAAATCCGGTCGTGGGAGGAAGCATCTTACGTCTCCACTCCACGTGCGAGAGGCAAGAAGATTAATCAATAACGAGTCGTGCTATACGTAAGAACATGAATCTGAAGGTATCCGAAAGAATTATTCTCTACAGACTGCAAGAATCAGGATTGCAGTTGGCGTTCTCTAATTAGAAAAGTCAACAAACGATTAAAATTTGCTCAAAAGGATGCTGAACAGCCCGTTGAATTCTGGAAACAAGTGATGAGGTCTGATGAGTGCAAATTCGAATTGTTTGGCAAGAAACAGCGCCCTCGTGTTTGGATGAAGTCGGGAGAATGCTTGTTGGGGCAGAACGCCGAAAGACTGTGGAGGAAGGATTATGGTGTGGGGGTGATTCGCGTGGTCTGGTTTAGGAAATCTCGTGCAAATCGAAGGCATTCTGAATGCTGACAGCTTTGATCAATGAATGATTGATTGATTGATTGATTGATATGATCAATGAAAATTTGGAGGAATCGCTGCTTAAAATGGGGGTCGAGGAAAACTTCATTTTCCAACAGGACAATGACCCAAAGCACACTGTTTTCTTCAAAGTAAATTGTATTAAACTGTTGGAATGGCCACCACATTTTTTTTATAGAAACGTTGATAAAGGCGAAGTGACGAACAAAACAAAACTTTTCACAACTTTAAATTAAGCCTGGCAGAACTTTGATAAAGCATACTTCCACAACATCGTGAAAAGCATGCCAAGACGTCTACAAACAGTGATTCAGGTGAAAGGTGGGCATACTAAATACTGAAATCTTAGTTAACTATGTTTTCATTACAATTCCTCTTGTGAGCACTTTATTTTTTTCCAAGTAATATCAGAAGAAGTTCAATAGAAGTTAAGATATTTATTTTCAGTTGTAGAATTTTATTCATTTTTATGCATGAATATCGGAAATAAAAGATGAATTTTGTGGAATACAGTCCCAAGTTGTATCTCAAAATGAAAAGGGTATCACTCTTTGAGATTATTCGTTTTGGTGAGCACTTTATTTTTTCCGTTACTGTAGGTCTGCAGGAACAATTTTCTTTTCTAGCCATCTAGTACGACTTTTTTTTAATACTTCATGTATCGAGACGAAACTTTCAGAATTGAAACACGCGTACTTCCAAAATAAATCGCTGTCAAAACATTGCTAATCTGACCAGTAGAGGCGCTGCTTTGATGTGTGCATTAAAAAAAGCGACTATTTTCGGATGGATGGTAAAAAACGGAACAAGATATTTTAACAAACCAAATTGCATTTTATTCGAGTAATGGGCCGACGCTAGATCCGGCCAAAACACCACGTCGACATCGTTGTGGTACTTTTTAATTAAGGCGGCAACTCCTGGGAGGCAGTAATCGCATGCATAATCAGAACATTTATTCGCTTTTTTTTTTTTTTTTAGAATAAATAAATGGTCTGAATTCTAAGTGGACTGGACATTAGATATTATTCAACAGAACAATCGAAACGAACCAACAGAATTTCAAAGGTTTTGTCCATAAATCTGTATGATGTACCCCAGTGTGCACCGCCACCGTCTCGAGTGCCGGTTTATTTATTGGTTGCTGACAGTATAAATGGCTCCAGTTCGTTTACGCGAAACCACCACAATTTCATTTAGGTAGGTTTCAGGCGAGTTGGCCATCTGGTTTGTATTGTCTCGAACGACCAAAATGTTTATCAACACATGCTGGTTACGGGCTGCCACAGATCGACACCAGCATCAACAAGTGTTGTTTTATCGCATATTGCTGTATTATTCACTGCAATTGACTTGCTTGTTTGAGATTTTTTGTTCAAAAAAAAGTTTTACCATTTAAAAAATAAACCCTAATTTGAAACTGATCCCTCTCACCTATTTGAACATATCCACAGAATTCAATGGAAATCTAATCGGAAATCCATTTAACAATTAATTCACTTTCACTTATACTTAATTTGAGCTTAAATTCAACACTATGAACTGCTTTTCAATGCAGTTAAAGCCACTTTAGGGTCCTCCCTTAGCCCAGTCCGTATCTCAGCGCCACACATACAGCTACCATACTGGAGGTGGCTGGATTCGATTGACTGGTCTAGGAATTTTTCGTAAAGGCAAATTCCTCGATTCCCTGGGCATAAGGTATGATTGTGCTTGCAGCCAATCAATGCTAAAGCGATGATTCGTCAAATTGTGATAAGCAATAAGAAGAGCCTCTATGAATTTCTTGAGTATGCCGGAAGCCTCGTAATCTTCAGAAAAAAATAAGTTATCAACGTATTTTAAATGCCTTAAACTTCTAGGAAACTCTCTAAGTGGAACTGGTTCCTACCCATGCAAAACTGAACTTCTGAAGTCTGTGCGACCTCATTCTGAAGTAGGTTTCAAAAACAACAGCAAAAACTGACGTTTTTCAAATGTCAAATATACAGATATAATCATGATACTCGCTCCAAGTTGAAACTCAATAATGAACGAACAAGCTATTACATTCAACGACTTTAGTCATCAATTTATATCCTGGAGAGTGTGAGCTGTTTAGTGGAATATCTGTTAATAGAAAATGAGAAAACAAATTAGCCATTTCAATTTAATTCCAACTACCTTCAGTGTTAGTACACGACACTGAAGAAGTCTGCACATTGTAGACGAAATACGCGTATCTGTCAAGATAAGCAATAAAGGTAGTTGGAATTAAATGGAAATTACTAAGTTTTCTTCTCATTTTCTAGTAATTAATTTATAGTTACACACTTGAGTGAGATTTTTGAATTTCTTAACGTTTTGGACACCATGACTTCACTGGTTAAGCTGAAGGGATTATCGTTATGATCTTTAAATGATCTCAAAGGCTAGTATGCAGCTCAAAAGTATTGGGCATTAGGATAGGAAAAGTAATGGTCAAGAAATGCTTTTACTGTCGGAGTTACTTACCTTGTATGCAGCTGAAAAGGAAGGCAAACTTTGTAACGTAAGTAATGCCTCCCCTTGTAATCTTAATGGGGCTGTCACATTTCCTTGCGGGATAATATTCCGTTCGATTATTCCGCAAGGAAAACTGACATTTCACCCATACTGGAGCAGTTGTCAAAATTGCTTCGGTAGAAATGGCAAACATTACTGGAGGTCTTTACTTGTCAACTACATAATTTAAATAATCGATACGCCAAGTAATGCATTCTATATAAAAAAATGGTTACACGTTATGTATTAACGGTTAACACCGAAACATAAACAATGATTTCACAAGAAAACCGTTGACCCAATTTTAGGGACATATTTGTTGCTATGTTCTCAATAGCCTAATGTATTCATCACATAGTAAAAATTTGGTATTGGTATTCCATTGAAAATAATGGAAATGTTTGAATATTTGATTGAATATTTTTCAAATGGCTTAATTAAACCAAAACCCTTGCAACCTTATCTATATAGTAGGAATTCTAATGTTTGGAATATGGAATAAAGTTGTTTTATTAACTATTGTGTTGAGTTAAGCGAATATAGCTATACATGAAAAGCTTAAACAATAAATTAAAATAAACACTATCAAGATTGTTTTTAACGAGAAACCGAAAAGATAAGACGAAATTGCATCCATAAATAAATCCAATTTAGTGCTTATAACGACTGTTCCAGAAAGTATAAGCACACCTTATTTTAACGGTCACTTTGAATATAATGAAATATTTCAACATGTTTTGGCTGCGTCCTTTTGATTGCACATTTCTGAATGACATAGCATCAAAAAAGTGCTCAGTTTTGTGTTACCTATGAAATGCGCGGTCTTACTCCGGAACAACGATGAAGTATCGTGCACAAATGGTGCACAGTGAGCGGACTCTCCTTGAGAAAATTGGCCAAGGAAGAGGGTGTAAGCGTCGCAGATCGTACGCAATTCGAAAATATAGAGAACAGTGTACGTTTGAAGATGCGCCGAAGAGTGGTCGGAAATTCGGTCCTGTTAGTCCGGATATCGATAAAAAGATCAGGGATGCCTACAAGCTAAAACCAGCGACTTCCGTTCGGGATGTTGCGAAAAAACTAGGGACCTCGTCGAGTAACGTCATGCGTGCCAAAGAAAGACTTGGGCTAAAAACATACCGGAAGCAGAAAAAACCCAAAAGGAACCCAAAACAGGCCGCGTCCGTGAAACCACGGGCCCGCAAACTCTACGATTCGTTATTGTGTAGAAATTCTGGGTGTATAATAATGGACGATGAAACGTATGTGAAACTAGATTACAAAACGCTTCCCGGACCACAATTCTATACTGTAAGCGAAGACAAAGACATCCCCGAAACGGAGAAGGCAATGTTTACCCAAAAATTCGGTAAAAAGGTTATGGTTTGGCATGCAATATGCGAGTGTCCGTACATCACAACGGAGACGATGAACACTCAGAAATACGTTAAGGAATGTCTCCAGAATCGATTATTGCCGATGATCAGGCAGCACGAAGGTCAAGTAGTGGTTTGGCCTGATTTGGCGTCATGTCATTACGCAAAGGACACTTTAGAATGGTACAAAAGTCAAAATGTATGTTTCGTGCCGAAAGACATGAATCCGCTGAACTGCCAGGAGGAACGGCCAATCGAGACTTTTTGGGCTCTAACCAAAGCAAAGCTTTGAAAATTCATAAAACCAGCGGACGACATCCAAAAATTTAAAAAAGATTGGCCAAAAGTGGTCAAAATGGTGGGAAGTACCACTGTGCAGAAGCTAATGGGTCATGTTCGAGGAAAAGTTAGGAGTCTTGGCTATGATTAAATATTTTGATTAAACGAGAGTAAAATATCATATAAAACACAAATACAAATATGATTTGCCAAATAAAATTATTAAAACTAAAAAAAACATGACTTTTTTGTTATTTTGAAAGTGTACTTATACTTTCAGGAACAGTCTATAGAACGACATTACATCCAAATCCATCGAAAGTTTTCGTATTTTAAATGTAAGTTATTTAACTTCTCGTGGTTAAGAACAGCAAACGACTTATACAGCTCATCTAAGCAACCATTTATATAGTAGGGTGCAAGGGCACATACCCTACTAATTCGACCAAGATTCTTTAAGTAAATTAAAGCACAGGGAGTCAAGAAGAAACAAGCGCATGTTTTAGTTCCATTAAAATTGCCGAAGTTATGTTTGGAACATTTTGAAAATTAAAATAGAGAATTCTGCTATAAAATTTTCAAAAGGTAGAAACTTCATTTGTTAAACTAAGGATCAAGCGTCGGTTTCTCGAAAGTTCTCGCAACCTATTAGCACTATTTTGTTAAACTTAGCTTAGCTTAGCTTGACTGACAGCACGAATCAACGGTTGCTACTCCGTGATTGATATTGGAATCAGTGAAATTGCGCAATGAATCAACTGAATGAGGCTGGGAGTAACCGACCATTCTCACTGTATACGTTTCAGGGACTCATGTTCTTTATTCATCAATATAGACGCTGGCCACGTCCTTGCAATCAGGTGGGAATAGGCAACGAATGTCAGTGTGACCTTTGCTGTTACGGACCGTGTTTACCTCTGCATGCCCACAAAGGTCCTAGGAAGGTTTTATGATAGTAGAATGGGGCTCAAAGGATCAGGATTCACCTTGATAAGTGATGGGATCATATTTAAGATTCATAATCGTTAGTAAGCTCGCGCCGTCGAACAAGAGATAACCGAAAGAATAAGAAATCCGAAATACCCGATAACAAAATAATGCGCAATAAAGCATCGACATAACCGTTTAAGCCGATGCTCAAAACACTCTCTTTTTTTTCGTTAATTTTCAACTTTTACAGCTGCATTCTACAACCTATTTTACTACTGTAACTAATATCTGCATCAATCAAGTAGAAGCTTCTAAAGAACAATCTATGCTTATCCATTTAAAATAACGATTGCGGTATTTGATAAAAAAAATAAGAGTCCGTATTTTTTTTTTTTTTCCAACAATTTTTTTGTTTTTTTTCCCAACCCCCCCCCCCAAAGTCATTCCCCCCCCCCCCCCACCCACCCCAATTTTTTGTAAAATAAAGGGCGGATTATTATTTTTTAAAAAAACCCACACCCACCTCTTCCCAATTTGGCAGATCGACAGGCAATTGGTGGAGACCAACCAATGACGTCTATATAAGGTCTGGAGCAACGCACTGCTTGCTTGTATTGAAAGCAAAAATAATGTTAACATCGCTGAGCCGACGAGTGATGACGTAACACTATTCAACTTTCTATGCACGTGCATAGGTTCAGATAAAAAAAAAATCGGTTCAAACGTTTATTATAAATGCTGAATTGTGGAAATAATCATGATACAAATGCCATTGATTGAGCAGAAGTATTTCCTCCCGATAACATGGGTCATGTATAGTGAATTTAACTGAGGTAATTGAATTTTTGCAACACTAACTTTCAAACGCTGGGACATGACAATTGAGTAGCGATATAGAGCCAATTTTCCATCATCGATAGACTAGAATCGGTTGAAAAATTAAGTTTTATAGCGCACACAATTAACAATCACGGAGCGAACGAATAAAAAAAAATAGTATGACGTAGCACTTTCCGAGCTCTTGTGTAGCGTGCGCAAGGAGTGCGGTGGTATTAGTGTCAATAGCGAATTTTGTTCATTTCACTAATATTGTTGTGGCTACTGGGCCAACCCTTATATAAACGTAATTGGAGACCAACCTGGTATCTCATATCAAAATGCTTAGAGGCGGTTGTGCTGATGCTTTGTTTACGCAATATTTTGCTATCGCGTTTTCCCTTGTTTCGGTTACCTATTGTTCGGTGGCGCGAGGGATCTAGTGAGCACAGAAAAAAAAAAAAAAAAAAAAAAGCTGCTTCCCGGTGAAATGTGGTGGCTCGCCTAGTGTGGTAGGCCGGTGGTGAAGATCATAATTAATTGTGATCCATATTATTCGTTCGCCATACTCGCCGGCCAAGTAAACCACTCTCCCATTTTGTGAGTGGCTCTAACAGCATCCGTATTTTTGTTATAATTCGATCCAAATTGGCTCTCAAGCTTTAATATAAATTACCTTGTTTTCCCAAAAAAAACCACCATCACACTTTGTGAGTGGCCCCGAACAGCATCCTTACTGTTGGTATAAATCGGTTCAAATCCCAAATCGGTTCTAATATTTAAATATTTAACTAGACAGCTTATCGTTTACCAAAACAAACCCTGCTACCACCCAATCCTGTTACCAAAATCCCAGTGGTTTCTCGTGGAAGTGCAGAGGTGTTCTCTGCTTCCAATAAAGCGAGTATCATGTCAACACATTCCTACTCTTTCCTTATTTGACCCGCATTCTGCAGTCATTCTACCTTTTTTCGGTCGAGTTCATGGTGTTTGTCGTAGCAGTCCTGTGGAAGACGATTTTTTCATGCATTCTCTCTTCCGCTTCTCGTGCATATTGAAAAGCTGAAACTGCCGAACGAATGGGAGCGTGCGGCATACGAGGTATTTTTGTTCGTTTCTCCACACCAACATATCGCTTGGCCTAGACGCCGCGGTGTCTTTCACACTTTAATCACGTGCTAACATACGAGTTCCCCGATTACACTGTAGGATTCTGCTAGGGAATATGTTGTTCACCGAGTCCCCGCTGAAACTCGGCTGTTTTTATTTTCAAATCCTTAACAATTAAATTTGATTTTGTATGGTGTTTGCGCGTGGGTTTGCACGGGTAATGCAAATCTCAGGAGGGCTATTTAACCAACTTCCCTTTTATCCAATCGAGCTGAAATTTAGCACATAGACACGTTGCCAGTGGCGATACGTTTGTACTTCAGAGCTTTCACTCTCCAGGTTACAAAAGCGACATTTATCTTCATTTAGTTTACCAATGAGCTTTAGGTGGTATTTACTAGGACAGTGTCCTGTTATTAAACCTGTGTATAGACTCAGATCACGTTTCGATAGATTTAGTAACCTAAACCTATGACAAGCGTTTGGCGTTATAAAACGTTTTGATTGCCGGGCATTTAAGGCCTTGTTCCAGTTGTACTGTACCTTCGTTTTCTCCCAGAACTTAAGCTTCATTTTAAGAGCTCAAGAAGATAAGCCAAAAAGGGCTCGGGACCAATGAATTTCGTGGTTGATCCTTTTTTTGCCAATTCGTCACCCTTTTCACTTCCGTCGATTCCGCAATGCCCAGGAACCCAGTATAGGTTAACAGTGTTGCGACAGGACAGTTTTGCAACAATTTCGAGCATTCCCAAACTAGTTTTGACGTATAATTTTTTGATTTTTAGAGTCTGACCATTTACTGTGTGACTGCGTTGCACTATTTCATCTTCATTTCATCTTATGGAGTCTTGGGAAATCTGGGTTGTTAGCCCCAAAAGGGTAATAAATTTCATAAGGAATATATTACCTAGTTGGGATCATTGCCTATAATAGTAGTGGTAGTTACTCAGAATAGTGACTCAGCATTGTAATTTGACATACATAAAAGTTGTCACGCAAATGTATAGTGCACTTTTTATCGCTTCCCTTACTTTATCCATATGGAAAAACGTAGTTTCTTATAAATTTTGTCAAATAAGTAGTAATTTATGGCAAGCTCCGTTAGTATCACACCTGATATCAGTGCATTGATGAAAACGTACTACGACGTGGGCGAGAAATAAAAGTGCAGAAAATGTGATACTTTCAGTATTAGTATTAGGATAAAGTGGTACTGCTGCTGATTGACTTCAGCAAAGCGTTCGATACGATTTCTCATCGTCGTCTATTGCAAAAGCTTCACAAACGTCTTCTCATCTGCTGTTGGCCACAGTAAGTCTTTTCTAACTGGAAGAACACAAATTGGGTATTGCAAATGATTAATCTTCGGTTATCGATCTACCAGGTGCATTGCAATATCGTCGGGGAAAATGTTCACAGGTGATGTACAGCTTTACTGTTCTCCCATGCTTCAACTGCGGCAGCATGGCTAAACTAAGATCCAGCTTTTCACTGAAAATTAGTTGTGGACACAGAATTTGTTGACACAAGAACATTCGTGCATTGTACGAAAACAATAAAAAAGAGCTACAAATATATGGTTACTAATCTAAAAAGAAATGTCTCTCTGGTGGTTGCATTAATGACAGACAGATCTACTATATCGTCTCGAAATGTAATTGAAGAAAAAAGCGCAACAACGCGGAGTTGTCCCGCGATTTTTGTTTTAATGTTTCTGACATGGGATTCGATCCTGTATTTTTGGAAAGAGTTGATACTGAATCCGTGGTTGAGCTCACTAGGCCATGGTAACTGGTGAGAAAATGCTTAATTAATAAGTATGAAGTTATAACTCTCGACAGCACTTTAATTTTTATTTTGGGATAAATAAATTATTCCCGTCCATCCCAGCAGATAAAAGAAAAACAGTGATTGGTTGGTCTTCACGAAATTCATTTCGTGCATTTTACAAAAAGCTGTAATAATAGCATTTCACCAGATAAAAAGCAATATGAATGTTTAATACAATATACGAGACATTTGTTCTTTGAGCATGAGCATGAGCATGATTGACCGCCCGAGGTTGCTACTCCGTTGTTGCCAGATCAGCTGTTATTACACAGAGAACCAACAGATGATGCTTGGGACTAACATACATCTTCAATGTGTAAAAACTGGTGATCCCAAACTAAGGCAATACCGGCGCCGGCCTCGCCCGAATGCAGGTCAAGTAGGGAATGGGTAGGAATATGTTGACGTGATACTCGCTTTATTGGAAGCCGCGGAATCCACTGCACTTTCACGAGAAATCACTGGGATTTTGGATAACAGGATTGGGTGGCAGCAGGGTTCGTTTTGGTTAACGACAAGCTGTTAGGTGTAATTAGTACCGATTTCCGATTTGAACCTATTTAAACCAACAGTAAGGATGCTATTGGGGCCACTCACAAAGTGTGATTGTGGTGTTTCATTGGGAAAACAAAGTGATTTTTAATAATGCTGAAAAGCCGATTTTTACCGGTTTAAACCAACAGGAAGGATGCTATTGGGGCCACTCACAAAGTGTGATTGTGGTTTTTCATTGGGAAAACAAAGTGATTTTTAATAATGCTGAAAAGCCGATTTTGACCGGTTTAAACCAACAGTAAGGATGCTATTGAGGCCACTCACAGAGTGTGATAGTCGTATTTCATTAGGATTTCATCTCAACGCTGGAGAGCCAACTAATGCACCTCACCACCGACCGATCTTACCCGGCGAACCACGACTTCCGATGCTCACTCGATCATTCGCGCAACGAACAATAGGCAACCGAAACAATAGGCAAAACGCTACGCCCGATAACAAAGTATCGACACAACCGATTCAACCGATGGTCGACGCAAACCTATTAAAAGTAAATTTTATTAATATAGATACATAATGGGTAACAATTACCTGTCCTGCTCCTCGTCCTTGAGAGCACTTACTACCTCACTACCGAGTATTAGATATTGTCTTCAAAATTTGGTAGAAATAAATTATATGTTGCAACATTTTTCCTTCATTTTTCTCCGACGGAGTTTCAACAGGATGATTATTTCTCTCACTATCAACGATCACATTTTCGTCAACACCCAATAATTATCGCCAAACAATCTATTTCACTTATTTCTACTCGGTATCATCCAGACACTATACAACTGTCAGCACTTTTTAGTCGGGCTAAAGTGACAATCCGAAAAAGGAAAACAATTTTCCCACCGCCGTCGTCGCACTTACACACACACACACACACACACACACACACACACACACACACACACACACACACACACACACACACACACACACACACACACACACATGAAATTCGGTTTCTCACCCGAACGCACTCTTCACGACACGACGCACGCGAAAACTACGGCGGGACGCCGGCGACGCGGTTTTTCCCGGCACACTGCTGTTGTCAAAAATTCGAAGGGAAAAACTTCCCCACAGCAGCGTTTGATCGAACCACTCGATTTCTGTATCCAGCTCGAGACGTCACCACAATGTCCTTTTACTTTTCACTTCATACGATCGAAGAAAAAAACACACACACACACACACACACACACACTTAGCGATAAGACCTCTGCACTTTTTCCCCCCTAATTACATGTTTACAAAACACCTGAAAGAAACTCCTGTTTATCAATGTGGGAGAGGTCATCCGTTTTCACAACAAAACACCCGGCCAGTGTGTTGGTGCCATCACAAATCGACCCCACGGCAATAGTATTGGTGCCGACTAGCCGCTAATCGTTGGTCGCGCAAAAAAGACAACATCAACAGGAAAACGACAGCAAAGAAGCCTTCCGAGAGAAGTGAGCTCCCCGAAATGATTCAATCATCATTTTCGTCCCGGATCGGGCACTTTTCACGACAATTTCAACTCTCTCCACTGCACCGGTTATAGCACTTCACTTTACCGCCGCTGCTGAAATGGTTCAGCCCCGGTTGATACGTTTATTTCCGCGATTGATCGGACCGTCCGCAAACAAGCGCCATTTTTCTTCTCCGTCACTCACCAATATACGAGACATTTGTTCTTTGTACAAAAACCATGTTTACGAAACGAGTGAAAGCTATTTTATGAAAATAAATGTTCAGTGCACTGAACTTTGCAGTTCCATCAGATCATTCAGTTGCCTATGGTCATTTTTGTGAGAGGTGTAGTTTATTGAAACGCGCAACCAATGGATCTTTTACGAATACAGTCATAATCAATGTACAGAAATGCTGCACTTGAATATTTCAGAAGAAGTTAGAATACTATATATTATTGATAAGTTCTGTAGAACATGAAGAAAGAAACATTTTGTAAAATCGTTATTGACAAAAAAAAGGCTTTGTCTTACGTCATGTTTTAATAAAGTAAATATAATAAAAAATCAAATAATTTTCTTGTGTTGTGTAGTCACTGAACTTCAAAACGAAGTACGGTTTGACATTTATAAAATAACATAATTAATGTGCACTTAATCATGTTCGACCAATTTTTGACCGTTCCACCCTTTAAAACGGAACAAAACATAACTATCAGATACTTACCTTCAAAATAGTATCCAATATGAATATTAAGGCGTCAGTTGTTTAAAAGGTCATATTTATTCCAAATTATCCACAACCTATAAGCCAACCAGATTGATTTCGTGCCAAAAGTTACTTAAACTTTGTATTTTCGTATCATACAACAGAAAATGAAATAAAAAACATCCAAGCCAGAAAACATACACACATCATTAATCATTAATTCGAGTCAAACAGAGCTCTATCCAATAGTCGGCTGGTTATTAGCGGTTGTGTCTATTTAAATGTAATTCTCGGTGCTAACGTCAGGGAAATTTCGCCAGCTCTAAACACGTTTCTCGATGCAAATAAAATGTTTTTGTTTACATCGATTGTGCTCGATGATAGAAAGAAGGCAATTTGGTCGATTTGATATATTTATATAGGTCCATCCATCGGGGTAACAAATTTACAAATTTTCACGTCTCTGCATTTCCAATTCGTCCTGCTAAAGCATATGGCAATATAGGTGCCATCTGGTGTGAGGAAAACGAAATGTACCCAACCTGTCCCTCGAGTTGTTCAATATTTCAGACGTTCTATTTTGAATTAAATGGTTGATTCATTGGCAGCTAATTGCCCTGTAATTGATATTTCTGATGGATATGGGTCAAGTTGATGTTCTCTATCGCTCTAAAGTTTAAATTGAATTAAAAAAAATCGTATCCAGATTAATTCGAATGCGTTCAACGGAGGATGATGGTTAGCAATTCAACTGACATTTACATTTTTCTCTTATTTTCCAGGTTGGTTGACAACGAAATTCTGAACATCCTTCGCCAACGTTTTGAGGACTGCGTCATGTATGAGCAACCGGATCATGAGCGCAAGTGTAAACCGTTCTTGGAGCAGTACGAGAAAGCTGCCGAAAATTGGTTCATCAAGTGTAAGATAATAGAATAGATAGTTTTTTTTATAATGTAATTAAAGCAATAATTTTCTTTCTTGAACTAGACGGTGATCTTGGGGGTTATGTCAACGCAAAGACGGCATACATGAAGCAAAAGCACCGTATGGTTTGGGAAAGACGTCACGGCCCAGTCGGATCGGGAATGAAACAATCTGATGATGCCGCTCCAGAACACTAATTTGCTTATCGAAAGATAAAACATGTTTTTATTATTAAATAATAAAAAAATAAAAAAACAAAAAAACACAGCACAGCAGAAAGAAAAATGAATAAAAAAAAAAAAAAATTTTTTTTATAAAAATAATTTTGATTTTTTTTTTTTTGTATTTACAAACAACCCCCCAACAAAAAACCACACCCCACAAGGGTGTGGGCGTGTTTCGTTTCTGTTTTTTTTTTAAAAAAAAACTTCTCGTTTTTTTTTTTTTTTTTTTTTTTTTTTTTTTTTGTTTTTTTTTCAACCTTTCCATAACGAGAGCATTCATGTAAAATTTTAGTCTCTAAGAGTAAAAATAGTTCACTGGAAATAAATCAATAATTTTTATTATTAAAATTGGCACTTAAATCGGTCAATTTTTGCTTCAAATTGAAATCATGTGAGCCAGTATGATTTTCATTTGCCGCACATAATTTTTAACACCCGTCACTTTATACACAGGCTCGTTTCCAATGAGACTGATATGGTCCGCACATAATTTTCAATGGAGCGAGAAATGTGTTTTCTCTTTGCCCTAGTGTACCCATCTTCGCACTTAAAACCAAATAAAAAACCGTGCGCGAAAAACAATCAGCTGCTTTATCGTTCTAGAAGAAGAAAAAATGGAAAATGAAGAAGCAAAGTGAAGTTTACCGTGTGCTGGTTTAGGTACTTGATTTGCCAGCGGAAGTCACTGATTTTTTTAAGGTAATAAATTACTATAGATGTTCTTCTTTGCCATGTTAACGGTGTCTATTGTGAATATTTCAGATCTGCCGAGCATTTTTGCCATTCCCGCAGAAGAGCTGCTGAACGCGACAGCTTCAAAAAGTGATGAAGTTTTTATGATGGTTCAAATAAAACCTCTTTTATTCACACATTTCGTTTTATTACATAAAAAGTACAAAAAATCCAATACTAAACTTTTATGAAAAAATAAAATCCATGCACCTTTTCACATAAAACCGTATTAAAAAACTCATTTGATTTTTGCTAGGACAAGTTAATGCAATCCACGTACACTATAACTAATATCTATTCAGCTCTTGCACTTAAAGACTATATATGTATTGCACATATTGTTAATTGACCACATTTAATAAAAAATAAGGGCCACCCCAATACAGAGCAATAACTTTGCACTTTGCCCAAATCTATAGGTGATTGCACTTAAATATAAGGTGCATTGTTTTTTGAGTGTAAGTTTCTCAATACTAATGGGTCAAACACAATGAGAACGGCAAAACGGTAACAACGACCAATTCGCAATGTACTAAAATTACCGTTGCCGTTCTGCCGTTGCGATTTGCCGTTCTGTAACCCACAATGTGATCGCCTCACATGCGTTTGTTTTTGTTTGCTACTGTTGATCAGTTAGTGTATTTTTCAGTTGATACAATGGAAGAAGTCTGCAATTTACTGCGAATCAGGCAAGCCGTGGAGGAGTTGGGGCAACTGCAGTGGGAGCTTGCTTGTCTTGGATATGTCAAGCTCTGAACCAACGATGTGTGATCGTATGACCATCTCCGCTTCTCCGAGAAAGATTCGATCAACGGAAAGAAACATCGCCGTAATTCAGGCATGTCAATGAAGGGCGAAAGGAGTTCGCTAGACCCGTTTAAAAAGCGATTCAAGATTAACAAAAAGAAAAACAACTACGAGGTAGATTTGGCAAAATCGTGGGTCTTTTTCGGTGTATTAAATTCAGTTTCTGCTTCTGCTTGTGCAGATATTTATCTTTGGTGGCTTTCCAAATCAGCTTTCGATATTTGGCTGGATGGAACCGATCGTGTAAATGAATGGTTGTTTTTTTTGTATGGTGATTTGGGACACCAAAAAGCTGAATCAGGAGCTCTTTAATTACTACCAGATGTGGTTGCTTGGTAAACTTGACAACTGGGTTGAGATACACGAAGACAACTTCCAGTTCACTTCAGCTCCCCTATTATGATTTCTTCAACCAGGAACTTAACTGACGGTTCCTTTTCATCGTTCGCCAACCAAATGTAAAGATCTCGCTTGCGTCAACCCTCGAACAGCATTACCTTATTGCGAAAGCTCATTTCGTTCATTATCTAAAAGTAAAAAATAAGCATAATTATTCCTCAAAGTATAACCCACTTCGTCTCTCTACACCCACTCCAAAATCAGAATAAAACCCTGCAACACCTCCGGTAGGGAAACCTCAAAATTCGGCACTATAATCGCAAGGTTTTGCTCCCGTTCCACGTAGTCTTCCTTTTTCTGCTCCGCGTAATTCAACTCGATTAATCTGGAAACTAAAATCTCCCCTGCGGCCTTCATACTGGGATGATAATTCAATCGGACCAATTTCTTCTTCACTCAGAATGTTTGTTTACACAATTTACTTCCTTTGACAGATAAATCCGATTCTTTTTTATCTATAGCAATGTTCCCAGCACTACTATAGAAAACAGATAAAGCCAAAAAAAAGTGATCTGAAACATGCATCATTTGAATCAATTTTCTTGCAGATGCAAAAATTTTAAATCATTGTGCTGCATGATACATGAAGACGCGGTGCAAGAATTTAGATCACATCAGATCTAAAAAGAGGCCACTTTCTCGCACGTCGCACATCGCGGCCTAAGATTCCGACTTAATATATCAAATGTTTGGAAGTGGCCACTTCCTCGGAAGTACTGAATTCTCGGAACCCTCTAATATGTGGGCGATATCAAATGTCAAATGTCGATATCCTACAATGCTGTGCCAAAAAAGAAAGCTCAAAAAATCTCCATTTTGGAACATGCACTCCGCCAGCACCAGCGCCGGAAGTAGAAGACTTCTCAATATTTCGTAACTCCTTGACGTATCTCTCACGGAGATACTTCCACTTTCGCTTAGCATCTTCAACTAAGTAGGAGAGAAAGAAATAGATCAAAACTTAGTAAAAAAAACCATAGAATAATATAATTTATTTACTTGTCAGCTTTACTTTGCTTGCCAAAGATACCCCATCTGTACACGCGCTTTTTGGGTAAAAAGAAAAAGAAGGAAAAAAACACCTCCCTCCAACAATTTTTTTTTTAAAACACCCCCTCCCCACTCTATTTTTACACAGATCCAGGTGAAATTTAAAACATATAGGGTATGTGTCCCTTGACTCAGCCTATTATGCAACCATCGATTACATTTTTTATTATAACTCATAAAGTTTTGAAGCTGTAAGTGAGATTCAACTAGTTATACACTTGCTAAGATAAGTTTGATAAGACATTTGGTAGTATGTATCACGAAAAGTTACACAACTCTTTTTATGAAGTCAGAAACTTTCGAGGGATATGGATTTAATGTCGGTCTATAAGCTCCAAATTGGGTCTATTCATGGATGCAACTTCGTCCCATTCGATGGATTTATTACTAAATGCAGTCTTTGTACGGTTTTTTTTTCTAATTTTATGAATTAAGGCATTGTCAGATGTATTCGCTTTACTTAACATAGAATTTCACAAAACAAACTAAAATAAAACTGCTTCGAAACACTTAAGTGATGTTCATATATGATTTATCAGCCATTCAATAATGAAAACATTATAATTCACTATACAATGATTTTGTTACTTCGGTTTGTGTTTAGATGAGCCACTTGAATATAAACAACTGCAAACTCATGCGTTTCCACTTTAAACTTTACCAATAACAACCTTTTTACTACGTTATTGGTACAACAGGCCATAGTTGGGAACATACAAAAAAATATGTCCCCAACATTGGGTCTACAATTTTCTTGTAAAATCTTTGTTATTTTAGTTATGTGAACAGTTAGTTTGTAACGTGTAACCATTTTCTGTACATCCAGACTGCATTACTCGCTTTATCGATTCAATTAAGCCAAATTTAGATCACTTGAAGATCGTGTAGATCATCTGTTCAACTTAACCAGTGAAATCATGATGCCCCAAAAGTTCAAGAAATCGAAAATTATGCGGAAATGAACAACTATAAGTTGATTAATATTGTCTCAATGGCTTCGGATTACATCGGTCATTCTAATAGCAACATGATTTTGTTGATTATCGCTAAATTAATGACATATTTGGTACATAGGCCGAATGAAGGGCAAGGCTAACATTACATCCCGTTACCCTAAAAACAAATAAAAAAAAAAAAAAAAAAAAACCCAAAAACAAAAAAAAAAACACAACAAAACAACAAAAAAAACAAAAAAAAAAAAAAAAAATAAAATATATTTTTTTTTTTTAAATAAATTTATTTTTTTTTTTCCACCTACCCCCACACAACACATATTATAAATATACCATTTTTTTTTTGAGTTTTTTTTTCCCCCCCCCCCCATATACCCCCACTTTCACACCACAACAAAAAAAAAATGTCAAAATTCACATTTTTTTAAAAACAAATAACCCCCCCTTCACCATATTTTTTTTGGCCTTTTCCCCCCCAAAATTGTTAAAACTATATAGGAGATTGTTAGTTTATAGTTGTCAAATATAAGGGCAAATGTAGTAACAATAACGGAAACGGTCGTCAACAATAAAGGAAATGGTCCAGGAATGGTTTGTGATTATGCGGGATATAAAATATTTACTGAAAAATCAACGGAGGTAGCATCTCTGTATTTACATACGCTCAATGCTTCAATTCTGCTTTGCCGCTTTGTCGTTCCGTTTTTTTCCAAATTTTTGGAAAAAAAAACGCATTTTAGTACTATACCGTTGCGCTGTCATTGTGTGCGCATACGTTACATTCCATGCATTGGAAAATTTTCAGTTTCCGTTTTGCCGTTCTACCGTTCTCATTGTGTTTGACCCATAACTTCCATACAAATTCAAACGGAATGCAGAAGGCGGATAAAAACAGTTATGAAATCGAGCAAGGTACTAGGTTAGTCAAAAAGTTTTGAAAGCGACAACAATGGAGCAGTATAAAAACCAAAATTTCTACGCCATTTTAATATTTCATCTTTCATAAGAACGTACTCGAAATTTCATTTCGATCTGTCAATTCATTCTTTGTTTACAAGCCATTTGAAGTTGACGTGTCAGTGAATTCCGAACATCGTGCAGTGATTAAATTCTTTGTTTTGGAAGGTTTATCGGCTACTGAGATCCATGCAAAAATGGTGAAAGTATTAAAGGAGTCTTTTCCTTCATTTCCAACCGTTCACCGATGGGTTTTGGAGTTTAAGCGTGGCCGTACAAGCGTTGAAGACGATCCACGCTCAGGACGTCCAAAAACTGCATCAACACCAGAAATTATAGCGACAATACAGGATATGGTTTTGAAAGATCATCGATCGACTGTGGATGTGATAGCTGACACCATAGGCATCTCACTTGGAACAACATGTGATAATTTGGCTGAAGTTTTGGGTTTCAAAAAACTGTGTGTATAATGGGTGCCGCATTTGCTATCAATGCAACAAAAACACGTTCGAATGCGACTTTCTGAGCAACATTTGGAGCAATTTCGGAAGATAAAAAAAAATTTCTGCTTCGATTCATCACTATGGATGAGACTTGGGTCTACCACCATGATCATGAATCAAAACAAAAGGCTAAGGAGAGCACAGTGGTCAAAAACGCTCTAAACTGACAGCTCCCTAAATAGTGGAGCTAGAGCGATGGCGTTTTTGACAAAGTTAATGAATATGACAAGTGTCGTATTTTGACGGCAAGAATTTTGTGATCAATCCCCCTAAAAGTGAGATAAAAATTCAACTTTTGTATAATTTTGACATAGAGAGTTGATGTCTTCAGCAAAGTTGTAGAAAAAGTCAATACAAAAAACTTTGCTAAAGACAAATAAATCGTATGTTTCGCCCAATTCAAGACAGAGAGCGTTTTCTAAGAACTAGCCTTCAAATTACATTTTTCACCGAAACATTTTTTTTTTTTTAATTTTAAGGACAATGTTATGTTCTACAAAGTTATTTGCTACATCAAAATACAAAACTTTCTTGAACATACTATACCTGCATTATTTCAGTAGGATGAGTTATTGAACTTTTCCCCGTTTTTTTTTTTTTCGTATTTTCGCCGGCTGTACCACACTTAGGAGCAGTTTGGAGCAAATAAAGTTGGTTACATCTAATAGTAAATTAATAGCTTTCAAGTGGTGGTTAGATTATCCGTCTACGACCGCCTGCTGGGAAGTTATGCTCAAAACAAATATCGATGGTTTTACAATATTTCATGATTCAAACAGTATAAAAAAAATTGCGTTGTCATGGTCAAAGTCATTGTTTTCAGCTTAATTTTGCATTTTGTATTTGTCAATATTTTTATTTATGTTATGTTACTATAATTAATCCGATTATGATTTCAATTATTACTCAACATTTATATTTTCAAGTGGTGTGAACCAGTCACTTCGGCTCCGAAGCGAGTTCGTGTCCAGAAATCGGCCAACAAGGTGTTCGCGTCAGGTTTTTTTTTGGGATGCAAAAGGAATTTAATTGATAGCTTATCTCCAAACTGGTAAGACAATCAACTCTGATTATTATTGTGACCTTTCTGGACCAGTTGGATGAAAAAAAATGTGAAAAAAGACCCGGGTTGCTGAAGAAAAAAATCATTTTTCATCAACACAATGCACCTGCTCACACAGATCAAAAAACTATCGCGAAAATCAGTGAATTGGGGTACGAATTATTGCAGCATCCACACTATTCACCAGATTTAGCTCCCTTTGACTTTTGGTTGTTCTCACACCTCAAAAAATTCCTTCTTGAGAAGCATTTTTCATCAAACAAAGAAGTTATAGCCGGCGTATACGTATATAGAGGAGTATTTTGCAGGCCTTCCGGAAATTCACTTCCGGTGATGGGACAAAGTTGGAAGATCGTTGGACCAAGTGTGTTGATCTTATGGGCCACTATACCATAGACTAACTCTAAGACCAGTAGGTCCCGAACAATCGTATTTGTTCTTGGCTCAGTCAGTTCTAGCAGATCGGTCCCAAGCAGGGGGGCAATCATTAAGGATTTTGCCAGTTCACATGATTTTGACATTTTTGGACATCTGACACTGTTCTTTGTTTATTTTGTTTTGCTTCTGCTGTTAGAAAATTATCAGGTAGCAGAATGGCAATTTAAATGTAATTAATGTGATTGATTTTCGAAGTATTCGCTGGAGTTTACGCTAGACGGCGTTAGGCCAGACATTTACACGTCATGATGTCTGCAGATGTGAACCCAGGTACGTTACTTCCAGTCTGTGTATGACCGATGAACACCGAAAAAATATAGAAACAGATGCTCAATCTTCTATGGCAGATTACATCGGATCGGAGAATTAACTCTGTGGTCATGTCAGTTGCCATAAGCTTAACAATTAATTGAGTGCATGAATATCGTATGTTCTTCCCGATGCCTTTCATATTTTGTCCAGCCAGTGATGTTCTTGCGTACGGAAGAACAACCTTAACACACGCAAATTCCAGGCAGAGATCGACACTCTTGGTGAGGATACAAACCAGAAATGGCGTATGATGGCACCAATGGTGAAACCGGGTACATTTCTCATACACGAATGTCACTTTTGCCCACGAAAATCCTAGTTAGGCCCATAATGCTTTTAAAGGGGAAAAAGGAAGAACCTTAGGCACTTAAAACTTTGCTGTTCAAAAAATCAAAAAGACTATTGAATACAGAAATGAACTCTACTGTAGGTAGAACACCGGCAAAATCTGAGTTGGTAGCAAGCAATGATTCCAAGGCATCAGCTACAGATTTACTTAAAGTCTGCACTGCTAAGGAGACCTTCATCTTCTGATTCGTGAAGTAGACATGTTTATTTGTAAGTCTTGGAACTAACGATACTGCTCTCAAGTTTTGCAATGCATTGAGTTTTTCGATATAACACCACTCTGCTATACCATGCATTGTATGCAAGGATTTTTGGGTTGCAAAATGATTTCTTACTAGCTTCATCATATGGCATCCATCAAGTATAACGTACACGTTATAATCTCCCGATGGGTGCTTGAAATGAGTGACTAAAGGTTGGTTGTTAATGCGTAGGTGGCAACCAAAATACTCTCCTGTCGAAATATTTGCTCTAGTTCCGTCGAACGTGAAGCCGATGACTTTTACTTTCGCTTGTTCCAAAGCGTTGAGGACATTTGAAACAATAATTTTTTTATCAGCTGCGTTAAGTCCATCCGAGAAAAAGTACGCTACAGGTATTTTAAAGTTTTCGTCGATCCCCATTACAACGAATACAAGGGCTTCCATTGCGGGCGTTACGTCATCACTATTCGCTTCTTTGACAGGTAGCATCCCTCCGTAATCTACGCCACCATAAATTTTTCGAGTCGACGTGCTGAATTGCACGTTTTGACGGATGGCCATATCGTCCATGTATAATGCAACAAAAAGTTGATGGCCGTTCATCTCACGTTCCTCTGCTTTCGTTTCTAAAACTGCCAAAGCCTCATCTGTTATGCCAGGACTTCCACCCACACATCTGTACCATCGTGCCACGGTGTTCTCGTGTGGAAGTTTCTTATCGAACAGCTCTCGTACATACCGGTAAGCCTTTGGCGAGTAATACAATAGTGTGGTAGCGAAAGATCGAAGTGCTGTACCGTAGGGCTGTCCGTAACGACCATAAATCAGTTCCTTTTGAAGCTCAGAGTCTAGACTGTATGCCTGGAAGATAAAATAAAACAAGCGATAAGGTAATATATTCTAGCTTTTAAAATCATAAAGGCCTATTCGTGACGATTAATTTTCTTCAATTTTCTGGTTACAATATTGCAACTAAGTGAACAAATTTCCTCAAATTTTTCCGTGTGATAAATCGTTGTATTAGTTAGTTAATTAAAGCCGTATAAGCAGCTTTTAGCCCTTATGATTCCTAACGCTAGAATGTTTTTAATTAGAATAAAAATACCTGAAGCATTAACTGTCCTTTGTCAGATATTAGTCCTCTGGCCTGTAGCTCATTCATTACAGCCTGCAAAGATTTATTCTTCTTTTTGAGTCGCAGGTTCCGCTGCTGGATTTTTTTAATGTTCTGCTGGGATGATTTAAGTTGCTTCTGAACTACCCGAAGAGCTTATCTAGACTCATTTATGGACAACTGATCAACGTTCTTAATATCGCCAGCATAACGGAAGCTGAAAAATTTAGCCCCTGGATCGGTTGCAGGTGTTGGATTTTGGTCATCGACTTCGAATGTGGGGGCCTGATCCAATGACACGATGTTCGTCGTTCTTTTCCATTCAGTTTCATCGATTTTGTGAATATCTGTCGATGGCTGCATTGGAACCATAGAGTTATCCACGTTATTCATTGATAACTGCTGACATGTTGAAGATTGTGAAACATTCCGTGATAGCTCTGAAAGCGGAGCCCTATCCGCCTTTAGACGCTTACTGGAGCTTGAATGATCAAAGTTTTCCTGCAACATCGTCTGAGTGACAATGTTTTCCTTACCGGTGACCAGACTTTCGAGGGTACTCACATTTAAGCTTGGTACAGCGCTACATTTCAGCCTTTTTTTTCCTCCAACAAAATAAAAATCTTGTTCTCGGAAATGCCTTGAACATATCCGGGGCTGTGATCTAGTGTTTTCGTCGTTTGTGAAAGTTTCTGGTATAAGCTGGCATATCGACGATAATGCCCATTGCCATCGAAGTCTCCCCAAGTAACCACGAGGCAAAAAAAAAAGTATTTTTTAAAGAAAAAAAAAATATTTTTTGTTTCTTACTACGACACCGCGGTGGTAGTAGAATGTACATATAGGGTGTATGTTTATTACGTCTATAGGCGCTACAGCGCATTAGAGTTGTTGGATGAATGCAAAAGACCGCCCCACGACGCACGAAATAATTTATTTTTTGGAATAACACAATAAATTGTAAATAAAGTATTTTTTTTGTAGTTTTATAATAGTATAGTGATTGTATAATACTATATTATTAAAGATAATCTAACGCTTTATTATTTAACAACTGTTGAATTGTTGCTGTCCCCGAATAATGGTGTTGATTTTTGTGTTGAATAAGAGCAATAATATAATGCTTGTGGTTACTTGGGTCTGAACTGCATCCCGTGGAAATCTGTAAATATTATCATTGTACTCGCAGTTCGTTGAATAGTATTATATTGCATTCACCGGTGACGAGAAACCCGAATTCCTGTAGAATCACAGAAGCACGACGGAATTGAGCATTTCATTATTTCAAATAGGACGAACTTTTCGTTTCCGGCACCGTTTATAATGCAAAACCAACACTACGTCAAACCGAAGTACAAACGGGTTTTTTTTTATATTGTTTTTAATGCGCCGCTAATATCAAACATCGATAAGATTTGGAAAAATTATGAAATACAAAAACTTTTCTTGTTTCCTACGATTTTGTAAAAAAAAAACGGACATCCCATCAAAACAAATCAATCAATGTCAAGGCACGACAGGCATGGCAGAACAAATCTACTAGCTATTTCAGCATCGCTTCGTATCCTATAATCACGTCACGATGCGCACATTTGAAAGTGTGTTTATTTGTCGAAATGAATTTATAAAAATTATTCACATAATTATTTAAACACCGACTTCAAAAGCGAAATTTAGCTCATCGATATTTATCCTTCCATTGCAGCTATCAATGAAGACAATATAATTGACTCGCATCTTTAGGATCATTGTTTTTGTGGTTGCTGCGACATTGATGTCGCGAAAGGTCGCAATAATTCATTGGTATCGGATGTGTGGTCGCCAGTTATTGAAAACAGCACTTGTTGTAGTAGTCTCCTCGCCTCCGCTTCTCTTGAGCAGTCAAAGAATTTATGTTGTATTGTTTCGACGAAGTTGTCACAGTGCAAACACTGCTCGATATTATCTACTCGTAGAATTGCAACCTTGAATCTACGGTGAGGTGTCTTCTGGTTTACCCACATGTGCAGCCTACTACGATGGGAAGAGATAAGATCACGATTCGAAATGTTCCTCCATATTCGACACCAGTTGATGTTTGGATTCTCTGTTACCACTTTTGGTCTGTCAGTTCGATCGACGAAGTAACGATGGATGAGATTCGCAGAAGGGTTTTGGCGAATTTGGAAGGGGAGATTTTCGAAATTGCTTAGGATCAGTTTTAGGCAAGGAAGGTCTGAAAGGGAGTTTGTGCGGGGGGGGGGGGGGGGGGGGGGGGGGGGGATTATTGTGTTTAGATGGGAAAAATAATGAGGGAAGGGATTGAATCTCGTGTGAGAGGTTGATGAGAAGAGCTTTGCACTTCAACGCTGGTAGGTGCAGTTTAAGACCACCACTTCCCTTGTCTCGAGCAAGTTGCTGCATTGGTACGGTCGCTGGTACTCCTCGAAACAGATACCGTCGCATTGTAGCCGTAACTTTTTGCCACGTGTGCTGCTGTGGGAGCTAGATGTGTGGCAACGTACCACATTTTCGACAACAGGAAGGTGTTGAGAAGGGTTACTTTTTGATGAAGTGATAAACCGCGTTGCGAATGCAACCAAACTAGTCGTGAGAATTTCGTGACGAGTATGTCCCAGTTCACCTTACTCATTTCTGCCACAGAGTTTGAAAATACAATGCCGAGAATTTTTATTGTATTTTCCGTTCGTAACCAGGACACAGTAAAGGGGGGATTACCTAAGCCAACATTGATTGCTGTCGTTTTGCCTTCATTAAGTCGTGCCCCAGCTGCTTGACCAAAACGTTGAAATAAATCTCGCATTGAGTTTATCTGCTCCACACTCGTGACGATTGCACTGATGTCGTCGGCATACGCAACGATCAAATTCCCATCACACACTTGTTCCAGGCGTTGCAATAGAGGATGAAGGTACAAAACAAATAGATGCATGGAGAGAGGATCTCCTTGCCGGACCGATCGTTGGATCTGGAAGGGTGCAGATAGGAAGCCGTTGATTAAAAGCCGAGATGACGACGATGCTGCTATTCGGGAGAGTAGATTCACCATCGCTGTATCGAAACCCAGGTCACGCATTGTGTTGAAGAGAAAAGAATGATCCACACGGTCAAATGCATGGTCCAAGTCAAATCCGATCAGCTTGGCTGTTCGACCGTTTGCTTTGAGCTGGGCGATTCTGTCTTTTATTGCGAGAGTGGCTTGGAAGATATTCTTTTGAGGGTTGGAGCATTTTTGTGTGTTCGTTAGTACATTGTGGGTTCGGAGTACATTTTCGATTCGTCGTTTTAAAATTCTGGAAAGAATTTTATAGTCGAAGTTGACCAAGCTGATCGGTCTGTATGCACGAGCTGTGTCTCCGGCATTATATTTTTTCACAAGCACAATTACCCCGTCGACAAACTGTGTGGGGAAATTGGAGTTTAGTGCTTCATTAATTACCAGATTAAGTTCACGGTGGATAACATTAAACGTCCGCTGGTAAAATTCTTTTGGCAAACCATCGAGTCCGGAAGATTTCTTTGATGAGCTTGATCGAATGGCTGTGAGAATGTCGACAGTAGTAATCTCGCTCATGCAGCTTGCATTAACATTGTCTCGCTCGGGGATGATTCTCTGGGATTGGAAAGCGCCACCTTCCTCCACTCGTTCAACATTTTCTCTTGCATAGAGGTTGGTGAAATACTGCATCAAATGATTTCGAATCTCGTTGGGATCGTCGATTACTTCGCCTCTTTCATTCCGTAGCTGTTGAATGATAGTTTTCCGTCTAGTGCGTTCTCCTAACTGGTATGTGGATAGTGTCTCGACAGCAACAAGCGTCTCATTTATTGTAAATATTTCGTGTAAATATTTCTGAGAAGCGGTGCTGGGGAGAGAGTAGTTCCGCTTTTAAGCGATTGATCGTAACAAGCATGGCACGATTGTTATGGTAACCATCGTATGCTTGCCGTAGCTGCTCATAGAGACGTTGTTGCTCACGATAAAAAGCCTCGAAAGTAAGTTTTGATTTCCATTTAAAGAAAGATTTAAGTTTCGGTTTAGCACATGAAAGCCACCATTCCATCCACGAAGCATAATTCCGACGTTCTCGGGTCCAATACTGCCATCTTGTTTGGAGTTCTTCAATGTTTTCCGTGGTTAGAAGGTGGGGACGGAGGGACCAGAATCCACGACCAGGTGCATTGTCGGAGAGGGGAAGGCATATTCTCAATGACACAGTTAAAGTCACCTCCAAGGATAACATGATCGGTACGATGCCGTAAATAGAAGGCGACGGTGCTGTTGAAAAACCGTTCCCTCTCAGAACGTAGAACAGATCCCGACGGGGCATACACATTACATATGGTGGTGTTCTGGACTCGTAGTGAAAGCAATCTCCCATCCAGGCTTTTTGCAACGTGCGAGAATTTAAAGTGTTCTTTGAGAGCGATTGCCGTTCCTCTTCGTGCATGATCCACATTGCAGATGACGTTATAGCCGGGAAGAACAAGCTGTTCGTTTTCGACCTCCTGCAGAAGAACGATGTCTAGGTCGGTGGTTCGGATGAAAGTGCGAAGAGCGTTTATTTTAGTTGTATTGGTTATTGTGTTGATGTTTATAGTTCCGATATTTAAGCTGGTGTACTCCATTTTTATAGTACTTCATCTTCAGACATTCGGCCGTGTTCGTTGCTGGATGTATTGTCGTGACGCACTTTCTTCCCTGGTGGCGATCGTCTGCTACGCAAACGACGGCTGCTGTTTGAGCTATGCGATAATTGAGAGTTGTCCGTTTCATTGCCATCGGTCTTCTGTAGTATGGTCGAGGCGGTAACGAGAGGTGAATTTGGCGTTATTTTATTGGGAAGCTGCTCTCCGGAGGATTTGGGAGCGGGTGGGGCCATGGTGTTCGACTGCTGAGTCTTTACAGCTTGCGTTACGTTCGGCTTTGCACTTCGCTGGTGCGACGAGTTTTGTTGTACCATGGGACTAGGTACATGTAGTGGGGCATTGTTCGGCTTTGCCGGTTTTTTCAGCGATATTGACTGTTTCGCAACGTTTGCATATGACTGGTCTGCAGTGAGTTTTTGCACCAGTAGTTTCTTGTTCTGTACACATGGAATTCCAACATGTACAAACTCTTGGCAGTGTAGGCACGTCTGGCGCTGTCCTCTGTATCCTACCGCCGTGTCCTCTCCGCCAATCGATACGAGAGAAGGAATATTATTCTCCACAACCATCCGTACGATACGAACCCCAGTCTTGACGCCACCGAAGCCAGAACGCTCGTCCCATAGTAGGTCACGATGTCACGAATGTTGAGAACGTCTCCGTAATCGGAGAGAAAAATGGCGATTTGGTTGTTTGTGATGTCGCTGGAGAGATCAAAGAGGCGCACTTCCACCGCTCCGTCCTCCATCAGAATTCGCAGTTTGAAGGCTTTCCCGTCGAACACGAACTCGTGTTTGTTGTCGTGTTGTTGCACAATCTTTTCGGCAAGTGCGAGGTTATCAACCTCCACGAAGGTACAACCAAGCCGTTTGCTTGGCTGAAGCAAGCGTACGTTATCGCGTGTGAGACCGAGCTCCTTCCCGATAAATTTAATGATTTCTTCATGGGAAAGTTGTCTCGGAAACTGCGAGTAATCGACTCTAAACATGTTTTCGCGACGAGGCATCGCGGCGGCACAAAAGAAACAAACGATGCGAAACACTATACTGTAGCGACGGAAAGTGTATGCGATCAAATAAACGGGTTAAATAGTCTGTGAACGACTTCTGAATTCGCTCCTTCGAAAATTCGACTGAACGGCTTCAGAGTTGAGCGCTAACTCTCTATTTTCAATACCAATCAAAATTGATATTGAAAATAGGGACAAGCAAATATCATTCGTTTTTCACTACTGTGCGCTCTTTAAACTTATCAATACTTGATTTTTACATCGGGTAACCACTACTGCGACTTCGGATAATTCCCATCGCTGCTTCTCAGTTGTTTTCAAACCAAACTACTTGGCTTTTAAATAAGTATAGTTTCACACATACACCCACTATTATGTAAACAACATCAATTTGCCTGAATACAGCTGACTAATAGTGGTTATTGACGGAAATTGCTCCACTACTGAAGAAGGGCTCCACACTAGTCCGGAAAAGATTCATACAATTTACGGAAATCTATTAAATCAAGAATTGCTGCTGGTATCAAAGTTCATACTAAAAATCATAAAAGTGTCTTGTTGATCAGGCATTTTATTCGGTTCGTTTGGACTGATAATGGGCTCATACAAGCAGACCTAAAACTTTTATAAACTTTCTTGATCAGGGATTATTAAATTCTAAAGGCTTCAAATCCTCCCAAAACTTCAGTGATTCGTTCAGTGATCGTTTGACCAACTTCTGAATCATTAAATTTTTGTGTCCGGGATCCTCAACTGCAATTGATTTCTGAATTCACTTGACAATTTTAAAATGTCAATATTAAAAAACTATAAGGAATTTTCTAAACAACCTCCTAATAGTAGCTTTCAAGAATTTTTTTAAGAATATGTATTAAAAGCAACTTGTAGATGTTTCCGCGATCGTATCCGGCCGATACGAATGGCCGACTATTTTAGGCCCGGACGGATTAGGCGGTACGAACAAACCATAGATCGAAGTTGTTTCACTATTCTCGCCATAGCTGCCGTAAAAAAACTAATTGAGCTGTCAAATTTTCACTGTATATTGGCAACTAGTATATATTGACTACTGACCGGTGGACCGACCACCCACCTGGTTAATTGCATGCAAAATCGGAACTTTTAGTCGCTTTTTTTAATGCACGTATCTATAAACAGGTTGCCGCAAGTAGTTTTCCCATCATTTTAGGCACTGAAACTAGTTGGGACGCTAGTATAAATAATGAAGAAGTTTTCGGTGATCATTTTAACGTTTTTAGAGATGATCGTGATAAATCATTATCCAACAACAAATCTGGTGGAGGAGTATTAATTGCAGTTAGTACCGATTATGAATGTGAACAAATTTCATCAAGTAAGTTCAAGGAGTTTGATCATGTTTGGGTCAAATCCGCCATTGGAAATCAAACTCATATTTTTGCAGTAGTGTATTTTCCTCCCGAAAGTGCAAAAAAAGAATCATATGAATTGTTCTTTGAAACTGCTGATAATATTATTTCAAAATTTGCACCTGAATCAAATGTTCATATATATGGTGACTTTAATCAACGGACTGCTAACTTTATTGTTGATGACGACAATGAATCTTTTTTTATACCAATTGTGGATGACAATGAAACGCTTCATTCTTTATTTGACAAATGTGCGGAGATTGGACTTTATCAAGTTAATCATGTCAGAAATCGTAACAATTGTTATATAAATTTATTATTTCGAATAAGGCCGCTGATTTCTGTCTGACGGAGTCACCTGCTCCATTATGGAGGAATGAGGTATTCCACACAGCAATGGGATACTCCATATTTGTACATGACAACACCACAAAGTTGGATGGTGATTTGGCCAAACCATATTTTGATTTTAGACAAGCCGACTACGGAGTTATCAAAAATAAGTTAAACTCTATCGATTGGCTAACTGTGAATACGTTCTACCAATTCATTTACGATATATTAGAGACAACAGTACCCAAGAAACAACATAAACAATCAAATAGGTCTAAAGCTCCAGTATGGTACAATAGAACCATAACAAATCAAATCTAAAAACTAGAAAGCAAAAAGCGCATAAAGCTTACAAAAAAGACAAAAATGATGTATACCTCTCAATTTATTTGAAAATATGTGAGCAGATGCCGGCGTCGGTGGTGTAGTGGTAAGCGTGACTGCTACTTGGCACCCCAGTGGGTCTGGGTTCAATCCCAGTCGACGTCGGTGGTTTTTCTGAGGCGAAAAAACTGGTCACGTCTTCCTTCGGAAGGGAAGTAAAGCCGTTGGTCCCGGTTCATATTCATGAGTCGTTAGGTAGGGTCCAGGTGGTGGAGTCGTCTTCCTGGCGTCGGTGATTGTCACCATGTGAGGAAATAGGCCGACGTAAAATAAAGATTAAAAAAAAAAAAAATATGTGAGCAGTTAAATTTTGAAATAAAAAATTCGTATGAAGAGTAAAACATTCAAGTAGAAAATAACATTAAGTCGGATCCAAAATCTTTTTTCAGCTTCGCTAAGGATAAACAAAAATCGAAGAATTTTCCAGCCAAAATGAAACTTAACGATAAAATCGTAAAAACTACTAATGAGATCAGTCATTTATTTGCAGATTTTTTTCAAGCTGTTTTCACGTCTCTTGACGAAAATGACAGGGATTATGAGTATTTTACACACCTTCCTGAGCCACTGAGTGATATTTCAGTTGATAATATATCCCTCAACGAAATTTTACTTTATCTAAATACTTTGGATGTATCAATGGGTGCAGGACCAGGTGGTTTGCCGCCAGTATTCCTAAAGTCAGTATCAGCGGAGCTAGCGAAACCTTTGTTTTGGCTGTTTAACCTTTCTCTAGAATCCAGTATTCTTCCATCAATTTGGAATGAATAGTATTTAATTCCGATATTCAAAAGTGGCAAAAAGCAGTTATAGAAAAATTATCGAGGGATTGCTATATTATCATGCATTCCGAAATTGTTCGAGTCTATAATCAATTAAAATATTTTCTCTCAAGTTAAAAATTTAATCTCTAGCAAACAATATGGGTTTGTTATAGGACGTTCAACGACTACAAATTTATTAAACTTTGTTACATTTTCTATTAATGCAATGGGTAGAGGAAATTATGTTGAGGCATTATATACTGACTTTAGTAAAGCATTTGATAGAGTCGACATCCCTTTATTGCTTTTTAAATTATCTAAGCTAGGATTCAATTGCGGACTATTAAAGTGGGTTCATTCATACTTGACTGGAAGAACACAAAGAGTAAGACTTGAGGGAAATTTGTCATCAGTAGTGAATGTGACATCTGGTATACCACATGGTTCCCATCTTGGCCCATTACTGTTAATTTTGTTTGTTAACGATGTAGACCGCGTTTTAAGTCGCCTGAACGTTTCAATATATGCAGACGATATGAAACTTTATCTAGAAATATGTAAAGCATCTGATCTTGTAGTATTTCAGAATGAAATTAATAATTTTCACAACTGGTGTTCAAAAAATTTGCTGGAACTTAATGTGAAAAAATGCAATTCCATATCATTTACAAGAAAACAAGTTATAAGGCATGAAGCAATAACTATAGGCCAGAACACAGTTCAAAGATGCAGTGAAGTTAGAGATTTGGGTATTATACTTGACACAAAATTTATTTTTTGTAAAAAATAAAAATAACAAAAAAAAAAAAAAAAACACAATAATGATTATAAAAAAAAATTATTTTTCCACACACAACAACACACAAAAAAAAAAAATAATATAAAAAATATAAGACCCCTCCTCTATAATTATAGAGTATTTTTACACCACACCAAAAACACACCCAAACCAAAACAATAAAAAACCAAAAAAAATATTTTTTTTTTTCCCACCTACATGAGAGGGAGGAAGAACCCCCCCCCCCCCCCCCATAAGACACACAACATATAAAAAAAAAAAGAAAAGAAAAAAAAAAGAAAAGAGTTTGCAAAAAAAACTTTTATAAACGACGTTGTTGCACATAGAGTGAATACTACTGATATATTAGAAAACATAAATTTTTATACTCCCACTCGTATTCTTAGAAATAGACATTTGCCGGGTGGCCACAGAACCGGGAAAACCGGGAATTAACCTGGAATTTTAAAAAACCGGGAGAAACCGGGAAAAACCGGGAATTTATGTTCACATGATTATTCATAATTTAGATTGTGTGTGATTATCATCGACCTCTAGTTATTCCTATATATTAGCGTGTTCATCCATAACGATCTGTGAAATTTTAGAGTGTGTAAATTGATTTACCTACTATAAATATCTTGGCTCATTCGCGTAGTAGGCTTAGTGATGTTTAATGCACGCACACTACAGCGCCATTTAGATCAAAGGAGTGCAAGTAAGAAGGAAAATCATTTGGAGGAAAACAAACCACCATTCCTCTGCATGTGCCAGAAAGGGTAAGGTGATTAAACGTCAAAAAACCTAAGTGTGTCAACGTGTGTTCTGACGTCTAATCTCTTCTCTCTCAAGCACATAGAAAGAAAGGACTTGCTGTCAGGCAAACGTTTCCCTTGAAAACAATCTATTATATATGTATTCGTCCTATGCGTTTGAAAGAAAAGGGATTAGACATCAGAAAACTTAATAATTATTATTAATCTCTCACGTTCACTTTTTCGCTTTGTTGGTGATACTGAGCTCATATTCGTCGCCGAATTCCAACAATTTTATTTGCGAATTAACACTCATCGTATATAGAAAACCGTTTTTTTTTATTATAAGAAGATACCAGTGTAGCAATACCACAATAAGCGGAAACCACTTTAAATCAAATATTTAGCCATCTTGTCCGAATTCTCCTTGCTTGTTATTTGGTACAAGTAAGGATGTTTCGAAATCTACTCATCCCGTTTTGTCATTTTTGTTACGCGTTTCTTTTTTTTTTCTTTGGGCAGGAGGTCTATATTTTCTTCGTCCAATATTTCTTCCTGTGTTAACTGTTCTGTCTGTCATATACTGGGATCTGGGATATACTGACTGTCAAAACCATCAAATCTTCGAGCACATCAATATCGAAAAAAAAAAACTGTTTCGGAGCTCGGCTCTCCTTATGACATTTTTGTTTTTTATTTTTTATTCGTATTAATACTTGCAAAATCCGCATGAAAACAAATGAAAATGTTTTTTTCCCGCCGAAGAAGTAGTGTGTAGTTGATGAATTTTATTTTCCAGAGTATATCCCGTGATTGGGTTTACACTTCAAGAAAACTGTAATTTGTGTGTGGACTTAATGCCCGCCACGGGAATTCAAATCCCGGGCTCTATATAAAACACACAGGCACACATATCCCGTGACCTGTAAATCAGTCTTAAACCGGGAAATGTTTAACATGTGATCCGAGAAAACCGGGAAAAAACCGGGAATTTGAAAATGAAAATTGAGTAGCCACCCTATTTTTTTTTTATTAAAAAAAAAAAAAAAAAATAAACCAAAAAAGGGCCCCAAAAAAAAAAAATTTCTTTTTTTAAAAAAAAAACCAAAAAAAAAGAAATAAAAAAAAAAAAAAAAACCCCTAAAAAAATTTTTTTTTCCAAGTTTAACCAGGTAACCTGGTATGGATAAATAGACATTAAGTATATCATGTAATAGAATTGGTCTACTTTGATTGACGACAAATAAATAAATAAATAAAATTAAAAGTTTTTCGAAATTCTAATAATTCTTGCCTCAATCAGCGATTTAAACTATTTGTTCCGTTCGGTATTTTTATTGTTATAAGGTATTAAATTTAAATATAAAATTTATATCAGAAAACGGAAAAAAATCATTAGAAATAAACGTGTATTCTAATTCTACAGTGTCCATATTATTAATACCATTCGATATGGGTTAATCATTGAACAGAAAATAAAGCCTTTTACATTTGTTTCAACACTGCGGTACTTCGAAGTGTACAATTCACTTAAGAAGTTTGGCGCTTTATAGAAACACTTTCATTCAGCTTGATGGTCCTGCTTGATGGTTGTAATATGTAGATATAGGAAAGAAATGTAGACAAACTTAAACGTCAGATGTGTGCACGACACTAAGACTCAATACTCATAATAGACTGTGGACTGTTCTTGATTGATGAGAATAGGTATATTCCCCTGCTTCACTGGCCCTTTGGTGGGAAGTACTAACAATGAATCCAGCTTCAACTTTGTTGCACACAATAGTCAAATGGAAATCAGTGAAAAAAAACTGGTCCTGTGGCTAGCCAACGGAAATGACTTGAGTCGTATTTAACTAACCGACAACAAATAATAAAATCCAACTTCACGCAACCGAACCTAACTCTAGTCACAGCAGATGCCCCACAAGGTTTTCAGTGGAAACTTTTTAGGAAACAATGACATCAAAAGCAAAAAAAACAACGTCACTCATTTCAAGTACTTGAAGAAAATATGGAAAAATGGGAATGATTAAGAAATAAATAAACTGCCGTAACTTTCATAGAGAACTAAAATAGGTTATTCACTGAGCGAATAATATGCTAGGTTTCATCAAGCTCTTTTGTTTTAACTTTCAGGGACTATACACAATTAAAACAAGTTACATTTTGCCTCTGCGAAGTCAATTCAGAAATACATTGTACTAAGGTCTGTACTCGAAAAAAAAGCACCAAACAAAAGTGTTCGCCAAACATTTATTTTAAGTCGGATTTTCTTGAAACTTTCAGGGAATGAATTAATGCATATGGATTATGTTTCGGCATAATTACTTTATTCAATTTCCTTTCCATCGCTGAAAGCCGGCACCTTTCCCTTAAGACCCCTCATTACATTTTGTGCAATGGTCGAGCTGACCTTTTTGGTCACTTCCATCCATTCTTCCTTCAACTCCAGCTCGTTCTTAAACACCTTGGACGATTTTCGAACTTTGGCCTTCATTATGGCCCAAAATATTTCCACCGGACAAATCTCTGGTGAATTGGGGGGGTTGGTGGTTTTTGATACAAAAACAACGTTATTGTCTCTGTATCAATCCAACGTCGATCGCGCGTAGTGGCATGATGCCAGGTCCGGCCAAAATAATGTCTCGCCTCCGTGGGACCGCAGGAAGGGCAACAGACGCTTCTGGAGGCACTCGGTGCGGTAAATTTCGCTGTTGATCATACCCTTTGTGATGTACGGTTTACTTAGTTTACCGCATTGGCATTTGGCCTGCCAGAGCAAGTATTTTTTGGCGAATCTGTCCACTTTCTTCTTCCTTATGTCTTCCGGAACATCAAACCGTGATTTGACAACGTAGCTCCAGCCCCAGTATCTGCTATGTGTCTGTCTTGATGTAGGTTTCGTCATCCATAACCACACACATCGTTTTCGTTAACCACTCTCGATACAGCTTCCTTGCGCGGCATTTGGCCGCCGTGTTTTGTTGATCACGCCGGTTCGGTGCCTTGCGGACCTTGAATACACGTAGCCCTGCTCGTTTCATGGTTTGCTGAACGAACCAGGCGGAACACTTTGCCTTCAGAGCTGCGTCGCGAATCGAAAGTTTCGGATTACACTTTAAATAATCCAACACCTTCCGGGCCTTCACAGGGTCAGCTGTCTTCGATTTTCTTGCACTTCCAGCCCGCCGCTCGGTCGTCTGGGACTCCTTAAACGATTTTACCACCCGAGACACAGTTGTATGGGTGATTCCTAGTTATCTTCCGATCCATCTCATGGCAGTCGGATTTTCCATGATGGCGCGCTAAAGTCTCCGACGATTTTCTTCTTGTTTCGATGACATCTCAATAACCACTGAACCGATTGTTATGACATTGTAAACACATGTTAACAATTCACTCCAAACTAGTTATACCCAGATTTTCATCAATTTTTGTCCACGGACAAAAAAATTACACATGGATAAAAATGGTGCATTTTTTTCGAGTACAGGCCTTATATGCTCTTCTTTTGCAATCATGCACGAAAAAAGAATAAAGAAGAAAAAGAATGCCAAAAATTAAAACTTCAATTATTCTTCAATAACATCTCACTATTGAGGTGCAGATATCAATGCAATTCATGGTTCACCCGAGTTCCAAATATTATAAGCTGCTTTCGGAATGTAGTGTCCGGAATAGAATTTGAGAGCAGTAAGCTCGATAATAAATCTGGTCGACAAATCATAAATCAATTCATTGACAGATACATTCAGGCTGGTTACCCACAAAAAAAGCTCTAAATAGACATTTGCTCGTTCAAAAAAAAAAAAAAAAAAAAATAACAAACGGTGATTGAATGGCATGTCATAACATTCATATCACGTTGGTAGTTAAAAACTTTCTTTTCAATTTCCTGTGATTTGTCGTTTATGTTCAAGTACAGGAAGTCTTCATTCAACGGAACAAACAAAATCATAATTTTTCTTAAACTTGTGCGACGCTGCAGAGAATAACGAGCAATTAATACTTTCTTATCTTCTTCTCGCTTCTTCTGTACATCACTTTTGATACTGTGTGTATATGGTGATAGCTCCAGTAATGAATAAAAAAACTTGACGGTACCAGGTGTTTTAAGTTTTCACTCGGAAGCTTCTATTACTTGTTTAACAATCAAAGTTTGGTGTGCATTATTTCAATACTATATATGTGGCACCGTCGTTTGCGAGGTCTTTCTGTTATGTTTTGTGGGAGATGAAACTAACAAAAAAAACTCAAAATATTAGACGGATGATTGAGACTTGAAACTTAATAGAGTGTTGATCCAATTTACGTAATTCATTGTAGCATCCGCACATTTATTGCTCGAACCGGTTTTTATAAAAATTGCAATATTTATTTAAAAAATAATTCTAAATTATTATTCCTCTTCGTAGGTAAAAGTGATACCATCCATGCTTAACATGGCTTCGTCAAAACAACAGTCCCGATGGTAGTTCTGAACACACTCAGAAGCCTCAAAATGAATCTTTGACAGCCATGAATATTAATCATTCAAATACTCAAACTCAAATAGTGGTCAAAGGTATATGTAAAAAAAAGATCAACAGGAAAACAAAACTCTCTCTGATTTCATATCTTGCCAGAAACATCGTAAACTAACCTGATTTCAAGACGTGAAAGTTTGTTTGATATCATGCCAAAATTCTGTGGTAGCAATTTATCACCCCTGTTGATGGTTTTATTTCATCTATGATATTTTATCCTATGCTCCATTACCATCAACAAAAACCATGTCGTCGATGAAAGAAGATTTAGTGTCTTTCTGCCGCTGTTGTTCTACAATACCTATTTCGTAATTTCAAGAGATGAATAATTTTGAATCTGTCTTCTGTTGATCAAAGATGAGTTTTACTGTTATTTTTCAATCTTGACCTGTGGGTTCATAGAGGATGGATTTGTGCATTCGTTGACAAAGTCAAAAGCCTAGGAAAAGATACATTCATTGATGAGGGAATACTCTTCATAGGGTAAAAAACTACATTGGCGGTATCGCCCATTGTTGGCCAAACTAATAAATTTATGTGTGATCTCAACTTTGTCAATTTAATTAAACGTTTGAAACGAAACATTAGTTCAAGAGCTATGACATTATGTTTCGCAGTGTAATTCGTGAATGTTTTCCTTATTTGTTATGAAAAATAAAAAAAGCGCTCCTACCAAAGTGGGTCCACCAAGTGCTTCAACGTGTGTCCAGCCAAATGAAATCTGTAAACCAAGTTTGTAAATAAAAAGAGACGTTGAGCTTTTAACGACATTTCAGAAATTGCGAATCTTCAATCAATTGAAAATATGCATGGAAAGCTAGATAAATTTGAAATTCATCTACTGTTGATATTTCATGCAAGAGTTTCATTTTCTTTAACTCTTTTGTTACATTCGATTTTAACCGTTTAAGAAAGAGGGTCAATTAGCGAGTTGTGCTCAATAGGCCAAGAACCAGCTCAAACCCTATATTCCTGAATGTTTTAGTTGTTGCAAAAAATATGATTATTCCTCCGTGCACTTCACTCTCTTTGGACTCTTCACTTGAATACCAATGTCTATACATGTTAATCTTTTAATTGTATTAATATTTACCTGTTGTCCACAAAAACTGTACTCCAAAAAATGCAATAGAACAAAATGATCACCAAAAAATCATTTTAAGTCGGATATTTTTGGCAAACATTCTTTAGCATATAAAACTAATAAACGATCCATAAAAAAAATAAAATCGTTCCATAAAAAACGCATTTATGACCCATAAAACTCTAATCAATATCCAAAATAAAATGGATATGATCCATACAATTTAGCATTGTGATCAATAATTTATATAAAATTTAGCAATAAAATGTCAAAAATGTACCGTTATATATCTTGGGAATGATCGATAAAATTATGCGGTTTACCCATAAACATATTACAAATGATGCAAAAATGGTTTAATGGCGTTCCTTAAACTTGCTAAATTGATCTACAGAATGTAACCTTTGTGCAATGAAATATATGCACATGATTCATAAATTATTGAAAATGTTCCATAAATAAATTGTCAATGGTCCATAAAACAATGAATAATGAACTATAAACTTATAGAAATGATCCATAGCAAATCAACTTTGTGCACTTTAACATATGCGTAGGATCTATAAATTATGCCTGCATTTTTGAGTTTTGGTCACTATTTTTCAAATTGTTGGTCCAATTAGATTGGGAAATTGATCCCTAAAATTCCCGTTAGACTGACACATTTGATAAGAAACTACACAATTAAAATTATTTTGTAATTTTCAGTTTATTTTCATGCACGTAAAAAGAGCATGCAAATTACTTCAAAATTACATGTGTTTTCAAATTTACACGACCTGATAATTAAAGCCTTTAAAATTTGCTCAATTGAATTTTACATGACCTGCACTGACCTGCACAAATGACCACCTCGTTTATTATTACTTACATCAAAGTTTATTTTTCAGGTTACAGAGTGAGACAGAGAGAGAGAGAGAGAGAGAGAGAGAGAGAGAGAGAGAGAGAGAGAGAGAGAGAGAGAGAGAAGAGAAACTGGGAAAGAGAATAAGTTTGTTTATTGTTTTATTCAATGAACAACAAAAGAATCCCAACATGCAAAATAGGGGCTTCAAGTGACTTGAGAAATCGTGTATAATCGCATTTATCAAGTTGACAGTCGCTTTATTTTCATTACAACACATTTATTAAGAAGGTTGAGAGTGAATCCTTGGTCTGATCAATTAAACGTGTTTTCACCATGAAAGTGGGCTAATAAACTGCGTTCCAGAACTTGTTGGTTTCTACTAACATGGCAATTAATTTTCCTTCATGGATATGCGTTGAAAAAAAAAATGTACTCAATGAGTAAATCCAACTCCACTAGATTTTTGCTTGTTGTGGAAACCAAATAATCGTTAGTGACGTCCGCCATGAGCAAACTGGACTCAACACTGAATCTATTCTAATTTATTTTGTCACGGTACACGTCACGGACAATTACCTTTACCTTATCTTTAGCAAAGAACCGAGTTTATACACCGATATTAAAGTTTGCCCTCAAATTCACAATCGCAAACAACAGTTCTCTCCACTTACGGATGGCGAATGACAGCTGAACGAGAAAATCAACTTGGTGGCCTTATTATTTGATAATGTTGAATGAAAGAAGATTAGTATTTACACGATCATGTAAATTCTTATTATCAGGCTTTGAAAAACAAGGGCACTGTGATTTATTATTATTACAACGTATATTAATGTACATTTCAAGAAATATGAATTTATAAGTCTTTATCAATGCTCTAGTTTTTTACATTATCATTAACTTTAAATTAAGCTAATGAATGGATTGCATTCGTGTATTTTTGACATTGTAGCATTTTACATTACATTTAATATTCAAAATTTTTAGTTGTTAGAATTAGAATTTTTCATTACGAAATTGCGAGTACTATGGAGAAAGTTAAATTTTCTTCGTAAGTTATTCTTATAGAAAATTTTCTCAACTACAATTTTGCCACACATTGGTTTTCAGAAAAAACGTCCAGTGAGAATGTTTTTAATCAATTCATAAGAGATTGATAACCTTTTTGGCATGATCAAACAGCTACTCAGTCAGAAACACTATATTGTACAATGTGACATAGCAGACACGATATGTTGTGCTCTACTGAAAGTGCTAGAAATAATAATGTTGCCTGCTGAGCAGTTGAAGATTGGAGAAAAGAGGCGGTAGAAAGCGGCCGATGTTTTCGATATCCGAAGTGTTAGCATAGCGTCTCCATGCAAATGATTTATTCAAGCAATTGCCCGGTATATTGCAAACGGAGGATATTTGTTGTAGCTAGGTTCGACGAGCGATAGCGAGTTGGATGACAAGTGTTTGCCCGGCATAATTTATTAAAAAAAAAAACATCTGATATAACTGTCTGATCAAGTAGTTGTAGTTCTTTACGTGCACATAGTGCTGAACCTGTAGTTCTTTACGTACACAAGTGCTCTTTACCAAATGTACTAGAAAACATGTGTCGCAGTTGCGGTCGTAAAAGAACGTGAGATCGCAAAAGTAATTAAGTCAGCTTTCTGAAAAATTGCAAATCTTCTCTAAAAGCGCAGTCAAGGACCGATTTCCCCGTACCCAAAATTTAAAAAAAAATTCAAACTCAAAATTGGAATAATTTTGGCATCCTTTATGGATCATACTTATTATTTTAAATGCACAATATCTAGAAGTTTGTGATTAATTTTTCATAACTATTATGGATCATAAGCGATTTATTTTTGGAATATTTTTAATAATTTATTGATCATGTGCATATATTTTAGTTCACAAACGTTACATTCTAAGGATCAATTTTACAAGTTTAAGGAATGATATTGAACCTTTTATGAAACATTTGCAATATGTTTATTGGCAATACGTACAATTTTATCGATCATTCCCTAGATATAAAGATTGGACTCGGAAAAAATGCGACACTTTGTTTTGGGTGTAACTTTTTATCGCGCAGGTAAAAATTAATGAAATTTTGGGTAATACTAGTTTAGAGTGTTATGTTTATGTGTGAAAAATTATCGCGATCTGTCCAGTAGTTTTCAAGATGCATTCGAAACAAGAAGAGCTACGCCAGCAAATCTAGGGCGCGGTGATCGATAATCCTGGTCAGTCGCACAGATGGATCGGCAAAAGGCTTGGAATCCACCATTCCACCGTGTCCCGCGTTGTGAAGATGTTCCAGGAGACGAAGACCAACGAGCGGCGCGCTGGAAGCGGCCGAAAACCGAAAACGGAATACCCAGAGAAGGCGCGGAAGATAAGGCAGTACTTTAAGGACAACCCGAACCTTTACCACCCGAGACGTGGCCAAAAAGGTCAATTCGTCGAAGTGGTTCGTTAAGCAGACCATGAAGCGGGCTGGGCTACGTGTTTTCAAGGTCAGGAAGGCGCTAAACCGGACTGACAAGCAAAACACGGTGGCCAAATTGCGTGCGCGGAAGCTGTACCGTGAGTGGCTGGTCAAGCCAGGCTGTTTCGTCATGGACGACGAGACATATATCAAGGCGAACACCAAACAAATCCCCGGCCTCGAGTTTTTTGTCGGTACGTCCCGGATGGAGGTTCCGAAAAATTCCGGAAGAGAAAGATGGACAAATTCGCGAAGAAGTACCTGTTGTGGCAGGCGATTTGCGAGTGCGGACGGTACAGCAAGCCGTTCGTTACAACCGGCACCATAAACGGGCAGATTTATCGAGAGGAATGTTTGCAGAAGCGCTTGCTGCCCTTCCTCCGCTCTCACCGTGGTCCCACGCTGTTCTGGCCGGATCTCGCTTCGTGCCATTACGCCAAGCCTGTAATGGATTGGTACGAAGCGAAGCGCGTTAATGTGGTCCCGAAGGAGGCGAACCCGCCAAATACACCAGAACTTCGTCCAATCGAAAAGTTTTGGGCGATAATGAAGAAGAAGTTGAAGAAAAGCGGAAAAAACATTCAAAACCGATGAAGCTTTGAAGAAAAACTGGGAGAAATTGTGTAAGGAAGATGGATAAAGCCTCGCCCAAGATCTCATGAACAGTGTTAAGAGAAATGTACGAGCATTCAGCTTGGGGGAGAAAATTCAATAAATTAATTATGTCAAAACATAGCTAATATATAGTTATTTAATCCCTGAAAATTTGAAAAGTGTCCGATTTAAAATGAGTTTTTGGTGATCATTTTTGTGTCTAATTTTTTAAATTTAATTGCTAAAATTTATAAAAGTATGGATCACATTGCTGTATTTTATGGATCATTTTCATTTGTTATAGATTTGCGTCAGAGCCTTTAGGTCATAAATACGTTTTTTAATGGAACGAAGTTCTATTTTTTTACGGATCATTCCTTCAGTTAAAATTTGCAAACTTAGGGCTGCCGTCTTGTGTGTCTATGTGCGTGCGTGTGTGTGTGTGTGTGTGTGTGTGTGTGTGTGTGTGTGTGTGTGTGTGTGTGTGTGTGTGTGTGTGTGTGTGTGTGTGTGTGTGTGTGTGTGTGTGTGTGTGTGTGTGTGTGGGGGGGACAATTCACCTCCCACTGACCGGCAGTGCTTTTATGGAAGAAATTTGTCTGCACCTATTTTTGACATTATGCTATCTATAGGTGCAAACACTTTTAGCCCTGGAGATAAAAGGTGATAGCTCTATTGCAGATCCAACGAGAATGCCTGTTTCTACACGTTCATTCTGAGGTCGCTATCATATGCAATAAGCCCCGCATGTATACACCCATATATCAGATGGATATATGGGATGCAATCACACTTCCAGAACCAAAATTCAGTTTTTTGATTCAGGCGCGTATTTAGTTATGGTTTTATGTACAGTACTGGAAGAAATAAAGTGCTCACCCGGAAATAATTATATCATTGCTTCATAACTTCATCAAATTTGATTATATTATTTAGCTTTCTTCTGCAAAGTTGACTTAATTTGCGTTATCTTTCAGTTTTTGTAGAAAAAAAAATTGCTATTCTCTTGAAATCAAAAAAAAACTTTTTTTACTTAAATTAAGTTGTTTTTGAACTGGAAGAAAAAAAGTGCTCACTTTTACCTTATAATATTTTACGGTGTTTTGTTCGTTCCCAGTCGCTGATATTGACATATCCTCTTATTGTTGTTTATGCGCGGTATATTCAAGAACAATTTTTCCCCGTTTTACTTGTTCGTTATTCGTGTTTTAAGATGGAAAGTAAGCAAATCCCCCTAAAAATCCGTAAACTCATCGTTCGAGACCACCAGAACCATGAATCGTTCCGGAAGATTGCTGCTAAGTATGCTTTAAGCTACTCTGGTGTAAGGAAGGTATGGAAGAAATTCGAACAATGTGGAAGTGTGGCAGACAAATCAGGTCGTGGGAGAAAGCGGCTTACGTCACCACGCGAAGATTCGAGAATCGTACGAGAAGCAAGAAGATGCTCATCAATAACCAGCCGTGCTATACGTGAGAACTTGAATCTGAAGGTATCCGAAAAAATTATTCGCTACAGGCTGCAAGAAGCTGGATTGAAGAGCAAGTATGCAAGTCGAGGCCCTCTAATCAGAAACGTGAATAGAATCAAACGATTGAAATTTGCTCAAAAGTATGCGGAACAGCCCGTAGAATTATGGAAACGAGTGGTATGGTCTGATGAGAGCAAATTTGAACTGTTTGGCAAGAAACAGCGCCCTCGTGTTTGGATAAAGTCGGGAGAACGCTTATTGGATCAGAACGTGCAGAAAACTGTAAAACATGGTGGCGGAAGTATTATGGTTTGGGGGTGCTTCTCGTGGTCCAGCGTTGGAAATCTCGTAGAAATCGAAGGTATCATGACTGCTGATCGTTACATTGATATAATCAATGAAAATCTGGAGGAATCGCTTCTTAAAATGGGGCTTGAGGAAAGCTTCATTTTCCAGCAGGACAATGACCCAAAGCACACAGCACGAAAGTCAACTGCATTCTTCAAAGCAAATCGCATTAAACTGTTGGAATGGCCACCACAATCACCTGACCTCAACCCGATTGAAAATTTTTGGTCGATTTTGGATAGACAGGTGGATAAAGGCGAAGTGACGAACAAAATCAAGCTTTTCAAAGCTTTAAATGAAGCGTGGCAGAACATCGATGAAACATATCTGCACAACCTCGTCGAAAGCATGCCACGACGTCTACAAGCAGTGATCCAGGCAAAAGGTGGACATACTAAGTACTAAAAGCTTTATATACTGTGTTTTCTTTACAATTTCTCTTGTGAGCACTTTATTTTTTCCAGTCGATAACAGAAAAGGTTCAATAAAAATTAAGATATAAATTTCCAGTCCTAGATTTTTATTATTTTCTTTGCACGAAACGATAAAACGGAAGAATAAGATGAATTATGTCGAATACAGCTCAAGGTTTTCTCTGAATGTGTAAAGGGTGTCACTCTTCAAGATTATTCGTTTTGGTGAGCACTTTATTTTTTCCAGTACTGTATATAATAAGTAAAACTGTAACATTCTTACCAATCTTCGTTGTTTCTTTTCTTTTATGTTTACTTTCCTTCTTGTGCAAGTCCTTATCGTTCTCGTCCTGGTTTTGTATGCTCTTGATAACCATTTCTTCAGTTTAAAGGTGCAAACTTAGGGCTGCCGTCTTGTGATGCAATATTACATCAAGATATAGCAGAAATCTTTGGTAGACTGCAATTATTTTTAAAGGTTTTTTTTTCCAAAAACAAGCCTCGTCGGTAAAGAATTGTCTATAAAGTCACAACACTTATGTTGAACTATTATTTTTATAGTTTCATAAACGCATCTATAATTAATTAAACTTATGAGTATTAGTAGAGAGAGAAATTGCTATTCTACTGCATAATTGATGCATTCTTTAGAGAAGCTCCTTTAAAAATAATTGCAGTCCACCAAAGATTTCTGCTATCTTTTGATGTAATATTGCATCACAAGACACACCCTTGGGAAAAAAAATCATGAAAATTTAAATCTTCTTCGATGATGATAATAGTGGTTGTGATATAATACTACCATCTATTGTAGCAAGGTAACTTTCCATAGCAGTAGAATAATCTGATAAACGATTTGATCAGGATTCTATTGTTGTTTGTGGTCATCAACTTCCTTTATAAAGGGCCAAAAACGTTTAAGTGGGCCGTAACCAGATGCACTTACGCCAAACTCGTGAATATAGGGAAGAGAATCTCCTCCCAAAAGAAGTTCACATTTACAGCACTAAAATTGCCCTCGATTGACAGAATAAACCAAATAGAAATGTTGCAACAGGGAGGAAGCAGTCCCATGCACCCTATCCAAATCGTTTCACTTGGATGCCCTGATGGTCCCAATATTTTATACTTTTTGGCGTGGTCACTGTTTACCTTTTGTTAGAAAATTTTGCTGAAAATAATATTGGTTGTGGTTGGCAATATAATATTTTAACTTACTTTAAATTTTATTTTTATACAGGATCAAGATATTGCGATGGTAAAAATAAAATTGATAACAATTACATGTTTTGGTCCACGTTTATGTGAGCACTTACCACCTCTCAAGTGTCTAAAAACCCTTTGCGAGTTTGAGACTCCTCCAAGAACTCCGGGTAGTTGTCATGGTGTTAGCTTATTTGCAGATCCAGACCCACGATGTATGTGCCATATGGTATTGCTCGCGGAAATGTGATAGGTAAGAGAACAGGAGATAGGAGACAGGGCATTAGTAATTGGTAACATGCAATGAGCATGTGGGATATTTTGACACCCGGTATAAAAACGAGAAATGTGTAGGACTACATTTAAAAAAAAGCAGTCAAATATTAATACATCCTTTCCTTGCATTGTCCTATTGGAATTTTTTTTTTCTATAAATCCTCGTTAACTCGACCCATTAAGTTGGCATTATAAAAAAGGTTGCCATAACTTAATTTTTGACAAACCAACCTTGGCCTCGTTTGGTGCCGATTAACTCCGAGAACCGTACTGTTTTCACTACTGTTTTGTCTCTGGTGAGTAGTGATGGATCCACATTTCGTCCGCGGCTACGGAACGGCGCAAAAAAGCTCTCGCAATCTTTCACTTCCAATCTCTGATCGGCCAACACCATATCGTGAACTTTTGTTTCGGGCATCAACTGGGAGTCCAGAACGTTTGGAATCTTCCGTGCTTGTACGGTCACAATCAAATTTAGTAAACCACTTCTTCACCATTGAAGTTGATGGTGCAGAGTCGCCATAGTATTTATCAAGCTTAGCCTTGGTTTGAGTGATGTTTTTTTCAGCCAAAAAATTATTCTGAACACAAAAATTGACTTTTTACCATTTTCTCCTTTAAAACACTCGGTAGTCTGCTATCAATGACTGTCAAACACAAACTAATTGTCGTAGCTTGATCAAATTATGACAGGAGTAAACTGACAATTGCCTGTTGGCAGTAGCTGTCTTGCCATTTCAGGTAAGAGGCGTGAAATTCAAAAGATCATTGACGCGCCCTCTTATAACTAGAATAATTTTGAGAGAAATTTTTAACTGAGCGAATCACTGGTGGCTTCGAACCTCCATCCTGCCCAGAGCCTTTATAAATGCTAAAAAACAATCGAATATCTTATATTTTAAATCCCCCAACCCTACTGTTTTCGCATCCCACAAACAAATCATGATTGTACCCCACACACTACCGAAGAGGCATGTTAATATAGGTGCCCTGAAACCGAGGACGTAAAGACTTGTCCACAATGGATACGTTGTGTTTGCGTTTGACTATGTTTTCTGTCCAATTTACGTTAAGGATAAGTGGAAAGAGACGAGACATTTAATTTGATCCAACCTATCTTTTGTCGAGTTCGCTTATTCAGGTTCCCGAAATAATTTACATAAAATCTTTTTTTACGTTCCTGGGTTGCCGTCAAAGACGAATTTTGTTTCGTGTCATAGCACAGAGAACAGACATCCAGGCTCGAACATTTTTTTCCCAATTTACAGTGTAAATTTTTAAAAGCAAACCGTTGGAAAATCAGCGCTGCCTAGTCTAAGTTTCACCAAACTAAAATTGACAGACTATCAAATCTCAAGGCGCACAGGTGGCGCCATCAACATACGATTCACCAATACTAACGGAAACAAGCTGTAATTTTAAAATGGCAGTTACAGAAATTTACACACGGAGGGCACTCCAGCTTGGATGTCTGTTCTCTGTGGTAATAGTGATAATTTATGTGTGCGCTGGAAAAAAAATGAAAATTTTATAAAATCAACTTTTTGATTGCCGTGCAACCTTCCGTTCATAAAACCACATATGAACTGATCGCAAGGTCTTTTTTCTGCACAATATTTGGCGGTCAAGCACAGTTTTACTTAACAAGCACGATACACATCACTTGGCGTTAATTAATGGTGTCATTGTAAAGTGTCTAGCTGACTAGCATGGACACTAAAGCATCGTTACCGATGATAGTGGCATGGATGTCTTTCCCTATGTAAGCCAGGTTGCTAGTTTTATAGACCAGTCAGTGCCTATTAGTTTCATGGCGCTCTAAAAATAGTTACCATAATTAAAACGATACAACAAAGTTCACATTGTTCTTCGTGTCGGTCGTTTCGCCCGACGCTAGTTTCATCGTGCCGTCAGCAGGCAACATGGTTTGGTAGCAGTCCTGAAAGTGATAAACATACTTACATATCAAGATCGAACTGCCATCCTGTCGATAACAGACGGCTGCATGAGTCAAGAGGAACGGAAGGTCGAGACTTTGTGATCCCTAATAAAAATCACATCGAAAATACTATAGAACCTGTTTTAACACAACAATAAAGTAAGTGGTAGATACCGTATATTCTATTGTTTTGTAGCAATTTCTCACCATAAAATTTATTGCGAGTTGCAATTTTTAAAATAAAAAGTTGGGGTTGTGCATTCCATCCAAAACCATTGATTTTATTGTTTTCTGTTATCGTATTGTCATATCATATTGTCAAACAACAAATTTAATTATAATTTTATGATTTTTTTTGTAACCATATTGCTATTTATTATCCGAGATATCTCTAACGCTAACAAAAAGCCAAATGTGAAAATTTGTAACGATTCTTAGAACAACTTTACTATATTTGACAGTATATTGAAGGGTTTCTAACTATCAAGAAAATAAGTGTACATTTCTTAGAAAGAATGCGTTTGAAAGATTCACATTTTTTTATGCCAAACAGTGTATTGTTTGAGTCTCAGTAGTGATAAGAAAAAAAAATACTTTTATTAAACAAATATATTATGCTCCCTCACAACAATCACATAAAAATATCCAACGTTTCCATTTCCCAGGTAGGATGTTGATCAAAAGTAGGCCAATGATATTCTATAGTCCAAATCTGGAAATGGCATGCACAATAAACAGCACGGTAGAAAGTCAATCACTACAGTGAAGGACGATGAAATAGCTCGTGTTGCAAGGGATAAAACGAAATGCAAAAATCAACGATCAGAAATGAAAATAAACATTTCATCTGATAAAGAGTTGTTTGCATCTACATGTGTTCTACGAAGAAAGATATTTCTTTATGCCTAGGCATAATGCATATTATATCTATTGGTATGCCTCGCTTGTTCTCGAGAAAAGCTTCCTCGGAAAACACAGGTCGAGACGACGTGGCGCCGCAAGCTGAATCAAAACTGTCTGATATCGGTTCCCTTTTTGTGTGCAACATTGAATATGATAAACATTAAGTTGCTCGTCTTGCTGTTTAGTGATTCGTCATACACATCACCGATATTGCGATCACATTGGAATAAGATAGTTGATTGATAGTTTTTGTTTTTATTTTATTTCTCAAGAAAACGATATAATGTGCGCTTTTATTGAAGAATTGAAATTACGCTCATTGAAACACAATAATTCCTTTCAAGTGAATGATTGAATGATTGTTATAACCGGCGCCGGTGGTATGGTTTAAGCGTGACTGCTACTTGGCACCCCAATGGATCTGGGGTCAATCTTCAGCCAAGATTGGTAACATTTCTCTGATTCGAAGAACACGTCAGGTGCGATACATAGGATAGAGGTGACTTTCCGGAGGTAAACGAAGTTGAGGCTATAAGCCACCTGAATAACGAAAGAAAAAGAAAAAATACCTTGTTATTGAATGCTTATACCACGGCAAACATGCATTGAGTCCTAGAAAATATTGAAATATTTTCTTCACTACCTTCTCTTTGCAGCCTTACGACCTTATAAAAACATGTACAGCTGTTTTTAACATACCTCGCGTAATACTCGAAAAAGACTTATTTCCTTCGATCGCTTCTTTACATCGACTTTCTCTTCTGTTAATAACGTGGCTTCAAATGCATTAATCATGGAACTAATAAACTACAAACTTTGTAGAGGGTGTTTCGTCAAAATTTGGTCCACTTAAACTTGACGCATTTCCTTTCATCGTGCATAAAAAAATTTTGCACACCCCTTAGCACTTCAGTTATCAAAATGTCGTCGAAGGAAGAGAAGCAACGCATCAAAATTTTACACGTGCATGGCGAAAATCCAAACTACTTTCACGCCAAGTTGGTGAAACTTTTAACAACGTATTAAAAGTGTTCGGTGAAGGTTTGTCGACAGCCAGGAGAGCTGGATCGGGGGGAAATCAAAAGCCGAAGGCCACAGAGATGACAAAAAGAGTTGCCCGCTATTTCGAGCGGAACCCCAACCTCTCCGTCCGAGATGTCGCAAAGAAGCTGGGAGTGGCGCGTTTAACCGTGGATAGAGCTAAAAAACGAGCTGGACTGTCGACTTACAAGAAAGTGGTGACTCCAAATCGCGACAAAACACGTCGGCCAAAGCACGATCGCGAAAGTTGCACTCGACGATGCTGACGAAGTTTGATTGCGTGGTACAGGACGATGAAACTTACGTCAAGGCAGACTTTAAACAGCTTCCTGGACAGGAATTTTATACCGGACGGGAAAAGGTGGCAGATATTTTCAAGCACATTAAACTGTCAAAGTTCGCGCAGAAATATCTGGTGTGGCAGGCCATCTGTACCTGTGGCTTGAAGAGCAACGTTTACATTGCGAGCGGAACCGTCAACCAGGAAATTTATCTAAGCGAGTGCCTACAAAAACGTCTACTGCCTTTCCTGAAACGACACAATTGTTCCGTTCTATTTTGGCCGGAATTGGCATCTTGCCATTACGGAAAAAGGCCATGGAGTGGTATGCATCCGAACACGCCAGGGCTCCGCCCAATCAAACAATATTGGGCCATCGTCAAGCGGAGCCTTAAAAAGACTCAAAAAGCTGTTGTGAGCAAGAAACAGTTCAAGGCAAACTGGCGTTCTGCGGTGAATAAAGTGGACAAGTGGAGACAGCACAAAATCTTATGGCAGGTGTTAAACGAAAGACCCGGCACTTCGCATTCGGTTCAAAGGAAGCTTAGCTGAATATTTCTCCTGTATACTGTATCAACTGAACTCTCATCTCATGAACTGTATCAACTGAAAATTTAGTTCAGTTTAAATCTTTCTACCTTTGCCTTAAATGCTACTCGCATGCGTTGTTGGAAAGCCTCACATCTTGAGGCATGACACTATATTTTCACTATATATTCAAGTGAAGAAGCAGGCCATAAGATCCGTAAAATTGTCCTCAAACCAAGCCTGTGTAGCTTTCGCCTGGTGGGATCGTGCAGAGTCTTGTTGGAAGCAGTATGGTGCATTCTTGTAGTGTTTCTTGCCGAAGGGAAGCAAATGGTTTTTCAATACATTATCGATGTAATATGTACTGTTGATTTTAACACCATGTTCAATGAACAGCAAAGAAACCTTCAATGTTTTGGAGAAACATCCCCAAACCGTCACTCTTGAAACATTCTGGAACCTTTGAACAGCTAGTTTATCACGAGGAATATCAGAAAGATGTGCTGCATACTCCTGATCATTTTGCTAGTTGTGGTGATTCTGTAGCATTCTGCATCTAATCTAATCTAATCAAATCTGCAGCCAGTACGAGAAAGGATCCTGGAAATAATTGGGTTGGATGTCGCCCAATTATTTGTTTGTCAAAATTGATGCTTGCAGCATATCAGAGACATGATACAAGTGTTAAAGCGGCCACGCCTACTGCGTAGCACTAACCACAAAAGATGATTCTGTAAAATGAGTTGGATTCAAATGAATAGATTTGAATCCTAAAACATTTTGTGAATCTACAGGGGAGGAAGGATGCGTGGACATACCGTACCATACGCTCCGAAGTAAAAATAATAAAATCATATTAAAATAAAGCATAAAAATCCAAATAATGATAAAAATGGTGATGATAATAATAAAAATCTAAAATGAATATGCAATTTCAGATGGAATAGTATAAAAAATTTACTGAAGGGATATTATAATCTCTTAACAATCACACATGTCTGCAGATTGCTGTCCCGCTGCAACTGCAGAAGGATCCGCGTATCCATTATGAACCTAAAAGTTTAGCCAATGTATCGTAGCCATGGTAAAAAAAATACCAAAAAACCTGGGAACTCCATGGATGATCCGAAATTATATATCATATAATGGATAGTATATGTAAAATTTCGATGTGCTGTTCCGCTTCCTTGCACCGCTATAATCATCTGTAGTTTATCTCATAGGCTCTAGTGATTTCAATTTATGATCATTATTTAATTGTTAATCAATTAGTTGATTAATTATTTAATATAATATGAGAAAGACAGTTAATTATTATAGAACGTATATGTGCAACTTATCTGATCACCCTCTCATCGAAATACTTGAACAATATATAGCATATAATAGTTCCGTCAAATAAATTTATTCTTAGACTTCGGTTATTCCAAGCAGATATCGTGGTATCCCCTACGAATCCGCTTTTACAAATAATATGTTTCTTATAATACGAATAAAATATGTGAATATATTACTATGTATTGCTGAATATTACTATTTGTGTGCTGGGTGAAAAAGTCACCTAGTCTATAATTGACTGTTTCGTCCCAACCCAAAAAGAGGCACGTCCCGGACACAGCACGGTACAAAAAGAACACTTCTTTATTCATGTAAAGCCACCCGGAAACATGAGACTCCTGCCAGGTGTCTCTCACATACGAATAAGAAACCCTGGCGCGAAGAGTCTCGCGGCTAAGAGACACTCGTCATCACCAATGTCACCTAAGCAGTTTAACCAAAAAGGAAACAACTTTTTTTTAAATATAAGAGACGAACCAGCCTCCGGTTGAAAGTCTCATAAATAAAGACTAATAATAATAATAATAATAATAACTTTTTTTAAAAAAAGGAAACGAAAATATTCAATTTTTAGAATAAAACAAGATGATTGACCGTTTAAAGTATTCCGCGGAGCGAGGAAACAAAGCAATGCGTATTTACATTGTTATGCGTATGGCAACGATGAAAAAATCAACATGAAGTAATGGGCAAGAAAATTTAATATAATGTTGAACATTTAATGACCATTTACTTATCTTGATGACGTTTCGTTGGTCTTCTTCGTTCTTTGCGTGCTCTCAACTTAGTGTTCTAAATGCACTTCCACAGTTATTAACTAAGAGCTTTCGATGCCATGTATCATTTTTGCATTATTATGATTGTGTGGCAAGTACAATCATACCCTATGCCCAAAGAGTCGAGAAATTTTCCTTGACGAAAAATTCCTAGACCAGACCGGGAATCGAACCCAGCCACCTCCAGCATGGTGTTGCTTTGTAGATGCGCCTTTACCGACTGAGCTAAGAGGAGTTGTACTATGATTTTGACATCCATGCCAGAAAAGATACATCTTGATTTTTGCTAAAAATGGGCTACAAGCCATGTCGGCACCACATGCGGAAACAGTAGCACAGTTCTTCATTTCTTCACTTTATTGGAAAACAAACTACAAACTACACTTAAGCAACATGCTCCACGACAACTCAAAAACAACGCGAAACGTAAGTTTTATAAAATTATTAGATCGGGACTTTCTGAAATGCTAGATGAGCTCTCATTGCTGAAATTTTCGAAACCAAAGTTACAATTTCACAAATTCACATATACTGATTTTTAACAAACAGAAAACGTGACAGCTCACGCAAAACTCAACTGTCCGCGGGCAGCGCTTACTGCGATCTCTGTATCAGGAACATTTTTTCGTCCGAAAACAGAATTTCACTACCACCGTTCCGCTTGAGCAGTTTCTTTCGACTCTTGCAATCTTCTGCTTTTCAGTCAAGCCATGCACCCGTTGTTTTTGCCTGGACTCCGTCCAAGGTCGTCTTTCACAATACTGCTGATCGTAGACGGCGACATTCTCAGTTTCTTGGCCATCTTTCGGATAGGCTTACCAGGATTCCGCCGAATTCGCTCTCTGACTCGTTTGAAGGCTTCTGGAGAACTGACAGTGCGTTTATGGCCAGGACTGGGAGGTATTTGTAGCGGTTTCTTTGGAGCGTTTGATGGTGCGAAAGATGAATCTTTTGATTATTCCGAGTTGTCTCAGTTTCTTTAAAATAAAGGGTGTACGGAATCAAATTTTCAAGAGAAAACAGTTCAATGAACCGTTTGATTGGATTGCAATCAGTTTCAGCTTAATAACTTTTTCCACAAGTGTCGGATCGCTTTGCGGTCTTCCAAGAAAAGTTTCTTTGAAAAATTTCCCAGGAAGTGATTGTATTGATTTATTTTTCAAGGACAGTGGATCACCTTGCCAGATTTTTATTATAGGGAACTGGAATTTAAATTTTGTCCCAGGCTAATGGGTACTTCACGGTAGTTCTGTTTTTCCTGTTTAAGAGTTTGTTGGATTGGAATTTCTCCTACTTATCGCACATGTTCCCGTCCATTGACAGAAAGTGGAACGACAAAGTATTGAATGAATTGCTGTCCTGAAATAACTAGAAAGTGTTGCATTTACAATAAAAATATAGTTAATACAACTGAAATCGATGTGTTATCCAACGTCAACCATGCGGTCGTGCCTTGTGCACAACCATTCTATTTTTTTTTCTTTAACGAATGTAATGTTCATTTAAGTACGATTTAACTTACAAATGTAATACTTTTTCAAACTATCTCTAGTAAACCAGAGAAAGTCCTTTAAATTCCACTACAAAAAGCTTATCCTTTGACGGATAGGCCTATTTTATCAGTGACTTACAGACTTCTTCGGTTCGTTGTGGGTGTAATTTATATGCAATTTTCTGGCCAATAGACTATTCACCACTCTCGAATGCCTGTATGCCTCAAACAATCCAGAATATGCAGTTTTCTAGATGCAATAGTAGTCCAGGTTCAGTCATGAAAACGTCTGTCAAACACACTCTTTAGTTGTTTAATTAAAATGATAAAATGATTTTAATGACGGTGGGCAAGGTACGCAATTGAAAACTAAAATCTCTTTCCGGGCAGCAGGACACAGTCATGTGCTACGTTCAACTTCTCATTGAATGGCCGACTATAAGATACGTGGGATGATTCTGGTATGAGGATTTCAGTTGCCAGAAATGCCATCCCAGTAGCTAGATGGATTCTAGCAAGCAATGGTTCTCCGGCCTTGCTTTGTCTCCCGTGCCAAAAACGGGCGGTCCATGGCGACTAAGGAAAGACAATGTCGGTCTTACACTGATATCATTTCGCTTCATCCACTGTGTTAAATACTTCATTGAGTAGCATAGTCTGAAAATAAGAGAGTCACGCGAATGAAGTAGGAAAAAATAACAAATTAAAAAAACTTCAAGGGACAGCCCAATGGTGTTGTACGCAAAGGTGACGTAGGACTACGTAGCAATGTCTAATGAATGTTATAATCATTTGTTTCAATGTTTGTTGGAGGTCGTTATTTGTAAAATTCCTATTTGGCATACTGCTCTTGGCATAACCTTACTTTATATTTGCTAAACCGTTTAAATTTCCGTGTTTGAAATTGTACAAAAGATTTAAGGAATGCGACGAAGGGAAAGCTGAAACTTTTTTAGCCACCACTGGCTTCCAATTGACAAGAACTTGGATCCAAACAAACTCTTTAGCTGGGAAAATAAAATTGATCGTCCTAAAAAAGACGGATTATAAATGTTCCATGTTTTATCGATCTTCTTTGGACCTATCGTATGGCCTATTCACATATTTATTAGTAGTGTGCGACAATTCCTTTGCCAGCAATCATATTTGCAACAGTTGTTAGCAGATAATTGAAATCAATTATCTGCTCATTACTAGTAACTAGGTCATGCTAATGTTGCTACTTGATGCATTTTCTACACACATTAACGATGATGGTGGCTGGCTTATACCGGCTTATACCATTCAACCGCCTTCCCGAAAGATGGCTGCCAACTAAGTTACACTTATTTCGCTCGTGGTCGCGCCAACCAATGACCAATGGCTGCCTAGCTACGATAGAGCCATCAGCTACCTTGCCAATGGTTGCTCGCCAGAGCACCCTCTAGACTTGTCACTGCCAGCTGCCAATTCAGTACTGGTTCATTGCCGCTCTGAACAGCTCCAAAGCTGCCGACCGAATAAAGCATTTTGCGAAAGTTGGGGTATTATATTATTTACTGCTGCATATGAGTTCTCCTTTACTTACATTTGAAGTCTGTGATAGGAAAATACTTGGCATTTAGTAAATTCACTCTGCAAAATGAAATTATAAGACGTCACCTTATATTTACGTTATTTTCAATAGTTTAATGTTGAAAATCAATAGTTTTAGATATTAGAATTGACGCTTAGAAACATTTTCGATCGATTGGGGCAAACATTTTGAAAATGTTTGAAAAAATGACTGAGATATTATCGCATAAACCTGACCGCTTTTCTTGACGGTCGCAATAGGTTTTTTCTTGGAATTGTACCCAAGGATAGAAAACAAAGATGAAGTCCTACGTCAAAAAAAAAGGGGACGGGTCGGTTATAAAATTTAATAAACATAATAAAATGAAATGAAGAAAACCATTTGTACCATTTGCTGTCCGTTTTTGAGGACCCTGATAGGGAAAACCAAATTTTCAGCCTGTTCATATTAAGATTTGTATGCGAGCTACAGTAGGTACTTTTTAAGCACATTATTGAACTACTTATACTAAAATCATGCAATTCAAATTAAACACCAAAACAAGTGCGAATTTTTCCGATAAAATGGTGTAGGAATGAAGTTATTCTTTTCAGTCGAACGAGAATGATTTGCGTTCAAAAACCTTTTAATTTAGCGTAAGCCTTTAATTTTTCAAAATTTTAAAATTACACTATAGAAAACGGAAACGTAGTCCTTCGTTGTAAACAATTAGTTTTCAATAGATTGGATGGAAATTTCCACCATAATTTAACAGTTCAATTAATCATACTTTGCAAGTGACGCAATGTTACTACCAGCCAGTACGAGGTACTGAATATATTAATGAACTTTTCTCAACCATATCCATGCCAAATCATCCCGTTGCTAATATTATTCAATGTGTCAAAAGAAACGTTGCCTGTCAGTATTGGTGAGAAAACTCAATTTGCAAAAATAATCTTCTACATTCCTTCTTTGCAATATATTTAAAAAGACTATAAATGTAGATATAGATACTACTTTGTCAACCGCATGCAAGTTGTGTGGGAAAGCGACACGCTGCTTCGGAAAATATATGGAAAGAAGACTATCGGCACGTAGCCAGAGAATATAATGCACCCGGTGATGATGACAGTGACATGCTGCCAGCTAAGAATGTTTGCAGCGTAAAAATACTTGGTCCATGGTACGTATGTATATATCATTCGATCGACAATGCTTTATGGGTTTATGTAGAACAAAGTCCACTGAAAATTTGAACATAACTATAGTTGGTTAATTATAAATTTACTAACTTTTAAAAAAATATATGGGTATAAAACATTACCAGGATAAAGGTCATTAATTTGTTTGTTTGCCTGTAATGTAGAATGATATAATTATAATTGCTATGTTGGAGGAAAATTAGATTGCAAGCCGATGAAAGTCGTTCTCGAGAATTATGGTAATTGGTTTGATTCTTTTCAGCGTAGGATTACTACTGTATAATTTCAACATTTTGCAATGTTAAGCTCACAAAGTGCTTCATGTGTGAATTTGACGATGGAAAATTTGTTGATAAAATTGAATACGCGGTTCGATTAAATGGTGCTTAGAATTCACACAAAAACCTGTCAATTCCAAGTTACTTAGTGGACAAGTTAATCATTTTTTAATGGTCGACAAAAAATTATCGAAAATGAGACAAACCCAGAGATGTTCCGTTAAATTTCTATTTCGATCGATTTCCCTGATTTTTAAGTAAATTTATCAGGCCATATATTTCGAATTTTATTGACCTATTTCCAAATATGAGTAACTCATGAAGGCTTAATCCCTCATGTGGGGTCGTTTTGTTTGATTTTTCGTAACAGGAATTAAATTTAGTGTGTGAGTTTTTCTAGGATAAAAAACTAAAACTTTCTCATCCATCTATAAGATAAGAAAAGGGATGAGATACAAAGAAGCCCGTGGGGAGATCCAGTCTATCCAGTTTCCCTTATAGTGAACATTTAGTGCTCAAGGATATTTTTTGACGTTGACTACGTCTTACGGCAAGGGTTGGGTGCCAATTGAAAATCTAAAAATAATCGACCGTCACGAAATATCGTTACAAATTGAACGCTTATAACTTAATAAATGCTCGATAGATTTTCAAGATGTTTACATCAATCGGTTGAAAATTTTCCCGCGCATCAATCAAAAATCAAAAATTATCCGTCAAAAATTTTAAACTATTGAAAATAACGAAAATAAAAGGTGATGTCTTATAATTTTGTTCTGCAGGCTTAATTCACTAAATTCACAGTATTTTTCTATCACAGATTTCAAATGTGAGCAAGGGAGGTCTCATATGCAGCAGTGAACAATATAAAAGGGGTACACCTTCGCAAATTTCTTCATTCGAGTTGCAGTGCTGGAGCTGTGCGGAGCAATGAGCCATTATGGATTGGCAGCTGACGGTGGCATGTACCCTGGAGGGTGCATTCAACAGTGCTGAACGGCAAGACGGCATTGTGGAATTGGCAGCTGACGGTGGCAAGTACCATAGAAGGTGCACTGGAGACCAACCATTGGTCATTGCGCTAATTGAGCTGTGCGCTGTTGCTAGCAAGCCGTTGCTAGGTAGCCATAAATTATGCAATGGTTTGGTAGGCAGACGGTTGCCCAAGCCAGTGATTTATTTGTAGCCAGCCGGTGGGTGCAGCCACGACGAGCGAAATAAGCTGCTTGTGTGTGTGTGCCCAACTTTGCTGCTAGCCATCTTTTGGTAAGGCGCAACGAGCAACAGCTAAAATAATCTGCTTCATCAAAAGGCGGAGAACTTTTTAATTCAAATGCGGACCATTTCAAATCCGTCCTTTTCGGGACGACGAATTCAATTTCGAATCCGTCCTTTTCAGGACGAAGAATTCAATTTCGAGAGAGTTTGTATGATTTGAATTTATCTAAAATTACTTTCCAAGTTCTTACCAATTGGCAGACAGCGGTGGCTATAATAATTTTAGTTTTCTCTTCGTTGCATACCTTGAGCATTGTGTACAATTTACAAATGGCTGCCGTCACGAAAAATTGAAACACCGGACGCTAATAATTCGATCGTTTCTGGATTGATTTATATTTGAGATTTTTACTCTTAGCTGGAGGTTTTTACGATTGCCATTTTATTTACTCAAATATTTAACATTTTACAAATAAAAGATGAATATTTTTTGCGTACATATTCATCCATCGGTGTTGGAAAATTCTAAAGAATGTTGCGTTCCGGCAAGTATCAAGAAATTTCCTATCACGGACAACGTTTTGATATTCGCACATGATATTCCGAATTAAAACTCTCGGCACATTCCAATTAGTATTGTTACCAACAGTTATTCTGTTGTGTTAACAATTCGCATTGGATAGAGTTATACTTCTAGGAAGAAATAAATTTTGGGAAACTGTGAAAGTAAGAATAAGTGTAATGCCTAATCGTGTTGATGCCAATTGTATGCGCACATTTCGGAGGCGTATTAAGATCTACCATACGGAAAATCCTCCAAAACGACCATGCACCGATGCCGAGTGAGCTCGTGGTTATCGGGCGAAACTAAATGCAGCAAAATGTAATTCGTTTCCAACTACTGATTGAGACGCTGGAGAAGAGCCTTCCACTCGAGGCCGTATCATCATTTAAACCAAACGGCCCTTTTTTGGGCCACCAAATGCTTTCTAAAGAGTGTACACTAGAACTTTCTAACATACTTACTACCTAGTGCTGGTCTAACGATCTGTTAGGACCACATCTACGGGGTCAAATGAAAATTTGAAAATAACTGACACAGTTTGGCGGCTACTAGCTTTATCATTTCTCGATAGATTTTTGAAATTTTTGTTTCAATCAGTTGGAGATTTTTGCGACTGTCAACTATCAAAAATATCATTGATCAATGACTTTCAATTCCTAAACAGACTCTGAACAATCTATGAAGAGATGAGGTTTACATATAGTACCTGCGTTATTCTCACTCATTTTTGGTGTCTTTTTGTTTTGTTTTTGTTAACATGAAAAATAATCTTGAATGTAAATGTCAACGATAGGGTCATGTAAAGTAGTCCATGTCAAATTCAATTGATTCAATTCAATTTAATTCAGTTGAGATATCACAAGACGCAATTTCCAAAGAGTGGTTGTAGTGGTTGTTCCTACTTGGCACCCCAGTGGGTCTGGGTTCAATTCCAGCCAATGTCGGTGGGATTCTCCTGAGGCGAAACGAATCTCAGGTAACGTCTTCCTTCGGAAGGAAGGTATAGCTGTTGGTCCCAGCCATGCGTTAACGAGTGGAGATGCCTTTCTCGAACCATCCTAAGGCTTAAAGCCATCTAAGTAAAAAAAAAAAGAATAAGAAGAATAGCAAGTTTGTTCTCCGCATGGTTAAAACAAACCTATTTACACTACACACAGGAAACGTTAGCGTCCGCTTTGAGGACAGTAAGAGAAAATAACATAACAGTTCGGGGGGATTGAAGCAATAGAAAATACTTTTTCGAACGCTGTGCAGCAAACATAAATATCTGTTAACGAGTAAAATCGGAACACCAATCTCTGAAAAGTGATCACGCATCGGAGCTGTGCAAAGTTATCATTGAAATCGATAGATAGGGTTTTTGTCCCTTGACTCATCATAATATGCAACGATCGATTACATTTTTTTATATAACTCATAAATTATTTGAGCTGTAAACGATAATCAAGTTGTTATACACGTTCTTAGATAAGCGTAATAAGGCGTTTGACAGTATGCATAACACAAAGTTACGCATCATATTAACTTTGAAGAACTATGGATATTATGACGGTCTATTCATGGCTTCAATTTCTTTCCATCCGATCGATTTTGATGCTTAGGTTTACGTTTAGATAAGCTATTTGAAAAAATATACAATACATTTCCATTGAAAATTTTATCAACATCAATATTTGTACTACGCTATAAATAGTTGAGAACATAGAAAAAAAACATGTACCTAACATAAGGTTTACGGTTTTCTTGATGAATCAATGTTAATGGTAATATCCAGCATCCAAAACGCAAAATAAAACAAAATTTCGACAATAGAGGAAACCAATGATGAATACTGACCAATTTCTATTGCCTCTTTTGAGAAGTTAAGCGAGAATTAATGAACTAAATTTCAGCAACTTCTTATTTGAATATTATATCAATTTATTTCAGAAAATGTTGCAAAACATTTCGAATTAACTGCTGACTGCTGATATTCGGGAGGCTTATTAAAGCGCGAGTCATTTGATATTTGAACGCAAACAAATGGATATATCTCGGAACCATGTTAATGAAATTAAAATTTTGAGTACTCAAAATGAAGGTACTCAAAATTGCACTTTAAAAGAACAATAGCGAAAAAAATATTCAGATTTAGTTTTGATGAAACCTTGAACTGTTCTTCGAATTCCAATCATCATATTTTGGCACTCTGTTGGCTAACCTGAGCTGCTATTATGTTCCACCATATATTCATCTCTGTTGCTTCCCGAGTCACCTTTCCACTCTTCTTTAACTTCTGTACGACAATTGCCCAATATTACTCAATTGGGTTGGGCCTTTTTTCTTATAAATCCGACCCGTTGCTCGATACCACTGTAGTTCTTCTCCGCTATAGTTGCAGCTTGCCAAAACAGGCCAAAACTTTACAGGTTCATTGTGAGCTTTAATGTAGGAAAGGATACATTTTTCAGGCAATCCTGCTTGTACATTTTGGAATCCATAGTCTTGTTTGTCACGAAAGCCTGTTTTTTCCGCATCTGCAAATACCTTTTCAGATATAAGCTTTTGTTGCGAATTTATTGGTAAAAATAAATTTGAACTTGCTTGGGACATCACCTCAACCCGGATAGAACTTCTGTCCGGGAAGCTGCCCATAATCCATCTTCACGTGCGTTTTCACGTCCACGAGGATGTATCCTTCGTACTTCGTAAGAACCTCTGTACAACTTCCGGGCTCGTCTTTTGGCCACTAGACTCTGCTTCCTGTTTTGTTGCCCCCTCGCCAAAAAACATCGAAATCATTCTCCAAGACGAGTCCTTCTAGATTTTGAGAATTTCTAGGCGATATCATAATCCGACATCCCTGGGCTTAATCTATTCGTTCTCAACACCTTCAAATGCAACTTACGATCCTTAGTTCCACTACGACGCTTGCTTTGATCCTGCCGATCGACAGTATGTCGCCCACGGAAATGTTTGCACACGGTCCATTTAGTCAATGCAACGGCTTCGCGATTATTGAACCTGACCACGTCGGACTTTCGAAGTGGGTGTCCAAAATTATTTTTCGGTTCGCGGCTTCCATCAAGTATAACTTCTTTGAATCAAATTGAATCGTGACGAACTTTTCAGCCCTGAAAGATGATTTCGAAACCCACTGCTGTCAGATTTGAAATCCTTTAAGCACAGGTGAGTGAAGATTTTTTGCGGTCTGTGGTTTTTTTTTCTTCATTAAATTAGATAAAAAGAAGCTTATTTGTAGATTATTATTACTAATAGGGTAATTGCCCACATATTCATCTCATTGTTCCTTTATTCATCCTACGATGAATCAAACAATTGGGCAGTTGAAGGATCGGTTTCGTTTTCTAATAATGTTTGCTTACGTTAAATAACTAAAACAAACATTACTAACTAATCCTGTCACGTGTATATCGTTTTATTTCAAGTAGGATGAATTGCAAAGTGATGAGATTAATATAGGTAGATCTTCCCTATAAAAAAAACATCAATGATCGTGAGTTGGAGAATAGCGTGATGAACCCCGAATCCGTTTCCGGTGTACCGTCACGTATGTGGTCTTGCATGTTTTTATTGCCGCAACGTTCTGTGAGTGTTTTACATTTGGAACATAAAAAATTCGAGTAAACTGCTAGGATTTCAGGGTCACGACCAGGACATTGGTAGGAGCTTTCGATCTATGAAAAGATAGCGTATGCTGGGGGAATATGTGCAAGAATTGAATCAGTGGCAAGACAATATTTGATGCGGTAGATTTATCGTGATAAAATATCCTAAATGATTTGTTATAAACGCGTCAATCAAATCTGGAATGACCGTTTGATTCAAAGTTCCAGTACAACTTCGATGATACCAACATTGAAAATGTATTCGAGCTGGGCTTAGCGCGCGCGCGCGCTTTTGTGTGTGTGTGTGTGTGTGTGTGTGTGTGTGTGTGTGTGTGTGTGTGTGTGTGTGTTACTTTCGCTTACAAAAAGCCCCGCATAAACACAGTACAAACATCAAATGGATATAGGTAGTGTGCATACACTCGCGATATTTCTCTTCCTGATACTTCTTCAATTTACAGTATTACTGCACAGGACGTGCATGTACCTGCTGTTATCACTACTGCCGCAGCTGATTCATCATCGGTGTTAGATATTTATCATTAAAATGTTCGAGGATTAAGGACAAAGATTTCATTCTACGTCAGAACTAGACTACGACGTCTACGTCTTCCGGGAAACCTGCCTTGACGACCGTATACTTTCTCAGCTGCTCTTTGATGGCGTGTGATTATTGTGTTTTTCGTGTGGACCGCTGCGATACAAACGGAATGCGTCGACGTGGAGGTGGCGTGTTGATTTCTCTGAAAAATTATTTTGAATCATCGGCCATCCAGCTCTCTACTGGTACTAATGTTGAGCAATTGTGGGTCGGAATTACTTTTAAACCTGTGGTGTTGTTGATAGGAGCACTATACACAACCTCGGATAAAAGTCAAAATAGCTCTTTTATGCAGCATCATCTCGATGCAATGTCTGAAGTCAATCGAAGCAGGAGTGACACGAGTGCAATAATTTTATTCGGATTTTAATCATTTTAATCAGCCTGGTCTGGAAGAAAAACAACAATGACGAATTTGCTTTTGTCGAACCGCAACAATCCCTAATTTCTATTGCTGGTCATATGCTTCTCGATAATATTGCCTTTCAAGGGTTACGACAACGCAACCTGATCAACAATTGCTCCGGTCGTATTCTTGATCTAGTACTGTCCGATGATACGAGCATGGCAAAAGGAAGAGTAGCTGAGTAGTCTTTCCCATTGATCGCTATCATCCTGCCCTGACTTTCACCGCACTACGCCTGCCTGCAGTATCGTTTATCAACGATGATGACTTCACTGGTCGTGACTTTCGGCGTTGAAATTATGTTAGATTGAACCAGTTGGTCTGAGGTGTTGTCGAGTCCTACGCCAACAGCGCCACGAATGCTTTTACCAGAATTCTCCATTCCTGTATCATGCAAGCTGTACCACCCAAAAGAGCCCCTAGGAAACCGGCTTGGTCCAATGCTCAACTTTGCGCTTTGCGTAGGAATCGCTCCAGATTGTTGGAGAAGTACTGTCAATGGAGATGTCCATTCACAAAACGTCAATTTGATGAAGCGAGTCGTCTCTGTAGAGCATACAATCGATTTTTGTATAAATGTTACGTAAAAAGGAGGCAAGATGATCTTCGGCGGAACCCAGAACGCTTCTGGAGCTTCGTTAATTCAAAACGTAATGAAAATGGTCTGCCAACTTCAAGACACCTAGGTGGCCTTCAAGCTCGCACTGCAGAGCAGAAGTGTGAACTTTTTTCTCAAACATTCGTTAGCATTTTTGAAGACCGTGTTCCAACGATAAGGCCCTGTACTCGAAAAAAATGCACCATTATTATCCGTGTGTAACTTTTTTGTCCGTGGGTCCTTGATGAAAATCTGGGTATGACTGGGTTTGGAGTGAATTGTTAACATGTGCAAAATTTCATAACAATCGGTTCAGTGGTTATTGAGATGTCATCGAAACAAGAAGAAAATCCCCGGAGAATGTTTGGCGCCGTCATGGAAAATCCGACTGCGACCATGAGATGGATCGGAAGACAACTGGGAATCACCCAAACCCAACTGTGTCTCGGGTGGTAAATCGTTTAAGGAGTCTCAGACGAACGACCGGCGGGCTGGAAGTGGAAGAAAATCGAAGACAGCTGACCCTGTGAAGGCCCGGAAGGTATTGGATTATTTCAAGTGTAATCCGAACCTTTCGATTCGCGACGCGGCTCTGAAGGCAAAGTGTTTCGCCTGGTTCGTTCAGCAAACCATGAAACGAGCAGGGCACGTGTATTAAAGGTCCGCAAGGCACCGAACCGGCGTGATCGACAAAACACGGCGGCCAAATCCCGCGCAAGGAAGCTGTATCGAGAGTGGTTAACGAAACCGATGTGTGTGGCTATGGATGACAAAACCTACATCAAGGCAGACGCAGAGCAGATACCGGGGCTGGAGTTCTACGTTGCCAAATCACGGTTTGATGTTCCGGAAGACATAAGGAAGAAGAAAGTGGACAAAAAATACTTGCTCTGGCAGGCCATATGCCAGTGCGGTAAACTGACTAAACCGTACATCACAACGGGTACCATCAACAGCAAAATTTACCGCACCGAGTGCCTCCAGAAGCGTCTGTTGTCCTTCCTGCGGTCCCACGGAGGCGAGACATTATTTTGGCCGGACCTGGCATCATGCCATTACGCGCGATCGACGTTGGATTGATACAGAGACAATAACGTTGTTTTTGTATCAAAAACCGCCAACCCCCAAATTCACCAGAGATTCGTCCGGTGGAAATATTTTGGGCCATAATGAAGGCCAAAGTTCGAAAATCGTCCAAGGTGTTTAAGAACGAGCTGGAGTTGAAGAAAGAATGGATGAAAGTGACCAAAAAGGTCGGCTCCAACATTGCACAAAATGTAATAAGGGTCTTAAGGGAAAGGTGCGGGCTTTCAGCGATGGAAAGGAAATTGAATAAAGTAATTATACATTAAACTAATCATATTGTTTGTTGTTGCGCGAAGCACGTAATTAATGATAATGTTTGAAAATTGGAAATATCATTCTTATCAATATGCACCTCTAGGAGTGGACAGTAATTTTCTGCTAGAACCAGAGATGTGAAGAGAAAGTATTGATAGCTCCGTATGAGCACGGCAGATTGTGAAATTGAATAGAAGTAGTTGAAATTGGCGAACACTTTTGTCTGGTGCATTTTTTTTTTCGAGTACAGGCCTAAATGAAATAAGATTGGCTCTGAATTTTGTACCGAGAGATGTGATAAACTTTGATGTGTTTAACATTTCTGAAGTGATGGTTGAATCAGCACTACAAAAGCTGAAGCAATCATACAACCCCGGTCCATATTCCTTCGTGCGTCTTTAAAAGATGTGTTGGTATGCTGACCGCTCCTCTTCAAGCTATTTTCAACAAATCTCTCCAATTTTAACAATTACCTTCTGCATGGAAGTCATCGTATATGCTTCCTGTACATAAGAAAGGAGATAAAACCGACATCTCTAATTACCGAGGTATAACATCGCTGGCAGCTGGCTCCAAGTGTTTTGAATCCATTGTCAACGGATTTTACCCCAAAAGATCGGTGAATAGTAATCTTTGCGAATTTGCGACGACTGCGATTGCAGCAATGGATGATGGAGCGCAACTTGACACAGTCTACACTGACATAAAAGCTGCCTTTGACACCGTAAACCACGTGATCCTTTTGGCTAAACTGCAACGACTGGGAGTTTCAAACAGAATGTGTAAGTGGCTTAGATCATACTAATGAGTGTTAAAATTGGTATAACGCAATCCAGCTGGTTTTCTCCCCTGTCCGGGGAGCAATCTGGGTCCTCTACTATTCGTATTGTTTTTCAATGACACCGTAAACCTTCTGGTAAGCGGTGGGTTGCTCATTTATGCTGATGACTTGAAAGTTTTTCTTGTCATCCGACGAGAAGCTGATTGCAGACGACTTCAAAAACTTGTTGACCTTTTTGCTTCTTGGTAAAGCCACAACTTTCTTAAAGTGAGTGTCTCCTAATACTCTATAATATCGCTCCATCGTTGTAGAATGCCTATTCACTACAACTACACAATGCATGGGGAGCAACTGGAACGTGTTGATAAAATTAAGGACCTTGGAGTACTACTTGACGCGCAAATGACATTCAAAATGCATTATTCGGCAATAATTGACAAAGCCAGCCGCCAGCTAGGCTTCATTCTAAAAACTGTTCAAAACTTTGATTATCCCTTGTGCCTACGTGCTCTGTATTGCTCGTTCGTCCGGTCTATTCTGGAGTATGCATGAGTTGTTTGGTCCCCTTACGAAGCGGTGTGGATCTCTAGGATTGAATCCATTCAGCGGAAGTTTGTGAGGTCTGCTCTTAGAAATCTGCCCTGGCGTGACTCTTTAAATCTACCCCCATATGCAGATCGCTGTGCTTTGCTGGGCATTGAAACGCTTCAAAATCTTATTGTATACAAAAATAGCTTGGAAATGCTTACGTTCTTGAAATGGCCTATTGGAGTTTTAAGCTTTTTGGTATCATACATATTAATATAAAATACAATGATCTCACAAATTTCCCATAAATTGCATGATTCTGATTGCTGCTTCTACCGAAAGATGTACGTTCGCATCGCTCTCAGTGCTACTATACAAAAGTTTTATGTTATACATAGGTTAACACTTCAAGGGTAAACCCATATGTTTTGCTTACAAGGCACACCCTATCATATATGTGTCCAATAAACAACTTAAAATGATTCTTTTTTCTAAAACTATCTGGGAAAAGTCGGGAATTAAAACAAAAACATCCGAAAAAATTGGAAAACAAACTATCAGTATCTGTAACAATCATTATTGAATCCACAAACTTCCATGAGTAGCCTTAATACTGATAACTAACTCTTGTTAGTCTTACAACATTTGTCAAAATATTAAATCCCAACATCAAAACGTTGAACAGCTGATGAAATGATGATAGTTGTACAAAATTGTTAATATCATTGTAAAAGTTTGCTGAAAGATTGTGTTTTTCTAGAAATTACAGTTATGGAGTGATCGGAAATACAAGATTTTGTCAAATTTTCCATGATGGCTGAGCGCTGCTATTTTGAAAGCTTGCGAATTCCATTCTGGTAAAAACTCAAGTGTCAAGTAAAAACTCAAATTTCAGCTCAATTTGTCAATTGTGAGCTGAGATTGACCAAGCATGACTCTTTTGGATGAACATGTCAATTGGGCAGTTTAATAAGAAGCTGAAAACGCAGGAACAAGAAAACAGTTATCAGTGGTAGGAATGTATATGACCGTACTTTACTTTGCTCCCTCTAGAACCAGGTATCAACCCCTGAAGCAAATTTTATTAAATCGTATAATTTTATTCGCAAGGGAGGAGCAACAAAATAATTCGCACTGAAAAAAATGTATAAACGGATAAATCCGTAGATCTAGGTTCTCTGACATGTTAAAATATTTGCATGGGTTATTAGTCAAATTTCTTGTTTTGGTAACCGATGGGAGTGAAATATGTACTTATGACAAGGTTCCAGTATTCCTTAGAGGCGCTCTATGGAAACAGCAAACTTCACGTGTTGTTGGCTTGATTTTGGCCATACTTTGGTCCTGCATAGCTATTTGAATCCTAAAACGATGAGCACTTATACACTAAATCTGTTCGGTAAAAAAATTCAAGCTGAAAAATTCGGTAAACTTAAAATCAATTCTTAAAAATTGAAGAAAATATAAATTCTTTCTAAATGTACACTGAATGCTTCATGCCAACATTATCTATTGATAGCAAAATATAATATTTTTATAATGTTCCTTACATTTCATGTGTTGATGATTCAAAGTTTACGAACTTTTTCAGCTGTTTTAAAACTCAGTACAAATTTACCGACCTCAGTAAAAAAAAACTCCGTTCCATAACCTTAGAACCACTCAAAAAACGTTTACTTTTTTTTTTGAGAGTGTATTTGTTTTATTTATTCATTATTTTGTAATTACCGTGTAGGAGAGCTGACTAACATCACTGCACATCTGCATCAATAAACACTGTTTATGAAAAGCAAAAGACAAATTTAGAAAATTTGCTGTTTCACAACTATAGAACCAATACCTGAATAAAGCCATTCGTTTCAACTGCAGCTAAGTTTTCTTTCATCAATTAACGTGTTATGACGTGTTTTGTATTAGCTCCAAAATGCCGCGTGGAACGTATTTGTCAGAGCAGGAAAAAGGAATTTTTTTGTCTTATCATGATTGTGATATCAGTATTCGCGAAATCGCTCGTCGTTTGAACAGATCTCATCACGTTGTTATGATTTTTTTTTTAAATCCTGATGCATATGGAAAAATTAAGAAAGATGGACCCAAGAAAAAGTTGTCAAAAAGATGTCATCGCAGAATAATCAACGCTGAAAGCAACTCACTCAAAAGTCTGAACCAGATAAAGGCTGACCTTATGCTTGACGTTTCGCGTTCAACAGTCTACCGAACTTCAAAAGACTCTCCCAACATTCGGCGACAAAAACTGAAGCATGCACCATGACTTTTGCCCCGTCTTAGAGCAACTCGACTTGAATTCGCCCGTGCCAACACACGGAGAAAAATGAGTCTGGTTTGAAACAAACACATTTTTGGTTGTAATTCAAACTACAATTTTGGTTATACAAAAGTCAACGTATGTTCGTTTCTAATCCTCGACATCAGTTGAATCGAATGAGTTTTCCACGTTATTTACACACGAAAAAATTGCATTGATTCAAACTGATATTTAGTTGATTCAAAGTAACACCTTAGTTTTGTTTCGAACATAAACAGATGTCTTTTCATCAAAAGTTAGGTTGACATAAACAGCTCGTACAAATTGTGATGTTTGGTTGAATCAACCTATATGCTCAGGTAAAATTAAACCGATATTTTGATTGGGCAAATATCAACCTTAAAACTAGTTTCAAACAAACTAAATGATAAGTTTGTTTAGTTGAGCTGTCAGCCAGATATCAAAAGAGCTTTTGTTTGTCACTTGTTATAACTCCCAGACACGCGAAAGTTATTTGAAATTTAAAAGTTTAAAATCTTGCAGCCGTCTCGGAGCTTGCCGAACTTCTGCGCAGCGATGACGTCTTGAGGGAGTCATTTTTGAAGCAAGCCAAAGCTCTGCCTCCACGATGGTTTGTTCACTTTATTATTAGGAAAAATCTTCTTCGCTATCATCAATATCAGTACACACTTACATCCATAATTTCAGCTCGGTAATATTTGTTGCTGATTTTATTCTGTAAAAATGAATTTATACTGAGAGAACGGTTTTTTGTACAACATTTGCGGATTTTTGTAATTATTAATACCGATTTTTCTGTTAAATATAATAAAATACAAATGTCGGTAATAAGTTTAACCGAAAAACCTCGATTTCAGAAAAAAAAACTCGGTACTTCACAGTAATTCTGTGAATTGAACATTCAGCAAAAAATACGCTTTACCAAGCTATCGTCAATATATATAACAAACTCTCAGTTTCCAGCTGGCTTACTTAACGTTCTATATGATACCATTTTTATAAAGTTCAGTTCTTAAGTGAACGTTTCGTACTGAACACGTGCTCTTCGCTGAGTAGAAAGTAATACACATTGTCAAGTCTGCATTGTGCTCTCATGCCGTGCGGTTCTATTTTCTATTTGCTGAAGGAAGTGCTATTGCTACCTAACGCTACACCAAATCTTAAACAGCACTTTTCAGTGCTAAATAATACCTACAATTTTTAGATTTCCTCTTATTCCTTTTCGATCCTTGTTAGGCCCTTCGGGTAACCCGGCTTGGATATCGCATTGGAAAATTCCTCTTCGGTCCCTCGGATTCTTATAGTTATCTGCTTGGACGTCGATTTGGAGCAAATTACTCTGCCACTATGGCAAATAAGCGCAAACGAAAAGGGCAATCTATTGATTCGCCTGCAAATCAAATTAATGTGAGTAATCAATTTGATATGCTCACAGATGATGAGAGTGATCCATCATCTAATCAAAATTTGAAAAAACTTTCTCGATTGAGAAAGGAAAAAGTTCCCCCTATTGTGGTGACAATTTCGGATTTCCATGCTTTTCGCAAGGAAATCTTAACATTTGTTGAAGGTGTGAAATATTCCCTTCAAATTTCCAGACGAGGTGAATGCCGTTTGCATGCAGAAACCTTGGACGGATTCAAACGTCTCCTTGAGTATCTTACTCAGAAGAACCACAATTTCTTCACCTATGACACCAAAGCTGAGCGTCTTTTCAAGGTTGTCTTGAAAGGACTGCCCAGTGGTGAATCTCTCGATGAAATTAAAAACGAGTTAACAAAATTACTTGGATTTAGCCCAGTCCAAGTAATTAAGATGAAAATGAAATCCCGGCCTGGCGATGCTCGCAAAGGGATTTCAAACGATTTCTACTTAGTTCACTTCAAGTCAAGTGAACTTAATAACCTTAAGGCTTTAGAAAAAGCAAGCCTTTTGCTCCATGTCCGTGTGAAGTGGGAACATTTCAGGAAGACTGGAGCCAATTTCCAAAGCCTCACCCAATGCCGAAAGTGCCAGGGATGGGGTCACGGAACAAAGCATTGCCATATGGTTGGCAAATGCATGAATTGTGGTGATTCCTCACACACTAAGGACGACTGTCCAGTGAAGGAAGATCCTCAAAAATTCAAATGTTCAAATTGTGGTGAAAACCATAAATCAAATTTTTGGGAGTGCAAGACTCGCAAAGCAATTTTGCAGTCGCGCACTAAGCGCCAGGTAGGAAACGAAAAACGTTCCCGACCAGCTACTACCCATTCTGCAGCTGTTAACAACGATCAGCAAAGAACAAATTCCTACCAAACCGTCGGTAGAAACAGCGGACAGGTTTTTCCATCCGCAACTGTAACTTCAAACGCTCAACGAGGAGTAAATACTATCTCGATACCTGCAGGTACCAACAGGGTTCAATCTTCAAACCCTACATTCTTACCCAACCGTGTTGTTAACAATGTTCAACATGTAAATGGACCTACCTACGCTGCCGTTGCAGCGGGTAGAAACCAAAACCAAAATTCCCACGGGACTTCTGATGAATTTGATTTAGGTAACATATCCGCTCCTAAATTAGAATTTTTACAGCAATCGTTAATCGATATGATAACCGATATGCTAAAAACTAATTCCATGTTTGAAGCTATCCAAACTGGTATTAAATTTGCGAATAATATTGTCATGACATTGAAGTTCAGTAATGGATTTTAAGTCATTAAATATTTTGAATTGGAATGCTCGATCCATCAGAGATAACGAGGATGAGCTATTTAATTTTTTAAGAGTTCATAACGTGCATATTGCTGTTATAACTGAGACTTATCTCAAACCTGCCCATACGGTCAAAAGAGATCCAAATTATTTTGTCTACCGAAATGATCGCATTAATGGAGCTGGTGGTGGCGTTGCCATCATTGTCCATAGGCGTATCAAACATCACATTCTTTCTTCATTTGAAACCAAAGTTTTTGAAACTTTGGGGGTTTCAGTTGAAACAAAATTTGGCCAATTTACTTTTATAGCTGCCTATTTGCCTTTCCAATGCACTGGTCAGAAAAAGAACTGGCTCAAGGGTGACCTCCAGAAACTTACCCGTCATAGGTCTAAATTCTTTGTTATTGGTGATTTCAATGCAAAACACCGCTCATGGAATAATTCGCAAAGCAATGCCAATGGTAATATACTTTTTGATCATTGTTCCGCAGGCTACTACACTATTCAATACCCAAACAGTCCAACTTGCTTTTCTTCAGCCAGAAATCCCTCAACTATTGATTTGGTCTTAACTGATTCATGTCAACTTTGTAGTCAATTGATTACCCATGCTGACTTTGGTTCTGATCACCTTCCAGTTACATTTGAAATATCTCAAGAAATCATTTCTAATTCCATCAGTTCTACTTTCAACTACCATAGAGCTAATTGGGATCAATATCGAACATTTATGGAATACAACTTTGATCCTAATGTTCCATTGCAAACAAAAAAATGAAATTAATAATGCTCTTGAATCTCTGGCTTTCTCAATAAATAGAGCAAGAGCTGCTTCAGTGCCAAAATGCGAGGTTAAATTCGATCCAGTTATAATTGATGACGATCTTCAGCTCTTGATTCGTCTGAAAAATGTACGTAGGCGTCAATATCAAAGAACACGTGATCCCGCTATGAAAGTCATATGGCGAGATTTACAAAAACAAATTAAAAAACGCTTCTCTGCCCTGAGGAACAAACATTTTGAAAATAATTTGTCAAAATTAGATCCGAGTTCCAAACCTTTCTGGAAACTCTCTAAAATATTGAAAAAACCTCAAAAGCCTATACCAGCGCTTATGGAAGGTGATAAAATTTTGCTCACAAATGCGGAAAAAGCTCAAAAACTTGTTAAGCAGTTTGAGAGCTCCCATAATTTCAGTTTGGGTCTTACAAGTCCTATTGAGGATCAAGTTTCCAGGGAGTATCTGAATATTTTCTCACAAGAAAATATTTTTGATGATTCTTGGGGAACTGATTTGGATGAAGTAAAAACTATAACTAAAAAATTTCAAAATATGAAAGCACCAGGTGATGATGGAATTTTCTATATCCTAATCAAAAAACTCCCGAGAGTACTTTGTCTTTCTTGGTGAAACTATTTAACAGATGTTTTCATCTGGCATACTTTCCAGATAAATGGAAAAATGCAAAAGTCGTACCTATCTTGAAGCCAGACAAAAATCCGGCTGAAGCTTCTAGCTACCGACCAATCAGTTTGCTTTCTTCAATAAGTAAGGTTTTTGAAAAGATAATTTTGAATAGAATGATGCTTCACATCAATACAAATTCAATTTTTGCTGATGAACAGTTTGGATTCCGCCATGGGCATTCAACTACGCATCAACTTTTGAGAGTTACAAATTTAATTCGTTCAAACAAAGCTGAAGGCTGCTCCACTGGAGTTGCTCTTCTAGACATAGAAAAAGCATTCGACAGTGTTTGGCATGAAGGTTTGATTGCGAAACTGAAAAAGTTCAATTTTCCGCTTTATATCATGAAATTATTCAAAACTACTTAACTGATAGAACTTTGCAAGTAAATTATCAGAACTCTAAATCTGATCAATTGCCTGTCAGAGCTGGTGTTCCTCAAGGTAGCATTCTTGGGCCAATACTTTATAACATTTTCACTTCAGATCTCCCTGATTTACCTCAGGGCTGTCAAAAATCTTGCTTTGCTGATGACACAGGCATTTCCGCTAAAGGAAAAAGTCTTCGTGTTATATCCAGGAGGCTACAAAAAAGATCTTGGACATTTTTACAGATTATTTTCAAAAATGGAAGATTTCTCCTAATCGCTTCCAAAACTCAACTTTAATATTCCCACACAAGCCTAGAGCTGCATTTTTGAAACCAAGTAATAGTCATATGGTCACTTGAACGGAGTTCCAATTTCTTGGTCAAATCAAGTAAAATATCTTGGACTGATACTTGATCAAAAATTAACTTTTAAAGATCACATTGAGGGCAGAAAATCCAAACTTTGTTTGAAGAACAAACTTCTAATATTCAAACAAATCTGTAGACCGGCCATGCTTTATGCTGTGCCAATATGGTCTAGTTGTTTGCTACAGGCAAAAAACACTTCAAAGGATTCAGATTATACATAGTTTCTGAAAATGATTTTGGAAGCTGCCTCCCTGCGTTCGAGTACTATTGAATTACATAGAATTTCGAAACGTTGAGATCTAGAAGATATGTCCAACAAAATAATTCATAATTTTAGACAAAAATCATAGCAGTCTACACTTGCAATGATCAATTCTCTCTTTGACATGAACAGTTTTGGAGAAATAATAAATAACATACACGAGGTAAAAAAACTTATAGTGAAAATACAGGATAGACAAAGTAAAAAGGTAATGTTAACACAATAGATATAAATGAGTAGCATATAAGGTTGAAATGTTAATTACTTAGCAGGATCACCTAGGTTAATATATGAATGTCAAAGATAATGAAAATTTGGAATGAATAAAGAGTTAAAAAAAAAAAAAAAGCCCAGAATTGAACAATGAGAAGGGACCCATACAAAGGTGATGATAAAATAACGCGAAGATAAAGCACTTAGAAGCTCCTGTATTTTCATGAGAAAATACGAGGAGTGCTTTACCGGCCTCAAAGAGCGAATAGCCTCTATAGAACTGAGACTATCCGTGAAAATGAAGTACTGATCCGGTGATAGTGAGGTAACAATTTCTAGCGTAAAGTGTATTGCCGCTAATTCGGCGACATATACGGAACAAGGAGCTTGAAGTTTACGATTGGCGCTATAAATTTCATTGTATATACCAAAGCCTGCTGAATCCTCTATCAATGATCCGTCAGTGAAGAACGATTTAGTGGAATTAACATGGCCAAACTTTGCAGAAAATATCACAGGAGCAATCATAAGACGATGATGCTCTGGAATTCCACGATGCTCTTGCTTCATGGATAAATCGAAATGAACCGAACTACCGAAGTCGGAGAAGCAAACACGATTGGGAATATTCGGCGAAGGGCTGACATCCTGTGTTATGTACTAATGGAACAAAGTCATGAAGCGAGTTTGTGGATTCAACTCGAGAAGCTTCTCAATGTTTTCGATTACCTGGGGGTTCATAACTTCACACCTGGTGAGGAGCCGGAGAGACAATTCTGAAAACCGATCCGAGAGTGGCAACATGCCAGCCAGCACTTCCAGACTCATCGCATGAGTCGAGTGCATACAACCTAACGCGATACGAAGACACCGATACTGAATACGTTCCAGTTTACTGATATGCGACCGAGCCGCCGACTGAAAACAAAAACTACCGTATTCCATAACCGACAAAATCGTTGTCCGGTACAACGTTAGAAGATCTTACGGATCTGCTCCCCACCATGTTCCAGTTATTGTGCAGAAAAAGTTGATCCTTTGCTGGCATTTTCGCTTCAGATACTCAATGTGGGATCTCCAGGTGCACTTAGAATCGAACCAGACCCCAAGATATTTAAATGACATGGAATGAGTTATCGGTGTACCCCAAATTTGAAGCTTCGGTTGTGCTGGGTTATGCTTCCTTGAAAAACTACCAACTCAGTTTTCTCCGTAGAGAATTCTAGAGCCCAAGTAGACAAATTGTCTAAGGTATCCTGTAAGGGTCCTTGCAGATCGACCCCATTGGGTCCAGTGACAGACACTACGCCGTCATCTGCAAGTTGTCTCAACGTACAGTTGTCACTTAGACAACCGTCAATGTCTTTGACATAAAAATTATACAAAAGGGGGCTTAAACATGATCCCTGGGGGAAACCCATGTAGCTAAATCGAGAAGCTGTAGAGGTTCCATGAGAGAAGCTCATATGTTTCTCTGACAGCAAATTGTACAAAAAATTATTCATTAATGGTGAAAGGCCACAAGCGTGGAGTTTATCTGAAAGAACTTCAACAGATACTGAATCAAAAGCCCCCTTGATATCCAAAAATACAGAAGCCATTTACTCTTTTTTAGCAAAAGCTAACTGAATATCTGTGGAAAGCAACGCGAGACAGTCGTTCGTTCCCTTACCCTACGAAAACCATATTGAGTATCTGAAAGCAGGTTGCTCGTCTCAACCCATTTGTCCAGACGGAAGAGGATCATTTTCTCCAATAACTTTCGAATGCAGGATAACATCGCGATGGGTCGATAGGAGTTGTGGTCGGACGCGGGCTTACCAGGTTTTCGAATGGCTATAACTCTCACCCTTCTCCAATCATCCGGTACAATGTTGAGTTCCAGAAACTGATTAAACAAGTTCAACATGTGCCTCTTAGCGACGTCTGGGAGGATCTTAAGCAAGTTGAACTTGATCCTATCAGCCCCTGGAGCCGTATTGCCACACGAAAGGAGTGCGAGAGAGAGTTCTACCACTGAAAAAGGTTGGCTGATCTCATCTATCGAATTTTCGGTTTCGCGAGGAATCATCCGTGCCGGCACCGAATCTGGACGGTCCGAATACTCCTCGCTCTCATTGTACGTAGTTCGGTTACGCAATCTTCGCGCCGTATTCCAAAGAGTACTCATCGCCGTCTCGCGCGATAGCCCGTCCACGAATCTTCGCCAGTATCCGCGTTTCTTGGCCTTGATGAGGCTCTTAAGTTCGCGTTCGAGAGCCGTGTATACTTCGAAGTGCTCAGGTGTTTCACGTCTACGGAAAACTTTAAACGCGTCGGACTTTTTACGGTAAACCTCGGTGCATTGCTGATCCCACCATGGAGAAGGAGGTTTCCTGCGAAATGACGTTCCTGGAACTGGTCGAGTTTGAGCTTGAAGCGCGCTGTCTAAGATCAGGTTGGAGAGGAAATTATATTCCTCCAGCAGTGGAAGCTCTTCTACCGTCGTTACGGCTTCACCTACTGCTGTCCTAAACCTTGTCCAATCGATGTAACGGGTAAGATCATACGCGACGTTGATGGATTCCGACGGATTGAACCCGGTGGCAATCGAAATTTGTAAGGGCAAGTGATCACTACCGTGGGGATCTTGAATCACATACCATGTGCAATCCAACGATAATGAATTCGAACAAAGTGTGAGGTCTAATCTACTGCCAATTGAGGATGTACCAGCCAAACGTGTTACTTCTCCATTGTTAAGTACTGTCACATTGAAGTTATCACAGAGGTCATATATCAAGGAAGACCGGTTGTCATCGTACAGTTCTCCCCAGCCTGTACCGTGAGATTTAAAATCTCCCATGATCAACCGCGTAGCAGGAAGAACCGAACAAATATCTGAGAGTTGTTTTTGGTTTATTGAGGCTCTAGGAGGAATATAAACGGAAGCAATGCAAAGGCTTTTATTTTTAATAACAGCCTGACATGCGACAACTTCAATACCTGGAATGGGAGGAAAATTCACTCTATAGAAGGAGTAGCACTTTTTGATCCCCAGAAGTACTCCTCCTCCACGTGAATCCTCACGATCAAGACGAATAATATTGAAATCATGAAACGGAAGATCGATTTCGGAAGAGAGCCATGTTTCACAAAGAGCGAATGCATCACAACCGGTATTGTGAGTTAAAAATTTGAATGATTCCAATTTAGGAATCAAACTTCGACAATTCCACTGTAGAACAGTGATCAAATCCCCGACCTCATTTGGAAAATTATCCATCGAAGGAAATGATAGCTGCAAGGAGGGGCCACTTAATGGTCAATTGCTTCAAAAAAGTCTTCACTGTTGGAAGCATTGCCAAAACAATGCTTTTGAGAGGGTCAGAAATTTCGAGGTACTTGAAGATACCTTTGACAATGTTATCAAATGAGAACAGCCCAGTCGAGGAAGGGGCTTCTATTCTTAAAATCGGGGCATCAGGGGTTTTGGATATCCCCGGAAGGGATGGAAAGTCCTGGGTGTAGTTAGCACTACGGAAACCAGGAGGAATTGGATTTTCCTTTTTTCCATCTTTCCTTGAAATGGGCAGGCTGATTTTGGGCTCCGGTTCAGAAATTTCCGTGGGCGGACGCGTCTTCGCTTCCGTGGGGCACCTTCCCGAAAACTGACTGATGTTCCCTCTTCAGCCAAATCAAAGTCAGACTCGTCGTCTGACAGAGGAGCATAGGGATTAGTATTGGCATTGGGTGATGGGGAGGCTTTTTTCACCATTTCGGCGAAAGATTTCCTGGAACGCTGTTTTAGCGAGCGTTCTAATTGTTCCCTGCGTTGTTTGTTCGCCGGGCATGATGAGAGAGCATGAGGAGGAGTTCCCTTACAGAATGCGCATTTTGGTGTGCTGTCTGCACAGGCGCCATCCTCATGTTTTTCCCCGCAGTTGGAGCAGCGTGCCTTATTGCCGCAATGGGAGGTCGTATGTCCCATCTGCTTGCATTTTTGGCAGATCATGACCCGTGGTACAAACAACCGCATAGGTAGTCGAAGTTTTCCCAACTCGACGTATTGAGGGAGGGCTGAGCCAGAGAAGGTCACACGAAACGAATCTGACGGTGTAAACTTCTTTTCACCCTTATTGGTCGATACTGTGCCTAGTTGGCGCACATTCAGTATCTTAACTGGAGACAGGAGAGGGTTCTTAAATCGACCAACCCCCTGTTTTAGCAGGATCTCAGGGGTCAGACTTGTTTCGGTGACCACACCTTCAATTTCAATACCCCGAGCTGGGATATACACTCTTTATTCTAGTGTAAAGAGCTGGGAGACAGCAATCTCATTAGCTTGCTTGAGGTTGGACACAACGACCCGAAGTTGATTGGGTCCCACCTTAATTATCTCTGTCACGGCCGAGAATCGTTTTGTCAGATCATATGAAATCTGATATATGTTCAGTGGTTTCGTTTTGGGCTGAAAATAGACAACCCATGGAGCAGCCGAATCAGCTGGATAAGCACGTGATCTGGTAACTCTATGAGCTACCTCATCATTTCGTGCCATAGATGATTCATCTTGCGACAAATCATCATCCATGGCTCGCTTGTGGGAGCTTGTGACGCTCAACCACTTACGCAATTATCTACAATCAATCACAGATCAACAAACTAAACCTAAGCACACTCTCTCACACGCTCACACACACTCTCACTCACTTTCACTCACTCTCCCACACAATACAAAACAATATATTCAGAAGAAAGAGAACAAAAGCTTATCTTATATATATCACTGATCTGCTGCAGCCGGGTGACGAATGTGCTGCTGTCGAACGACGATCCGTTGCCGCGTGTGCCGGCTAGACGTTGAGCTGAACGATGATGATAATGATGACGATGATGATGTTGCTGGTCGGTGGTGGTTAGCTGATGATCGACTGCACGCTACACACGATGGACTGCTGGTGTGCGTGCCGTATAGATGCGGAGCAATATGGCTTTTAGGTCGTGGCAATATCATGCAAATATAAACATGTTCTTAACACACATTATATACAAAAAAAAAAAAAACACCCCCCCCCAAAAAAAAAAAAACAAAAACAAAACAATAAAAAAGCTTCCAAACCAACGAGAGCGACCGAACGAACTGTTCCGTTCACTTGTTCACTGGGCAATGATATAAGTTGTAATCTATTTTTATAATTTGATTCCAAATAATAAACACCATATGTATGCAGTAAAAGTCAGCAATCAGCGAAATTCTGAGCGACATTTTTGTCGCAACTAAACCATCGGCGGGTCGCAGCAGAAATGTTGCATCGCTGGTAGAAAAGAGTTAAACTATGTCATGAAATTTCCTCCCATGATGGATCACTTCTGCGTGTGTACAATTTGATCGTAATGAAACATGTAAAATGTTATGGAATTAATATCAAAATGCTGTACATTCCCGAGCAAAGGTTTATACCAAAGTGATAACAAGTCTGATATCAATGACAATATCTGATTATCACTGTTTGATCAGCAAATATGTTATCATTTAGGCTAAAAAACCGCCAAAATAACAAAATAGATAAAAAATTAATATTCGTTGGATATCAAAACATTCACTCGTTTTGTTATCATTGAGTTCATTTTGATAACAAATTTTGTGATGTGAACAAATTACTTAAGATTATATCAAATTTTGTTATCAACATGATATCAAATTCATACACTAATAACTGAAGTATTGCTTCTGGTGTATAGCTCAATTTCATATTCATAACATGCTGGTGATATTCAGCATTCTTCAGCATGCTGGATTTATTCAGTAACGTTCGTCAAAAATCGTCAAAAAACAAAACTTGTTAATTATTTATTATCAGTTTGTTATTTTACTTTACTAGGGTTTACCACCACTGAACATAGCAAATACCCATTTGTCACGCCTATGACAAATGAACTTTGGCTCTAAGTGCGGGTCAAAAATTTGCTGTTACTGTTGGTTTTATTATCAATACAACTTCAATAAAGCTTCAGAAGAATTTTGCCAACCGCTGCCTTACTGATACTGTACTTCTTAGCGACAGCCCGGTGCGATTCACCGTTTTGCACATCACAAACGACCAATTTTCGGATACACAAGGGAATTGCTTTCGAAAGCACTGCGTTCTCCATTTTTTTTCAATTGAATCAAATGCGATCACGTATACAAATGCACCAGGTTGAGCCGTTTGCTTCAAAACATGTCAAAATATCAAAACATAAACAATCGAGGGGTCTTCCAATGGAAACTTATCGAAAACATATCAATTTTTGAAGAGGGCACTTTATTTTGTCACTGTTTTTTTTTTCAACACAAATTGATTTTTTTTTTCTTTAAGTAAAACTCCTTTTTTTTAGTATTCCATAAGTGAAACTTAAAAAGAATATAAAAAATAAGATAATAAAAAAAATACAGTGTGTTTACTTAAATTTGAACCAAGTAAATGAGAGAAATTGAAAAAACGATGAGGTGGGCACTTTATTTTGCCTATCAGTGTACTTGCCATACAATCATAATAATGCAAAAATGATACATGGCATCGAAAGCTCTCAATTAATAACTGTGGAAGTGAGAGCAAGCTATAAGCGAATTGTGAAACCAATAAGCTTGAAATGCTAAGGAAAGAAGGGTAAGCATGAATTTCATTAGAAGCAATCAAAACATTATCTCTAATGACGATTTTTCTATCATCTTTCTTCTGTGATCGATATGGGTATAGGGTATGATTGTACTTGCCATACAATCATAATAATGCAACAATGATACATGGCATCGAAAGCTCTCAATTAATAACTGTGCAAGTGAGAGCAAGCAATAAGCGGATTGTGAAACCAATAAGCTTGAAATGTTAAGGAAAGAAGGATAAGCATGAATTTCATTAGAAGCAATCAAAACATTATCTCTAATGACGATTTTTCTATCATCTTTCTTCTGTGATCGATTTTGAATCTTGATTCGATAAATTGGAACCCGCAGGTTATCATCGTCCCATAAGGATATCAAACGGCGAAATGGATTAAAAAGGGATCGTTCCAAGAAATCGCCCTGGATTTTATAAACCGAGAGGGAAATCAAGGTGCCTGCCAAATTGATGAGTCAAGTGGCTGCCAGTATATTCACACGACCTGTGACATCGGTAATTTTATCCGCCATTTCCGGACTCAGCATGCGAATGCAACAAAAAAACATGGTTTGGTCAAGGATCCGATTCGTGTGGTAAAATATCGAGAATTAGGCCCAAGCGTCCAATTTTCGCTGATAGACAGCACTTTTTGGAAACGTTGACGTTGAAGTTAATTTGCTACCACAATCTTTCCCCTTTCGTGCGTAGATTGACCGAATTGCCCGTGCAGTAGGTGTTTAAGTCAATCGATTAAAATACGGCATATGTACATGGCATGGCCAAACTTTAGCTGATGAAATGAAAAACCGTTTAGTCGGGCGGTTAACGGTATCACCGTCAGGTGAATTCTGAAGGCCACGAAGTGAGGGTTCGATTCCTGGTTCGGCCGGTCCGCTGGGTGTTGTGTATTGTCTAATGTTAAATGTTCAACCTGTACAACCGCTAATTTAATACGATGTCAATAGTCTCTACTTAAGAAAATAAAACGCCTACTTCTAATTTCTTCAATTCATCACTCATAAAGTTGTTCCGGATCATCCTGAGTAAACCTGAGTGTCAATTTCCGGATCACATGTGGTAATGTATCAAATAGGCATTTTTGAATGTATCTCATGAGACAGTGTGAATTTCTCACAATAATATTAAAATGTGTTTAACGTTGTGCTTACGATTGTTCCTGATCGACTACCCGAGTAGAGTCTCAGATCAAATAGAAAACTAAATATGATGTTGTGATGTTTCCGATAATGATTACTCAGGTTGCTGTCTTTTTGGTCGTTTTTACGCTTAAATAGCAAACAAAACATTGATTCCTGAGACATCAAATTTAAAACTGATTCTGCTATCATTGAGAGTACAAATTGAAAAGTCGATTTGCTGTTCCTTTTTTCCCGGTGATAGCTAAATGAGTATTCCACTTCATGATCTGCCAATACAATGAAAACAAAACTACTTTTCTCAAAGAAAAATGAACGCAAGATTAAAGCAAGATGAAAACTCAATTCGATATCAAATTTGACAATTGAAAATACCTTTGAAAGTTTTTAAATGATTGAAAATAACTTTGAAAGTTTTTAAAAGATAGTGCGTACAGCAAAGAAAATTACCCTTTGAGATGGTCTGCTTCAAGAATTAATTCATGTAGTTTTGCCATTGTTTTGATTGACAAGAATTAACTCAAAGCTCAAGTTTTGGTTTTATAATTTGAGTTCATTTCAGGTTTTAGGAGTTTTATCAATTGAATAAATTTCCTAAACACCCCAAGATGCTGTATCTCCAAATAACCTCAAAATCAGAGTTTCGTCATAATTATAGTATTCCTATAGTGTGGTCCCAACTGTAAGTGCTATAGGAATCTTGATTGCATATTTTGCAATCCTAACCGCTAGTTGATATTCAATGTGGTTAATTTTGAAATTCAATAATTCTGACAATTTTGACACTTCGAAATCCATAACGAAAATGAACCTGTTTACGTAAATGTTTATCAAATCATTCTGATATGAGCAAACATTTATTTTTCTGGTTATGTTTGTTGTCGAGATTTATCTTTTTGATATTCATTGCATTTGCGATTGCGAAAATTTGAAGCGTCACGAAATTTAGTTCGATATTTAATGTTAAGGAGTGTATCGAAAATAAGCTATCCACAAACTTTCTTTCAAATTTTGTTGAAAACCGATATTTTATTCATACAAAAAATTGATCCTTTATTGTACGAGGTTAAACTTGAGCATGCTGAAGACCGGATGAAATTTAAGTTATTCCTTCACGAATTTTCGAACTTTGGATCGAATGCTCTTCATCAAGTTCCGGACAAGTGTTGCATCGCATTTTTTGGACGCTTGAGCCCAAATTTTTTTGAACTCCTGCATGTTCCCAGTTGCCTTACCAGTCTTCTTGAAGACCCTCTTCACGATTGCCCAGTAACGTTCGATGGGTCGAAGCTGAGGGCAATTTGGTGGATTGATATTTTTTTCAACGAAATCTATACCCTTTTCCGCAAGCCAATTGAGAGTGGTTTTGGCATAGTGAGCCGACGCTAAATCCGGCCAAAACAGTGGAGGTGTACTATTCTTCTTATATAAAGGCAACAATCTCTTCTGGAGACACTCAGATCGATAGATTTCCGCATTTATAGTTCCGGTAGTGTAAAAAATGGTTGACTTCAAACCACAGGAACATATTGCTTGCCATACCAGTACCTTTCGACCGAATTTCTCCACTTGAATCGACCTGTCCGCATCGCTCACATCCTCCCTAACGACGGCAGTAAAGTATTGTGGACCTGGAAGGGTTTTTGAGTCCTCCTTTACATAGGTCTCATCGTCCATCAAAACGCATGCATCCGGACGCTGCAAAAGACGCGAATACAATTTCCGGGCCCTTGTTGCTGCTCGCTTCTTCTGTTCTGCACTTTGTTTCGAGATTTTCTGCTTCTTGTAGGTCTTCAGGTGGTTTCGCCTCTTAATACGCTGGATCATTCCGACACTCGTTCCTGCTTTTTTGGCCAAATCACGTATTGACATTGATTTGTTCTTCATGTAAGAGATACCACTTTCTGCTCCAGTTTCGGGTTGGAAGAACCGGGTTTTCTGCCTCTTCCTGGTAGCTCATCCAAAGAATAGTGCTCCCCAAACTTATTAATGATGGTTTTAACACTCGCATGATGAATTCCAAACCGCTTCGCCAATTTTCGCATAGTAATACCCTTCTCACTTAGCCATGTGTCCAGAACCTTAATTTTCACTTCCTTTTCAATACGCGACATTTTGAAAACGCAGAATTTGAACCGCACAAACAAGTAAACAAAAGAAAGCTGACAGTCAAACGCACAGCATGCAGTGTTCAGAGCATAAAAAACCATCACAAATACATGCGTACAACGCAAATGTATGTGGATAGCTTATATTCGATACACTCCTTAATAGATCAGTCATTTCACGATTGATTTCCAAAAATTTTACACCAATCGATCGGGACATTCACTACGCGTCGATTCCATTCCTATATTGAAGCTATTGATTTTATAAATAAAACAAGAATCAACCAATCACGTGCATCTGAAAGGTTGCATAACAGCACGGACGACAGAGTCATACACTCAGCGAAATAAACTTTCGATATTCATAAGATTGCATTATGATTATTTGCCACAAGAATTCCGTATGAATTATATAAATTTGCCTTATAAAATATAATGATGCAGAAAAAAAATATGGAGCAACCTGGATTCGAACCTTGAACGTTGAGGTTGAGGTCCAGTGACTTGACCACTACCCGAGCAGAAGCGAATAACTTGATAACTGGCCTTGGTATTTATGAGCTCAGATTAAGAGGTAAAATACCTGAGGATAATACCATCAAATTGTTCCCACAATGTCATGCGAATACCGAATTGAGGTAAGACAATACCAAAATAATACCTCTAAGGTGACCAGATACTTACCCAGGTATCCGGAATATCAAGTTTAGTTATTCTAGAGACATTTTGCTTGCAATTCTTAGGTATTTTGCTTAGGTATTTTACCTCTTAATCTGAGCTCTTTAATACCAAGGCCAGTTATCAAGATCAAAATTAGGTATTCATATGCTTTTGTGTTCTGCTCGGGTAGTATATCAACACTTGTAAACAGTAAAGCTTAAGGGACGAAGCGACCGTCACGATCGAGGAAATCATTGCGATAGGCAAATCGTTGAAGTTAAACAAAGCGCCAGGACCTGACGGTATACAGAATCTGGCCATCAAGACGGCTATCTCACTGGCGCCCGGAATGTTCAGGGCGACGATGAAAAGATGTCTGGACGAGGGCGTCTTCCCGGAAGCCTGGAAAATCCAGACTCTAGTACTGCTACCAAAGGCAGGGAAGCCACCTGGGAACCCATCGGCATATAAACCTATATGCCTATTGGATACACCGCGTAAAGTGCTCGAAAGGGTTATCTTTAACAGATTAACCAAGTATACGGAGGGCTTAGACGGTCTGTCCAAAAATCAGTTCGGTTTTCGTAAAGGGAAGTCGGGAAGTCGACAGTGGATGCAATTCTGCCCGTAACCAAAACGGCCAAAGTGTCAATCCAGTGAAAGAGGCGAGGTGTCCGCTACTGTGCGGTGGTCACCCTAGACGTACGAAATGCGTTCAATAGCGCCAGTTGGGTAGCTATCGCTGACTCGCTCCAACGTTTTCACGTGCCAGGATACCTGTACAAGATTCTGGGAATCTATTTCCAGAATCACGTGCTGGTGTACAACACTGAGGTGTGTGTGTGTGTGTGTGTGTGCGTGTGTGTGTTTATAATCAATCTCCCACCGACCGGCAGTGCTTTTATGGAAGAAACTTGTCTGCATTTCTTTAGTAATTTATATGTGATCACTATGTGCAAACATTTTTAGCCCTGGAGATTGAAGGTGACAGCTCTATTGAAAGACCCATTTCAAGAACGCCTGTTCCTACACGTACATCCTGAGGTCATCTTCATATACAATAAGCCCCGCATGAATATCTTCACATATCAAATGGATATGTGAAGAGTTTTCACACTTCCAGAATCAAAAATGGAAATTCTTGATCCTGGCGTGTATACCCAGGTAACCAATAAGCAGTTCCAAAGCGTCTTTACGGCAGCCTATCAAGCAATTAAGTCGACTTAAATGCAACATAAATGCCACTTTTGGCCCAATATACGGCTGCTTTACTGCAAAGCTATGATAATGCTTCATTAATGCTAGTTTGCATTCGAAATGCTTCTTACATGCTACACGCATTTAAATAGCATTTGAAATGCAACTTTACAACAGATAGCATTCAAGATGCTGATATAATGCTAATATATTGCTTGTTGCATCTGAAATGCAGATTTAGGGTTGATTTACATATGCTATGCTAATGCTTATTGGTTACCTGGGTATAGTTAAGGTATATTTTTGATAATATAAAACGACCTCACCAATGTTCCTTATCTGATGCTGGAAAGCTCGTCCGGATGCGGGAGTGGGGCACTAAAAACATGGGAAAAAACTACCGACGCACAGTCCATTAAAAAAAAACACGACCATAACACACTGTAAGAGGGATTCCATTCCCAACGTCTTACGCAAAGCACTCGGAGAAACAATCACCATTTATTTTAGTTGAATGAAGGAATTTTCTGCTGGTGTACTGAGGTAGGCCAGAAACGTGTTCAGATCACCGCATGCGTCCCGAAAGGTTCGATCCTGGGCCCGGTGCTGTGGATCATGATGTACTACGGCTTGAATTTCCGAACAGGGTGAAGATCGTCGGGTTCGCAGACGACATCACCCTTAAGATATGTGGTGAATCCATCGAAGAGGTAGAACTAACGCCCTCTCACTCCATTGGCATTGTGGAGGGATGGATGAGTTCCAGGAAACTGGAGCTAGCACACCACAAGACTGAGGTCACGGTCGTCAATAACCGAAAATCGGAGCAATACGCGACGATTAGTGCAGGTTACTGCACAATCGAATCGAAGAGGGCTTTGAGGTATCTAGGGATCATGATCGACGACAAGCTGTCATTTACAAGTCACGTCGACTACGCCTGCAAGAAAGCCTCCACGGCTATATCGGCATTATCTCGCATGATGTCGAACAGCTCAGCGGTACAGGAGAACAAGCGCAGGCTCCTGGGAAGCGTCGCCTTGTCGATAATGAGGTACGGTGGGCCGACATGGGTCACCGGCCTGAGTACTAAGAGCTACCTCGGTAAGCTCGAAAGTACTCACAGGCTAATGTGCCTGAGAGTGGTCAGCGCATACCACACAGTGTCACGCGACGTGGTATGCGTTTTAGCGGGGATGATGCCCACTGGCATCACAATAAAAGAGGACGCGGAGTGCTTTGAACAAAGGGGCACAAGAGGATCTGCAAGACCACCAGAGCTACATCGATGGCCAGGTGGCAGAGGGAGTGGAATAATTCCTCCAAAAGTCGGTGGACCCACCGACTAGTTCCAGAAATATCTGGATGGGTCAAGCGGCGTCATGGGGAAGTAACCTTCCACTTGACACAGATACTGTCGTGCCATGGCTGCTTCAGACAGTATCTGCATAAGTACGGGCACACAGAGTGCCCCGTATGCGCAGAAGCGGAAGAAACGGCGGAGCATGTGTTCTTCGTCTGCCCTCGCTTCATTCTTGGTATTTCATTGTCACGACTCCTTTACAACAAAGTTCTTATATTCTTGTCAAAGAAGATGTTTCTGGTGTTACTTGGGTGATTTCCACTTACCAACCTGAGCACAGCGAACACATTTTTCACTAACGATTATTTGATTTTGAACGAAAATGCTGCTTCTGATCATGATGATGATCATGAAGACGCTCCTTTGAACAATAATGACGGTTGTTTGCCTTAATGACTGACAAAACGCTGTCTATATTACTAAAGAACTGCAGTGGGAAAACTTCCCTAAAACGAAAAAAAGAACTAAAATAGAAATACAAATTAATATCCAATTCTTAAAGATGACATTTCCATCAGTCTTCAGGTTTCAATGACGAGAGCAAGCTAAGTACTTGCACACATGACTATAAACTAGATCAACAATTATTTTCTAATTAAATGGAACAATTGTGTCTATTTTTCTCGTGGTTGCAGAACAAAACAAATAATCTTAGAATATAACTATGTTTCCAATATTGGAGGTAACAAAAACCACTTGCCAGATGGTACAGCATAAGCTCATAATCAAATGTGGAGGTGTGATGAAAGTCAGTGCTGAGTAGACTTTTTCTGAACATCTTATGATAAACCTAATATTATATTTACTATTGTTTAAGACTCAAACACTGGCCAGACTAAGAAGTTATAACACGTTATAAGCGTTTCGTGACATTTTTCTTGCCGATAATTAATATATCGTATTAATATAACACGTGTTATAAAAGCTTCTTGTTTCCTGTTTAATTCCCTCCGAACCTTTTAAACATAGATCCTAATCGTCATCAAGACGAGAGATTAATATACGTAATGATTACAGAAAATGGGATTTACAAGTGGTCGTGGAGTTTAAATTTGCTTGTATGAAACTATTGGTGGATGTGATCAGAATGTAACGATGTCCACAAAAGTCATCGTGCTTTGCCAAGACGAACGATTGGTCTTACAAACTGAAGGATGTTAATTAAAATCCTTTCATATAACATTGGTTTTGTATTTGCGTATGAATTTTATAGTATTACTTGCCAGAATCATGAACCCTCTGATTTTACTCCAGTGTACCTAGGTTAAATGTGACACAAGTAGTAAACAGGACAGCGAGGACAGGTAAGCGTAACTGATGTCGCCACTCAGGATGACACCGCACATCAGTCAACCTGATCTCTTCGTTCAATGGCTTTTGTAATCTATACAGTCTTGTCTGGTCCGACGATGATGTTACGTTGTCGCATATTCCATTCATTATAAAGCGGGCTGAAGTGGTACTTCGAATGACTACCACAGTCGGTTTCGTGTGGCATCACACAGAGTAAACAAAATAAAATGTCTCGTAGATAAACGGAACTTGCATGTACAAACAAATGCGCAAGTAGAAAAAAAGAAAGAAGACGTGCTAACCCACAATCTTCAGTGACTGGCTTTTGCCTAGAATTCTGCAAAGGCTGTATTTGTGGCTTACTGCTTTGTGTTTGGTATGTCATTACGTGGCAAAACAAAAGCTTTTCATCGTCGAAGAATTTCGAGAAACTCATGCATTGCTTGAACCGGGAAAACATCTTTGTTAGTTACAATATAGTACTTTAATAATCCGACGCTGTTTTACACTCAAACTAATGAACAGTTTTTTTTTTCTAAAATTGTTTTTCATAGCATTTGGTCCATGACACATAATAAAATATTCTATATTTGTTTTGTGGTTTTTATTTGTTTGTTCTATAGTAATAGGGTAATAGGAGTGATAGATGTAATGTTGACCTACACTCAGTGAGTGCTGCCACATTTTCTCTTGTATCCGGAATGATATAAATCTTTTCCGGTGTAGCGGTTTTCCAAAATATCTACCATTCAAAAATATTATAATTTCAGAATTATGCATTTTATTTATTAGGTGCGCAACTAAGTTCTCGCTGTTTTTTTTTGGTGAAAAGGGAACTTTATTTTGAAAACAAAGTTAACAAACGAATTATTTAAAGTATTGCCCATCACTAGCTACGACTTTTTCCCATCTTTCTGGTAAAACGTGAATACCATTTCGATAGAACTGTTCGTCTTTTGATGCTATCCAAGAATCAAGCCATTTTGAGATGTCATCATATGAGTGGAATTGCTGACCAGTGAGACCATGTGCCATCGAACGGAACAAGTAATAATCGGACGGTGCAATATCAGGAGAATATGGCGGGTGGGGTAGGACTTCCCATTTGAGCGTTACCAAGTAGGTTTTCACGGGTTTCGCAACGTGAGGTCGAGCGTTGCCATGCTGAAGAATCACTTTTTCGTGTCTGTGCTCGTATTGTGGCCGTTTTTCGTGCAGTGCTCGGCTCAATCGCATCAATTGAGTTCGATACCGTTCCCCGGTAATGGTTTCGTTTGGTTTCAACAGCTCATAATAAATAACACCAACTTGGTCCCACCAAATACACAGCATAACCTTCGCAGCGTGAATATTCGGCCTAGGCGACGATGTTGAAACATGCCCGGGCAGTCCCCATGAATGTTTCCGTTTTAGGTTACTGTAATAAATCCATTTTTCGTCACCCGTCACAATGCAATGTAGAAAACTCTTCCTTTTTGCCGCTGGAGCAGTTGTTTACAGACGAAAAAACGACGGTCAACATCTCTTGGCTTCAAATCATTCCCAACGCATGCAACCGCTTAGAAACGGCTTGGCGGGAAACTCCTAATCCTGAACCAAGCTCTTCTTGCGTTTGACACGGATCCTCATCGAGCAATGCCTCCAATTCAGAGTCTTCGAAGTTTTTTGGCCTTCCTTCACGCGGACGATCATCAACACTGAAATCACCGTTTTTGAAGCGACGAAACCAATCACGACACGTTGTTTCACTCAGAGCAGCATCACCGTAAACTTTTTGGAGCTCTCGATGTGCTTCAGCCGCCGTTTTCTTCGAATGAAAGAAGAAAATCAACACTTCCCGCAAATGACGATTATTTGGCACGAAATCAGACATCTTCAAACAACCAAAATCTCTGATTTGGCAAAGCGGTTTGTTTACCATATGTCTGAGCATGGTTTATGACGCTTGAGATGTACAACATTCGACCAGCACTTACTACTGGCGCCATCTATTGCTAAACAGCGGGAACTTAGTTGCGCACCTAATACATTTAGTGCTTAATACAAAAATAATGTTAATTACTTGTCTTTCGTACGATGGTCTTTGGAAATAATACCTGCAACCAAATTTGAACTACCACTTCGCTTTTTTATTAGATCCTACGATCTCACGATAGCATTTATAGTATCTTCTCCAAGTCGATTCCATAAATTGGTTTTGTAATTATTGTATTGCGGAAGTATTCTCTCAACAGCTGCCGAAGAGTGAGGAATTATTAGAATGCTGAAAACAAAAGTTCAGAGGGGCGGAAACATTAATCAATTTGCGTCAAGCTCGTAGCGTTTGTCCACCAATCCTGCACATGTCGGTCCTTAGACATACTTATAGCGACAAGAGACTTGACTTTCAATGCTCGGAATTCCTTTTCCGACGTTCGAAGATCTCCATCGTATATACCGGGAAATTAATTCAATACTGCAGTCTGCATTGTACTCTCATGCCGTGCGGTTCTATTTTCTATTTGCTGAAGGAAGTGCTATTGCTACCTAACGCTACACCAAATCTTAAACAGCACTTTTCAGTGCTAAATACTACAATTTTTAGATTTCCTCTTATTCCTTTTCGATCCTTGTTAGGCCCTTCGGATAATCCGGCTTGGATATCGCATTGGAAAATTCCCCAGTTCCCCCTATTGTGGTGACAATTTCGGATTTCCATGCTTTTCGCAAGGAAATCTTAACATTTGTTGAAGGTGTGAAATATGCCCTTCAAATTTCCAGACGAGGTGAAACCTTGGACGGATTCAAACGTCTTCCTGAGTATCTTACTCAGAAGAACCACAATTTCTTCACTTACGACACCAAAGCTGAGCGTCTTTTCAAGGTTGTCTTGAAAGGACTGCCCAGTGGTGAATCTCTCGATGAAATAAAAAACGAGTTAATAAAATTACTTGGAATTAGCCCAGTCCAAGTAATTAAGATGAAAATGAAATCCCGGCCTGGCGATTCTCGCAAAGGGATTTCAAACGATCTCTACTTAGTTCACTTCAAGTCAAGTGAACTTAATAACCTTAAGGCTTTAGAAAAAGCAAGCCCTTTGCTCCATGTCCGAGTGAAGTGGGAACATTTCAGGAAGACTGGAGCAAATTTTCAAAGCCTCACCCAGTGCCGTAAGTGCCAGGGATGGGGTCACGGAACAAAGCATTGCCATATGATTGGTAAATGCATGAATTGTGGGGATTCCTCGCACACTAAGGACGACTGTCCTGTGAAGGAAGATCCTCAAAAATTCAAATGCTCAAATTGTGGTGAAAACCATAAATCACATTTTTGGGAGTGCAAGACTCGCAAAGCAATTTTGCAGTCGCGCACTAAACGCCAGGTAGGAAACAATACACGTTCCCGACCAGCTACTACCCATTCTGCAGCTGTTAACAACGATCAGCAAAGAACAAATTCCTACCAAACCGTCGTAGAAACAGCGGACAGGTTTTTCCATCCGCAACTGTAACTTCAAACGCTCAACGAGGAGTAAATACTATTTCGATACCTGCAGGTACCAACAGGAATCAATCTTCAAACCCTACATTCTTACCCAACCCTGTTGTTAACAAAGTTCAACATGTAAATGGACCTACCTACGCTGCCGTTGCAGCGGGTAGAAACCAAAACCAAAATTCCCACGGGACTTCTGATGAATTTGATTTAGGTAACATATCCGCTCCTAAATTAGAATTTTTACAGCAATCGTTAATCGACATGATAACCGATATGCTAAAAACAAATTCCATGTTTGAAGCTATCCAAACTGGTATAAAATTTGCCAATAATATTGTCATGACATTGAAGTTCAGTAATGGATTTTAAGTCATTAAACATTTTGAATTGGAATGCTCGATCCATCAGAGATAACGAGGATGAGCTATTTAATTTTTTAAGAGTTTATAACGTGCATATTGCTGTTATAACTGAGACTTATCTCAAACCTGCCCATAAGGTCAAAAGAGATCCAAATTATTTTGTCTACCGAAATGATCGCATTAATGGAGCTGGTAGTGACGCTGCCATCATTGTCCATAGGCGTATCAAACATCACATTCTTTCTTCATTTGAAACCAAAGGTTTTGAAACTTTGGGGGTTTCAGTTGAAACAAAATTTGGCCAATTTACTTTTATAGCTACCTATTTGCCTTTCCAATGCACTGGTCAGCAAAAGAACTGGCTCAAGGGTGACCTCCAGAAACTTACCCGTCATAGGTCTAAATTCTTCGTTATTGGTGATTTCAATGCAAAACACCGCTCATGGAATAATTCGCAAAGCAATGCCAATGGTAATATACTTTTTGATCATTGTTCCGCAGGCTACTACACTATTCAATACCCAAACAGCCCAACTTGCTTTTCTTCAGCCATAAATCCCTCAACTATTGATTTGGTCCTAACTGATTCATGTCAACTTTGTAGTCAATTGATTACCCATGCTGACTTTGGTTCTGATCACCTTCCAGTTACATTTGAAATATCTCAAGAAATCATTTCTAATTCCATCAGTTCTACTCTCAACTACCATAGAGCTAATTGGGATCAATATCGAACATTTATGGAATACAACTTTGATCCTAATGTACCATTGCAAACAAAAAATGAAATTAATAATGCTCTTGAATCTCTGGCTTTCTCAATAAATAGAGCAAGAGCTGCTTCAGTGCCAAAATGCGAGGTTAAATTCGATTCAGTTATAATTGATGACGATCTTCAGCTCTTGATTCGTCTGAAAAATGTACGTAGGCGCCAATATCAAAGATCACGTGATCCCGCTATGAAAGTCATATGGCGAGATTTACAAAAACAAATTAAAAAACGCTTCTCTGCCCTGAGGAACAAACATTTTGAAAATAATGTGTCAACATTAGATCCGAGTTCCAAACCTTTCTGGAAACTCTCTAAAATATTGAAAAATGCTTAAAAGCCTATACCAGCGCTTAAAGAAGGTGATAAAATTTTGCTCACAAATGCGGAAAAATTTCAAAAACTTGTTAAGCAGTTTGAGAGCTCCCATAATTTCAGTTTGGGTCTGACAAGTCCTATTGAGAGTCAGGTTTCCAGGGAGTATCTGAATATTTTCTCACAAGAAAATATTTTTAATGATTCTTGGGGAACTGATTTGGATGATGTAAAAACTATAACTAAAAAAAAAATCAAAATATGAAATGATGGAATTTTCTATATCCTAATCAAAAAACTCCCTGAGAGTACTTTGTCTTTCTTGGTAAAACTATTTAACAGATGTTTTCATCTGGCATACTTTCCAGATAAATGGAAAAATGCAAAAGTCGTACCTATTTTGAAGCCAGACAAAAATCCGGATGAAGCTTCTAGCTACCGACCAATCAGTTTGCTTTCTTCAATAAGTAAGCTTTTTGAAAAAATAATTTTGAATAGAATGATGCTTCACATCAATACAAACTCACTTTTTAACGATGAACAGTTTGGATTTCGCCATGGGCATTCAACTACGCATCAACTTTTGAGAGTTACAAATTTAATTCGTTCAAACAAAGCTGAAGGCTGCTCCACTGGAGTTGCTCTTCTGGACATAGAAAAAGCATTCGACAATGTTTGGCATTAAGGTTTGATTGCGAAACTGAAAAAGTTCAATTTTCCACTTTATATCATGAAATTAGTTCAAAACTACTTAACTGATAGAACTTTGCAAGTAAATTATCAGAATTCTAAATCTGATCAATTGCCTGTCAGAGCTGGTTTTCCTCAAGGTAGTATTCTTGGGCCAATACTTTATAACATTTTCACTTCAGATCTCCCTGATTTACCTCAGGGCTGTCAAAAATCTTGCTTTGCTGATGACACAGGCATTTCCGCTAAAGGAAAAAGTCTTCGTGTTATATCCTACAAAAAAGCTTGGACATTTTTTACAGATTATTTTCAAAAATGGAAGATTTCTCCTAATGCTTCCAAAACTCAATTTATAATATTCCCACACAAGCCTAGAGCTGCATTTTTAAAACCAAGTAATAGTCATATGGTCACTATGAACGGAGTTCCAATTTCTTGGTCAAATCAAGTAAAATATCTTGGACTGATACTTGATCAAAAATTAACTTTTAAAGATCACATTGAGGGCATTCAAGCCAAATGTAATAAATATATAAAATGTTTATATCCTCTTATAAACAGAAAATCCAAACTTTGTTTGAAGAACAAACTTCTAACATTCAAACAAATCTTTAGACCGGCCATGCTTTATGCTGTGCCAATATGGTCTAGTTGTTGTGCTACTAGGAAAAAAGCACTTCAAAGGATTACAATGGTTCAGTACTATTGAATTACATAGAATTTTAAACGTTGAGACTCTAGAAGAAATGTCCAACAAAATAATTCATAATTTTAGACAAAAATCATTGCAGTCTTCAATTGCAATGATCAATTCTCTCTATAGATAAGAACTAGTTTTAAGAAATCAATAATTATTCTTACACGCAGGCAAAAGGAACCCTGTTAAAAATACTGAATAGACAAGGTAAAAATAATATTAACACAATTAGATATAAATGATAGCATATAAGGTTGAAATCTTAATTACTTAACAGGATCACCTAGGTTAATATATGAATGTAAAATAATGTAAAATTTGGAATGAATAAAAAAAAAACAAAAAAAATTCAATACTGCACTTGTCCCTGGGAGGGAGGCAATATTTTTTGGGATCAACATTGCAGCAGCCTTGAGCACTGGGTCATTGAAGTCAAACCGTTTACGCATCTGACCAATTCCACATACAAAAAAAAAAAAACGATAGTTATCACAGGAAACTGTTTGTCTTTCGCCGTTCATCGATTTCATCGAGTCGCCAGCCCAACAGAAATATGTTCACCATTCTGCAAAGCTGTTTCCAAAGCAACCATGCCCTCGAGGGATCTAGATGGCGTTTAAGTTTCGTCGCAAATATTTGTAAGAATCATCAAGTTAAAGTATTTTAGTTCATCGTGCAGCATGGTAGATTCAGATTTTTCAGACTGAAGCAACCTATTCAGTCTATTAATCTGTGGCAAAGTGTAATTCAGCAATAATAGCAAAGGTTTTTTTCATTAGATCTTGCAGATACAGCAGTATTCTACACGCAGTCTAATCTTTACCAATTGCATTGAAACTTGTAAAATAATATCAATTCAGGAAACCGAGCAATACATCTCTTGACGACCGCTTCCAATGACAGCCATATGGTTGTAAATGGATAGAGCATTTTTAGTGGTTCTAGGTCAAGGATTTCCTGAATTATGTTGAATTCGCTAGTTCTCTTCGGACTATTCGACATGTAACTGTAAATATCTTTCCGCAAATGTTCCAAGTAATCAGTGGTCTTTTCACTTATGCGAGTGAATGACAACAATGGACAATCGGCTTTCAGCAACTGCATGACCGAATTCGACACTCCCATCATGACTGCAGCTCCGTCTGATGCAAATCCCTTCAGACGATCCCTATACGGTATATCATCTTTACGGAATACATCTACTATGGCATTGGCATTATACTAAAGACTGGACTCGGAAAAAATGAGACACACAAAAATGATCACCAAAAATTCATTTCAAATCGGATACTTCTCAAATTTTCAGGGATTAAATAACTATATATTTGCTATGTTTTGGCATAATTCATTTATTGAATTTCCTCCCCCAAGATGAATGCTTGTACATTTATCTTAACACTGCTCATGAGATCTTGGGCGAGGCTTTGTCCATCTTCCTTACACAATTTCTCCCAGTTTTTCTTCAAAGCTTCATCGGTTTTGAATGTTTTTCCGCTTTTCTTCAACTTCTTCTTCATTATCGCCCAAAACGTTTCGATCGAACGAAGTTCTGGTGTATTTGGCGGGTTCGCCTCCTTCGGGACCACATTAACGCCCTTCGGTTCGTACCAATCCATTAAGGCTTGGCGTAATGGCACGAAGCGAGATCCGGCCAGAACAGCGTGGGACCACGGTGAGAGCGGAGAAAGGGCAGCAAGCGCTTCTGCAAGCATTCCTCTCGATAAATCTGCCCGTTTATGGTGCCGGTTGTAACGAACGGCTCGCTGTACCGTCCGCACTCGCAGATCGCCTGCCACAACAGGTACTTCTTTGTGAATTTGTCCATGTTTCTCTTCCGGAACTTTTCCGGAACCTCCATGCGGGACGTACCGACAAAAAACTCGAGGCCGGGGATTTGTTTGGTGTCCGCCTTGATATATGTCTCGTCGTCCATGACGAGACAGCCTGGCTTGCAAGCCACTCACGGTACAGCTTCCGTGCACGCAATTTGGCCACCGTGTTTTGCTTGTCAGTCCGGTTAGACGCCTTCCTGACCTTAAAAACACGTAGCCCAGCCCGCTTCATGGTCTGCTGGACGAACCACTTCGACGAATTGACCTTTTTGGCCACGTCTCGGGCGGAAAGGTTCGGGATATTCTTAAAGTACTGCCTTATCTTCCGCGCCTTCTCTGGGTATTCCGTTTTCGGTTTTCACAACGCGGGACACAGTGGAATGGTGCAACTGACCAGGATTATCAATCACCGCGCCCAAGATTTGCTGGCGTAGCTCTTCTTGTTTCAAATGCGTCTTGAAAACTTCTTGACAGATCGCGATAAAATTTTCCACACATAAACATAACAATCTAGTATTACTCAATATTTCATTAATTATTACCCACGCAATAAAAAGTTACACCCAAAACAAAGTGTCGCATTTTTTCCGAGTCCAATCTTTAGGTGGGGTGAAGAGTAACCTCCTTGACCGGCAAAATGCGATGCTACTGCAAAAAATAGTGCCTTGTAGTCCGTTCATATTTAGGCATACACGCCAAATTTCAGTGCGATACTGCCCTTAGTTTTGTTTTGACAGCTGATTGTTGTTGACGTGTTTGGCATCATGTTGAATAAAACATTATTTTTTGAGAGGCAAAACGGTGAAGGAAACAAAAGAAAACTTGGATAAGTATTATGGAGCAAATGCTCCGTCAGATTACACCGTTAAATATTGGTTTCGAGAGTTTCGTGGTGGCCGTAACTCCACTACCGATCAAGTCCGCAGCGGCGGGCCCTCCGATGCGGTTACTGAGGACAATATCAAAAAAGTTCATGAATTGGTGTTGGCTGACCGGAAAGCAGATGCCACAAAGATTAGTACTGAGCGCACACGCCATATTTTGGGCGAGATTCTGCATATGAAAAAGTTATCCTGCCGCTGGGTGCCGCCCATGCTCACTCCTGACCAAAAACACGAACGCGAGAGCACTTCGCAACTGTGTTTAGACTTGCTGATGCAGAATCGGCAGGATGACGTCGATTGGTAACTGTAGATGAAATCTGGATCCATTATTACACGAGAAATAATCCACACATATTTATTGGCAAACATCCATGGAAAATTCCACATAATATTTATGTGTTCACACATAAACAGAAAAACACAAATGAAGTTGATATGACAAATGAAAAGTATGCAGAGCCATAGACGTGGCTGGGTAGCTCACTGGTTACCCGTTCTGCTTACTGAGTAGATGGTCAGGAGTTCAATCCCAGGCCCGTCCCCTTCCTTGCCATTTGTCACTTGCCTCTTTCTATCACCACTAGATTTAAAATAAAAAGCAGTCTACTGCGCTTTCATTGATCGCATCACTTACCACAGTGAATCCATGATCTAAAAATAACCTGCCTCACTAACACTAAACTATCCTTCCCTTGACAATTGTGGAGGCGCAGAGGTAAACACGGTCTCTAACCAACGATTGTCAAACTAATCATCCTTCCCCGCTCCCCGTAGACCGTGAGGACGTGGCCGGCGCAGGTACTGATCTATAAATAAAATGAACTAGTGAACTTGTACATTGAAAATATACAGCTACTCCCAAGCTCCATCAATGTGGTTCTCTGTGCAATTACACTAGTTCTGATCAGTAACAGATTACCCGCATAATCACCAACCACTCCTGGACCATTTCCCTTATTGTTGACGACCGTTTCCGTTATTGTTACGACATTTACCCTTATTGTTGACAACTATAAACTTACAATCTCCTATAAAGTTTTAACAATATGTCCGATGGTAAAAGGCCAAATAACAATATGCTGAATAGGCGGTTAAGTTAGGTTACCATAAAAAATGGCAATTTTCACGAAAAAAAAATTACAGATGGAGAGCTGTAACGTTTTTTTCTTTCGCTGCACAGTGATTGTGATTTTTCAAGTGTTTTTTTACCTGCAATTTTCATTGTATTGCACTTGTGCGCGAAGTTCTATTTTGACAGAACATTTGAGAGTGTATTGGTGTGAGTTACGGTCTTAGGGGCGAATCATTAAGCTTAGGACCAACAATCAATATGCAACTAGCGATTTTAAATTGGTTCACTGTTGTAGAACCCCTTGGTCCGAAGTACACCTTGAAGCCAGCACCTAACTATACATATTTGCGCCTTTGTTTTGATTTGCTGTGTTATTTTGACAGAATATTTGAGAGTGTGTTCGTGTGAGTTCATTATTAGGGGCGTATTATTAAGCTTGGGACCGATGTGCTAGTACTGACTGAGCCAAGAAAAAAATCGTATTTGTTCGGGACCTACTGGTCTTAGAGTTAGTCTATGTTAGGACCGAGCTTAGCTTGGGACTGGTGTGCTACTACTTCCTGAGCCAAAAAAAATATTCGTTTTCTTCATAACTATCCACCCGCTGGTTTAACCATGGACCCAAAAGGGAAGGACGTAGTTGTGGCGAAGAAACATTTGAAAAATTATGTATCACTATCGTACTAGAGAACCGACTTCTAGTACTTGGAAAGTGCCGTGTATACTAGATTTTTTTCATTGTTGCGCATACGTGATTTAGTGTACATGGTAGTTATGTCAGCTGATATTGTTTACAAATACAACTGGAACCAAAGTCAAGGAAAATGCTGGCCAGATACAAGCGAAAACATTTCGGATGAAAGAGGAGTGACGGATCTGCTGAAATAGCTTACCTCCAAAACGAGCTGTGCCATAGGGTAGTGCCGGTGATCCACCTATTAAATGGAAAGGTAAAACAAGATAGTGATCCACCTATTAAACGGAAAGGTAAAACAAGATAGGGTCAAGCTAATGTTAATGCAGCAGATAAGACCACCACCAAGAAGAACATGCCACTGAGCCAATCAGACCATCCGACTTACCCAATGACGGTGGCAGGATTTACTGTTTATAATCTAGGAGAAATTGTGGCCGACCAACTAAGGAACAATAACGAGTATACGATGTATCCGGCGGTAACCCGCCCATATGGTAACCTGAAGGATCCATTGAGTAAAAAAAAATGCATTTACGCGTGCCGTGTCCTGCGCAATGGCGAATCTCTGTTTTTTTAAATTATTTCGAAAAATGATACCGATCTTATAATAACGGGGACCTCAGCCGATACGTGCCACTGCAAAGCCACAGAACGATATCGGCATCCCATACGATGCCTGAGATCAAAGAGGAATTACTGGACCATTCCGATGGAAATACGTTTAGACTTTCCTAGGGATGCCATGGCGATTAACTTACTGAAATATTCTGAGTTGAATGTATTCCCGAGCGATTGCGAGTAAATAAAGAAGAAACTTGTATGTATGAAATCAAAAATTGGTGTGGGTCTCATTAAGAATTAGCTCTGTAGTATTTTGATTACGTTATAATGTTGATAACAAATAATTTGATTGATTACAAAAAAAAATTGATTTCCATTTGCTGATAAGGTTAAACCAAAATAATCTCAAATAAATATTCTTGTATTTCCTTTTCTAGAAAGGAAAAAACATTCTGATTGTTACATTTTATTTTTTTTACAAAACAAATACAATTTTTAAAAATCGCATCCTTGTTGGTGCTGTTGCTGGCTCATGCTCGAACCGATAGTGTCGATTCAGTCACAACGGAACCCATGGTAAACGATGGGGAAGATGACGTATGTCGCTGCTGCCGATGGTGATGATGATGTTTTTGTGAGTTGATGATGAGTTTTTGCGAATGCCCTTCGGTCTTCAAAATTCACCACTCTCTTACTATCGGAAATTTATTCGAGAATTGTTAAGATAACAAAACCTCTAACAAATCAAACCCAATAGACTTCGCTTCTGAATAAGTCAAAGGAAAAGTACTCTGCTATCGAAAAATAATTGTTAGCAGTCGTATGGGCTTGCAAGTATTTTTGACCGTATCTTTATGAACGAAAATTCATGTTTTATAGACCACAAACCTCAAACAAATTGATTAAATTTAAAGGACATCAATAATAGACTAGTTCATTGGCGACTACGAGATTAAATACCGGCCCGGAAACGCCGTTGCCGATAGTTTATCTCAAGTTCGTAATGAAATTAATATGAATTAAAGTATTTCTTCTGACGATATGAGTGCACAGTCAGCCGATACAAATGATTCCGGACTCATAAAATGTACCGAATTGCCAGTAATTAAATTATTCTTAAAATTGGTCCAGATGAACCAGACCAATACGAGCAAGTTGTTTCAAGAATATTTAGATGAACAATAACAAAATTTGTGTTTGGAGTACCACAGATAATAATAATATTTAAAAAAATACATGGACTTACAGCAAACAAAATGCATAATGTGCCCTGAAAATTTAATGAACAGTTACTGAAACAAAGAGAGGAAGTAAGATTCAAACATTAAATTCTTAAAACCCTTAGCACTTTCATGCAAGCTAAGCCATTAACACAAAGAATAACATTTCCCTAACATGAAGGTGATGCTACTTTCCGTGTGGGTGCTGAGAGTTTTGAACAATTTACGTATCCAAATAGTTAACAAAAAATATTTTAGCAGATGTGAATCATTGAAAGTTTTTATTGCACAACAACTTATGATTGTGTAGTGCTATCCCAGGTCATCTTCCGCCGGCTTTCACCAAAAGTAAATGAGTTCGTGGGAAGTTATCAGGCCGGTTTCATCGACGGGCGCTCGACGACGGACCAGATCTTTACTGTACGGCAAATCCTCCAAAAATGCCGCGAATACCAGGTCCCGACGCATCATCTATTCATCGATTTCAAGGCGGCGTACGACAGTATCAACCGCATAGAGCTATGGAAGATTATGGACGAGAACGGCTTTCCCGGGAAGCTCACTAGACTGATTAAAGCTACGATGGACGGTGTGCGAAATTGCGTGAAGATTTCGGGCGAACATTCCAGCTCGTTTGAATCACGCCGGGGACTACGTCAAGGTGATGGACTTTCGTGCCTGTTGTTCAAAATTGCGCTAGAAGGTGTCATGCGATGAGCCGGGCTCAACAGCCGGGGTACAATCGGGGCGAAATGTTGTAGATGAAGTCATATCGTAAATACGATGTATGGATATTTAAATAAATAATAACTTATGATTGATTTAAGAATTTGAGGAACCCTTCATTGAATAAACTAACGAGTCGGCGCACTGAGGAAAAATTATAAACCGGACAGAACGACACCTCACCCGCCAAGGCCAAGTGTGAGTCGTCGTATTCGTCCGGACCAGATGGCACTGCTTGTAGGTCAACATCTTAAAGTGATCGATCTTCAGACTGGACAGATGATGAAGATAATGTTGAATACGGTAGGTGAAACAGTTCCCTGGCGAACCGATTACGAGACGATATAGAAATCCGTCCTAAAAGAAGGAATAACTGTTTTTTACACAACATAATTAGTGAAGTGCCTAAATTTACCGTTCCGGTAGAATGACAACCTTGTCCACTATAGTCCCGGGCTTGGGATTCGTTTTCGAACACGTAATGCACTTGACCCTCGCCAACGCCATCCCGAACCCCCCCCCACACTTCTTCTTTATGACAGTGTACCAATCTGCGTTGTTGTTGGAGACAACGTACCCGCTAAGAAAAAAGTACCCAACGGAGCAGTTAAGTGTGGGAAGCCAAAATTGGGTATAGTTATGTTTACCTACCGTTGGGTACAAATTACTTACTATAAGGTAGAATTTTACCCAAAAGTAAGTTATTTGTGCCCAACGGTAGGTAAACATAACTATGCCCAATTTTGGCTTCCCACACTTAACTGCTCCGTTGGGTACTTTTTTCTTAGCGGGTACTTTATCAACTGGGGATCTCTGTTCACAATCTAACTCTCGGAAGTACGTTCCAGGGTTATCATCTGGGATAGTGACGAATTCACATTGCCGGATCTCGAACCGCATGCCTCGAGCAGCCTGAATCATACAGCCGAGGTAGTCGTTGGCCTCGGCACAACATGGTACATACCAGTGATCCACCGGAAACGTATCAAACAAAGGATTGTTCCGAAAATGAGATGTTCAGGAGTCGAATGCCCTTTTGCTAAGGGCACCTCCAGGAGTGTATGGTCGTTACAAAATAGAACTGGATTTATAACAAAGGCAACTTCAGCAAGGCGTTCTAGTTGGATCATTTCGAACAGTTTCATGTTAAAATTTAAAACTGGAATACTACGTTGTTCTATTTTTGTACAAATTTGAAACTCGTTTCATCAAAGTTATATTTTTTTTTGTCATTGTGGTAGTGTCTATGGAATCAAGTCAAACGTCAAACTTTTAATCAACGTCCGGTCGTGCATCTGGTTGAATCTTGTATACGTTCTACTTTTTCGTTAATAATTTCAAATTGCAGCAACAAGTCTGAACTCGCTGACCATCATATACCTTATTATTTGTTATTACATCATTTCCCTATTTCTTTGTTTTTCATTTTTTTTCGAAAATTTCCCCATATTGTGGAATATTTAAATTAGGTATAGAACCGAAAATGATTTAGACGAATATGAAGGGGAATTCCAGAGAAGTTCAGAGAGGAATCCCAAAGGAATTATGAGGGAAAATTCCAGAGGAATACTGGATAAATTCCAGCGGAATTTTGAGAGGAATTTCAGAGGAATTCTGATGAGAATTTAAGAAGAATCCTGAGGAGAATACTAAAGAAATTCTAGTAAGAATTCCTGAGAAATTCTGAGAAGAATTCCAGTGGACTTCTGGAGATTTCTGCAGGACTTCTGAAGACAGTTTGAGTAGAATTTTGAGAATTTCAGTGTTATTTCAAGATTAATTTCAAAGGAATTCTGGTGAGAATTGCAAAAGAACTCTGAGGAGAACTCCAGAAAAATTCTGAGAAGAACTCCGAATGAATTAAAGGGAGAATTCCAGAAAAAATCCTATAAAGAATTGCAACTGAATTCTGCGGAGAATTCTAGTGGAATTCTCAAAAAAAATTCTTAGGAAATTGTGAGGAAAATTCCAGACGATTTCTGAGATTTGTAGAGAAATTCGAAGGGGATAGTAATTCTGAGGGAAATTCCAAATTAGTTCTGAGATGAATTACAGCGGTAATTTGAGGAGAATTCTGAGAATATGCCCACAGAAGTTTTGAGAATCAATTATACACACACATTCAAGTTTCTAGGTTTAGAACAACATTTGGAACTGCTGCTGAAGAGAGGGTATGTTTGTTATATATTTTCTCTAGAGAAAACATTATAACTGACATATAAAATGAATCTAGAACTACAACACTCCTGGAGATGCTCTAAGCAGCAAATGTTAATAAAAACGCAGAACGGTTGACTTTGTTTTAACAATCAACAGTGTTGCCGAAGTTGAAAAAAAAACTTGAAAGAAGTTTTGCTGTCTTTTTCTAGTACTGCTCTGATAATGATATTCTAGTATAAATGGAACTTGATACACTGAAAATTGTTACCGGCCCCTCCCCCTCCCCCCCCCTGCCCCTTTCTTAACTCCGTTATTATTTCATCCACTATCTTTTCACCCAAAAACACCCCGCCACACCGCGGAGATTTAAATCTATACCCCCCCCCCCCCCCCCCCACACAACAACAACAACAACAAGAACAACGAGTATTACTCAGAGGACTGAAGAGAGCGTTAGTTCTTGAAGCCTGCCACTTTTGTTGTGGCGCTAGTGACGATTTTAACATTTTAAGCTCGGTTCACAATGGATTATATTTCCTAACAATATTACTTCTACCAAACTACTAGTATCAGTAATTTAGATAAAACATTATAATACCTAGCTGATAAACAATGAAAAAATACTATCGTTGTGATAACCACTGCACTAAATACAACATAGACGATTTTTCTCGAATCAAATTAACGACAAAACACGACAACTTCCGCCGCGAATATTGTGTTTGCTGCATATAGCCTTCAAGAAAACCGAGCTGTCAAATTAGCACCACACGCAGCACCAAGTTTTCAGCTCCACGATTGTTGTTCGTGGATGACAGCCGCTTCAGTCCTGTGGCGCCGCCGCCCCCCCCCCCACCCCCCCCCACAAAAAACAAATTTTTTTCCCCCCACACCACCCCCCCCCACACACACAACCCCCACCCCACAAAAAAAACAAACACTACTCCTTCCCCCTCCCCCCCCCCCCCCCCCCCCTCCCCCCCCCCCCACCAAAAAACACCCCCCCCCCCCAAAACACCACCCCCCCCCCGGCCCCACCACCCCCCCCCAAAAATATTTCCCACCCGAACAAAAAAATTAAAAAAACCCCAAAAAAAAGAATTAAAACAAAAAAGGGAACAACTAAAAAAAAAAAAAAAAAAAAAAAAAAAAAAAAATAAAAAAAAAAGTTATCTCAGATGCAAGTCCACTGTGGTTCAATTTCATGACGGAAGCTGTAACCGAAACTCTGTTACTAAATCTCAGTGCATCTATAACACCAATCTATTTTACGATTGTTTTCGTTGAATTTCTAAAGATCGAATTGTTAATAAAAAATAGTAAAACGTGATGTTCATAACAATACTTCATTAATAAATAAAACATCGTATTAACTGAAAAAAATAAGTTATTTTTCCATTTATATTATTGTTCTGGAGTCCAAGCAGTACCCAAAAAGACCGAACTTCGTTAAGGTGAAGGTCCTTGAAATACAAAAATGGCAGCAATCATGGTCAATTCACAACGCCATTTCGAATTTTTGTAGGCACAAGTCTATGAAACTACAAAGATTTCACATGCCAAATTAGTAAGAATTATGTGCCGCAGTGCAGCAAGAACCCAACTAATGTTGGGCATGAGTAATTCGTTCCAAAGGTCATTTCAACGGACAGAACATGAACCCTCCTAATTGCTCGCAAATTCGACCTATTGAAGAATTTTGGGCATTTACGAAGGCGTATCTTATGAAACATGTCTTGACAGCAGATACAATTCAACAGATTGAAAAAGATTGGAAGAAAGTGTCATAACTTGTGTAAAAAAATTTCAAAAATGTGTATTACTGATTGGTAATATTCTGCCATGACCATGCAGCTTATAAGCTACCAACACTGACTGTATTGTGCAGTGTGACATACTGCCAAGGAGCGGATTGTTCAGCACACTTTACTACTGTGCTAATTATTGGCGTTGCAATGTTCAGGGGTATTCCCGTAAGGTACCGAAAGTGTTGACAGTCCAAATTTTTATTTTTTTGCGTGCTTAGAAATCGGGCAACGCATATTGGCAGGGTTGCTAGTTTCTTATTTCTAAAAGCTCAACTGTCAAGAGTGTTCCTCAGTGTGCCACACATGTGGTATGGATTGAAAATAGAAGTTCCGCAGTTATGTAACATATTCGTCTAGAGTGTAAGAAATCGTGGCTGACACACTGTTCTAAGCGACTTACTATGGCTATGCCTTAGAAAGCTTAATTAACGTAGGATTTAAAGAAAATGTGTTTCATTGAATTAACTTTTGAATCTTTTTTTTTTTCATCGCCAGCTGAAATAAGTCCAATTTTTAATGCATACTTTAATAGCAGGCGACAATGCCTTATTTTTATTGTATTATTTATTTGTTTGTTTACATGGCATAACGTCACAATACTATAACAGGAGGCGACCCCGGCGTAGTGGTTTACATCCATACCTCTCACGCCAAAGTCACGAGTTCAAATCTCACCCCCGGACAAGTTACGAAAAACACCCAAAGAGGTGTTTGAGAGACTACGACGGGAGATGAACCAGCCCGAGGCTGAAAATCTCGATAATACAGAAAAAAAAGAAAAAAAATACTATAACATAGCCTGATACACAATATCCCTCCATAATGCCCGATTCGTGGCTGCTCCTCTCCAATCCCTTGGGCACCTTGTACCCCCTAGGTCTTGCTCCACCTGATCTGACCATCTTGCTCGTTGCGCCCCACGTCGTCTTGTACCAACCGGATTCCCGTCGAACACCATTTTTGCAGGATAGTTGCCCGGCATTCTCGCAACATGTCCTGTCCAGCGTATCCTTCCAGCTTTTGCCACCTTATGAATTATTTTTATTCCATTGTTAGCTTTTTGAGTCTGCCGGTAGTCACATATCAGAGGCGATCGAAGTCGAACTGTTTTGGCTTGGTAGTATCAACAGTTCCATCTGAACGTGTATGAAGATTTTTAGTTTTTGCTAGTTTTTTTTTAACCAAGCTATTTGGCACTACGGTATTCGTTCGATTTTGAGACTAAGTCAAAAAATTTCAAGTTGCCGAAATCGAACCATGCCTGGATGGCCTGGCTGGATAGTCAAGAAGAAAATTGATATTAAGCTTATCACCTCTGGATGTGGTAGGCAAAAAGTCACTGTCAAAAAGATTAAAAATAGTAAGCCAACTTTTAGGTTATCTGTGGGAAACCAAACCATTTTTACACGACGATAGACACGATAGTGTGCGTGTGTAATATAGTTTTCGGCTCAGGAAGTACCAGAATGATTCGCCCCTAAGGCCAGGCGCCCACTGATGTGGCGGAAGTGTTGCATCTGCTAACATGTCAAAAAAACTTTTCGGCGTTCGTCTCACGCCACAAGACTTTGACTCGGTGTTTTGACATGTTATGTGATACCACACCTCCGCCAAATCAGTGGGCGCCTTGACTAAGAAAGTAACTCACTCGAACACACTTTCAAATATGCTGTCAAAATAACATAGCGAATAAAAAAAAAAAAAAAAATATGCTAGTATCGAAAAGCGCACGAATGTGTTGTTTTTAATTTTTAATTTTTAATCGTTGGAGCGCATCGCATATTTTTTAATCTCTAGTATCCTATTGATTGTTGGTTAGGCTCTAGGGTTCTAGCAACAATCAATGTGCAACTAGCGATTTGAAATTGGTTCACTATTGTAGAACCCCTAGGTCCGTAGTATACCTTGCAGTCTGCACCTTGCAATAATTCTTGCGCTTTTCGGTACCTTCCGGTACTAGTATCTTGGTTGTTGTTTTGATTCACTATGTTATTTTGACACAACATTTGAGAATGTGTTGGTGTGGGCTACGTTGTTAGGGGCGAATCATTGAGCTTGGGACCGAGCTTGGGACCGATGTGCTAGTACTGACTGAGCCAAGAAAAATATCGCATTTGTTCGGGACCTACTGGTCTTAGAGTTAGTCTATGGTTCTAGTGCCGAAAAGCGAAATAATGGGGTACTCTATCAACACTCTATGGTGTACTTGGACCGTTAGGGTCCTAAACGAGGTTCTAAAGCAGTGAGCCAATCTTATATCGATAGTTTCCTATTGGTTGTTGATAAAAGTAAATTAAAGTACCAACCAGATGCCAATGAATCTGATGCAGAAAACAAAGTATCACAAATTGATGATGATTTCAAGCACAACTGATGTATAAATTGATCAGAAACAGCGAAAACTTCTAGCATTGAAATAACGAAAAACAATTTGCTGTATAGTCAAAACTATATTTCGAATGTAAGATATATTATCACATTTTGATATTGTTTACAAATAGTTTAATCTTATTTTCACCATACAACCTCTACATTAACACATATTGTTAATGTATTCCATATTGTCATTGAAAGGTTTTTTTATTGTCTGCACTCGGTCTGGATTATATACCAACTTTTTGGCATAGAGTATACAGCAAACATTTTGTTCATGAAAATTGCAATTTTTTTTATGGTAACCTAACGTAACCGCCTATTCATCATATTGCTAGTTGGCGTTTTACCATCTGACGTATTGTTAAAACTATATAGGAGATTGTTAGTTTATAGTTGTAAACTTTAAGGGTAAATGTCGTAACAATAACGGAAACAGTCGTCAACAATAAGGTAAATGTTTTAGAAATGGTTTGTGATTATGCGGGTAAAGAACAGCTGAGTAGTTAGTTTGTTTGACAGAGTTCGGTAATGCGTTTCCACAATACTCAAATAAACCAATATTTAAAAAATCCTACTATTTTTTTGTAGATCAACTAAGTTTTTATTGGTTACTAGGAATGAAAGGATGGCACATTTTGAGAATTGAAACTTTCAGTTGTTTCTTTCTAAAAAAACAACAGTCTAATAAAAAATCTATTTTTGACAGTAAAATTTATAGTTGGTACAGTTGGTAATCAAACTTGAAGCTCACAATCGTAAAAAGCACTTGTTCGTTATTATTATTGATTATTAGTGACAAAAAGAGAGGAATATGGTATATAATGACAATTCCGTTGAGCTCCAAACAGTTTAAAAGTTCAGCGGCGAATCAACTCACGAGTCGAAAATGGCCATATCAATAACAATAACAAGCCATGACAAGGCATTAAAATAAATAAATTTAAAAAAAACAATATAAGAAAAAGCAGGACGTAATCATCTATTTTAATTTTCTAATTCTAATTATTCTCAGTGTAGTATATCATTTGTAAACACCAAGTGCAAAAAAGTTGCAGCGCATGCGCACGTCTAAAATCGAAACGCAGTACCAGAGCCAATTGACAGAAGTGTCAACGTCAACGCTGCTTATTATGATGAAAAACTCAATCAATTTTTTTAAACGGAGTAGAAAATTCTCGAATTGTTTGATTTAAAAAAATACCTTGTCGCTTCGTTCACAGTAGTCGCGATTGTGTGGAAAACGACGTGAGAGTTATTGTTTTGTGTTTTAACAAGGTGCAATTAGGAAAGAAAATATTTCAATCCATCTGAGCAATGTCGACTCCACTTGGATACAATGAATTGCTGCAATGTCCTTATGAAAAGGCTCACCGAATACAAGCTCATGCCATGTCAAAACATCTATTCAAATGTCGGAAAAATCATCCCCAGCATAAATTTGTTTCCTGTCCTTTTAATGAATCACATCATGTTGCTGCACCTGAGCTTAAACTTCATACCCAGCAATGTGAAGACCGTGCTTCGTTCGAAACATACAAATACAACATCTCAACTGCTTCGCCTCATGTTCCACAATGCTCAAAACCTCCGGAACTTGTTTATAACAAAGACCCGCCAAAGGATCCATTCAAAACATACAGGGATAAAGCAAGCGATGAGGAATCTGAGCCTGAAAAATCAAATTCTTTATTGAACGATGACGAATGTTGGGATGATATGAATGTACCTGCTTACAACCCGCAGAAGTACTGCGAAAAGGCGAAAGTAATACGGAAAGCTACACTCAAAAAACCTTCAGAGAAGAAGGCCTTCTATGAGAGTGAACGACTGCGGCTGCAGGATCTAAAACTAAATGAATAAATTGATCGTGCTTTATGGTCGATATAAGTATGTCTGACATTGATTTCAATTGTGTGGAAAGAAATTAATATAGGGTAAATAAATAATTGAAACATTATCTCCGTTTTGTGTTTAAAAGATACGTGGGAAATCGAAAGGCGATCTCTTCCTATATTTTTTTTTTTTTTTGAATTTTGATAATACTATTTTTCAATAGTTTCCTATTTTTGTTGAATGAAGAGTTGTGGTTATTACTATCTTTGTATTGTATCGATTAAGTCTCATCATTTGGATTTTATTGTTATCGTGAAATATATAAGATGGATACACCTAGCAACAGCTTTAAATACCAAATAACAGATTCAAATAAATGCTTTTAAAGCGCAATATTTCTATTCTACGACACACACAAAAATTGTTAAATAATCAGGCCATAAGTGAAACGAACAAACAACAATGGTTTTTTTTTTTATTGTTAAGATGACATTTCCTACCACTTTCCTTATTTTTCGATCTTGTGAGTTCTATATTTGTTATTTAAGAAGGGTCCGGTATAAGGTCCACTTATTTTTGGTAATTTTTCGGTCTACAAAACAACGTGGTGTGTTTTGGTCTTCGTGAATATTTCTCCTTGTGTTAGTTTACGATGGAGTGCGAAGTATTTCGAGAAAATATTGCAGAAAATTGATAAAGGCACGTACTTTTGAAAAAAAAAAAAACCTGTAATAGGTATATTAGAAGTGTTTTTTTTTTTAATTAAACCTTTGGCAGTCAAGATACAAACAAACTTTACCGGAATCTGGTAGTGTTTGGACATTTAAATTTAAGCAGTTTTGTTTCTCTACAGTATTTGGAATTATATTCATCAATATAATGCTCGATGTATAAAATTATTCCGGCAGCTGGATTTTGGGCAGAAATTTCTGCTAAGAAAAATGTTTTCCTTTAAGTAAAGTACATATATTAGGGAATTTCTTTCTCTTCGATTAAATTTTTGCGCGGTAGTTAGCTGCTGGTCTTCGCGAATGACACTATTCTAAGAAGCGAATAGATCAGATACATTATCTTAAACAGCGACCATACTGAACAGTTATAATATGTTATAAGCCTTTCATGATGATGAATTTCTTATTGAAATTATTTAACATGTTATAACTCTGTAGTATGAACAAGGCACTAGCCTTTCTAATGCAAAGCACGGTGGTCAAAAAGTTTTAAACCCCCTCAACTGATAGGAGCTATCAGTTTAGTAAATAGAGGAGCTAGAGCGATGGCGTCTTTGTCAAAGTTGATAGATATGACAAGCTTAAGGTAAAGGTTTAGCTGTGAACAATTCCCCTAAAAGTGACAGATGTCTTCATGAATTGTAGAAAAGTTAATACAAATAATTTTGCTGAAGATTTAAAAATCTTATGTTTCACTCAACTCGAGATAGAGAACGTTGTATAATAACCATTCTTTTATCGAAACACTTATTTATATATATGTATGTATATGTATATATATATGTTATATTATGTTGTGTTATATTATGCTCAATACAAGTGGGGAGTTATGCTAAAAACAAATATCGTTGGTTTTACAATACAAAGATCAGTGGGGTTGTATATAACACACGGTCGGTTGACGTAGACTACGTTAAACCGTTTTATTAGTTTCTTTAGTTTAGTAGTGTAACATTGCAACTCAGGTACTGTTCTAATGGGACGTAGGGTTAGCATAACACAGACAGTGTTCCAATAGTATCGTATATTCCTATATTTTAAGTCAAAATTGCAATTAATTGTGGCCTTCATCGTATTATAGGTATTTAAGTTAAATCGTAAAGAGTTCAAATTTTCGACTTACATACGATGTGTCATTTAATCATCGTACTGCGTCAGAAACTAAATCGGATATGCATCGCTAAACTTTTTAAATCGTATTTGTCATTAAAAATTCAATCGCATACGATATCAAATCAACTCGTTTAAGAAAACAATGGAATTTTAACGTATATGGCCTCAACTTTTGCACGGATAATCCATATTTTTGCGTTCTTTACGATTTTTTTACTTATATGTTTGTATATCATCAAAACAACTTTCAATATTCGTGCATTTTGGTTGTCTGGGAAGTAAGTGAGAAAGTATGTTAGAACATTCGCTTGATTCGCTTCTTAGAAATTATTTGGCGGCCCTGGAAAGGAACGTATGATTTGAATGTTGGTATAATGAAAGGAAACGGTGATGCTGGCTGTAGTGATTGTGTTGATTTAACCGACCAGCTAGAGACCATTGTCCTTATCGAGTTATAGATGGTTCAGGGTCTGTTAAGGAATTCAAAGTCAATAACATTAGTTACAAAATAAATCAAAAGTGATGAACTTTTTTATTCAACTAATGTTTCTAATGTGAAATTTTATGCAGAATTCAAAAATGCCGTCACAAAAAATTAAAATAGAACCATTTTTCGAGATATGGATAAAAGTTGATTTTTTAATAAATGAACAAACACACATTTCTAGGGTTTTTTTTTTTCATTAGGGCGAATCTACAATTGAGAGATTCTCTCCGGGCTCGCTCTCTTTCATTCATTACAGCGCCATTATAAAACTTTCGAGGGATTCTTTAGTACAGATCGAAACACAACAGTGCTGGCTAGCATACTCTACAAATAGTAGAATGAAAAACGTAAAGGTGATTGGTTGATGAATGAAAGAGAGCGAGCCCGGAGAGAATCTCTCAATTGTCGATTCGCCCTAATGCAAAAAAAAACCCTAGATATACTTAAATTGGAATATATCCAACGCGTGTGATCTAATTTCAAATATTTTGTCATCAAATGAAGCAAAATTAAATTTAACACTGATCTTCTGAACATTGCAATATTATAGGAGTAATAGTTTCGACGCTATTTATAAATATATTTATTTGCGATTTTTTTTGGATGTTTGTAAAAAAATTGTGCTAAACATATGATTAATACCAAAATAACGCCAACAAAAAATATATTGCATGTGTAACTTAAAGTCAAAGATTTGGTTTACCAAATGTTCGATTGTTTGGTAAGATATTCTGGCACCTACTTTTAATAGCTATTGGTAACCCTTCAAAACTAAACAAATTGTGACAGTTAGTTGTTCAGTTTTCGGAGTGAGACAAATGTGCGCTGCAAAACGGGAATTTAAATGCAAAAATGATCCACAAAAGTTTTGTTAGGCCTGTGGCATCTACATTTTTACGACACCGGTTAAATTCACTGCATCTCTTCAATCTGCGTTCCGTTTTTATTTTGAAATTTACAGATGCAATATATTTTTTTGTTTACGTTATTCTGCTATTAATCATATGTTTAGCACATTTTTTTTTAACAAATCTCCAAAAAAAAATCGCAAAAAATTATATATACCTATATATAGCGAAACTATTACTCCTAGAATATTGCAATGTTCAGAAGATCGGTGTTAAACTTAATTCTGCTTCATATTCATTTACAATAAGATCACAAGCGTTGGAGATATTCCATTTTAAGTAAATGTGTTTTTGTTCATTTATAAAAAAAATCAACTTTCATCCATATCTCGAAAACTGTTGAACTTTATTTTTTTTTGACGGCATTTTTAAATTCAGCATAAAATTTCACATTAGAAATGATGATCAGCTTACCGAGTTCATAAATGCTGTAAACTAGTGTTATTTCAGCCGTTGCACGTTGCGCCTTACAAAAGATGGCTAGCAGCAAGATCGCACACACACACAAGCAGCTTATTTCGCTCGTCGTGGCTACAAATAAATTCCTGGCTTGGGCAACCGTCTGCCTACCAAACCATTGCATAATTTATGGCTACCTAGCAACGGTTGCCTAGCCAACGGCTTGCTAGCAACAACCTGCAGCACAATTAGCGCAATGACCAATGGTTGGTATCCAGTGCACCTTCTATGGTACTTGCGACCGTCAGCTGCCAAATCCACATTGGCGCCTTGCCACTCAGCTCTGTCGAATGCACCCTCCAGGGTATATGCCATCGCCAGCTGCCAATCCATAATGGCTCGTTGCTCCGCATAGCTCCAGTACTGCAACACGAATGAGAAAATGTTTCGTTTTTTTTCTGTATTATCGAGATTATCAGCCTCGGGCTGGCTCATCTCCCGTTGTAGTTTCTGAAACTCCTCTTTGGGTGTTTTTCTTGTCCGGGGGAGAGATTTGAACTCATGACTTTGGCGTGAGAGCTATGGATGATAACCACTACACCGGGGTCACTCCCCAATGAGAAAATGTGCGAAGGTGTACCGCTTTTATATCGTTCACTGCTGCACATGAGGCCTCCCTTGCTCACATTTGAAATTTGTGATAGGAAAGTACTGTGCATTTAGTAAATTTAGCATGCAAAACAAAACTATTAGACATCACCTTTTATTTTCATTATTTTCAATAGTTAGAAATTGTTAACGGATAATGTTTGATAGTTGAATTGATACGCGGGAAAATTTCCAACCGATTGGTGTTAACATCTTGAAAATCTTTCGGAATTAATTAAGAAATTAGCGTTTAATTAGTAGCGATATTTTGTGACGGTAGCTTATTTTTAGATTTTAAATTGACACCCGTAACACACGTAAGACGTAGTCTACGTGAAAAATGCGTTGCCGTGACCACACTCATTATTTTCAGTTTGCTTTTGCATTTTAATTTTGTCAATAGTTTTTATTCGTTTCATGTCATTAGACTTTTTTTTCCTACGTTCGGGACATAAACCACTGAGGCTAATAATCTGTTCTTTTGTAGTATATTCCTCAACCTTTCTTTAGTGCATGTCGAGTTACTTCATCACAATGAATGTAATCGGTGTTGTTACAGTTGTCATTGTTGTTTTAGTTGGCAATGTATCGAGTTTTATTGCAAGTTTCCGCTTTTCAAACCCTTTGAGGAGTGAGAGCACTCTTCTAAGGCGCGCCCCTTTATCAGTCAAAACCGGATTCACTGCAAAGAAAACAAACAACGACTCCGATGCTGACCATGCAGCAGAACCCTAGTCCTAACCGTCCTAACTACTTCAAACTATAGAACATCCAATCTAGAAAATGAGAACTCACATTAATGAAGACCCACCAGTGGGTTCGTATCTGGGTAATATTTTGATGACTGAGAGCGTTCCTATTTTGATATAGCCACCCACTAACACAATAAGACTCAAATTTATTCTCGCACCGGTCTCGTTTCGCTAAATATTTCGTGCAGTGTATAGTTTGAATACTCTTCCGTACAGGTTTTCGACGTTCTGGTTTGTCCCAAAGATTGGATCTTGGGAAGCATCCAGCCAAGCCCTGCACAGAACTTCGTTGTCTTGTTGCGTCCAATTCCTTCCACTGGGTTTTGATGCACTAATTTTTTCAACATATCACAATAAACGTGAAATTAGCAAATAACACTTTAAAAACAATCGGAAACACTCAAATTGAAATGAAAGTCTTCCAGATGAATATGTTGTTTTAACGTTTCAAAATGTTTTGCTTATTTTTCTTCAAATAGCAACGCTCGTCTCGGTTGGGTCAGGTTGTCAAATTTACGCACCGGCTGCTCACCGAGCGAGCAAATTGTCATTTTCCAACCCGGTTATCAACCACCGGTGCGGTGTCGAGTTGTCAAAGAGGGTAACAATTTGCCAATACTACGGTATTGGTGCGGTTGGTCTAACAACCATGTTTTTCTTATTTCATCCTCGGTGGTTCAATCCGAGTATTGTCACTGTTAACAAGGCATAAAATGTAATAAGGACTTAGATGTGTTCCTTTGACAACAAAGACAGCTATGTACCTTAGTTTGAATTGATTCGGACTAGAGTTCAGTGGTGGATCTGATACTCCGCAACGCACCACGAAAAGGTGATCTACCTGCGTACGGGTTAAATATACTTTTACTGATTATTGTTTTAATTATCATAAAACATTTATATTATAATAAATAAAACTATAATATAATAAACGTGCGTCAATTGTTCCAAAAACGGTGGAATTGAAATAAACTTCAATAACTGACGCCACCCTATTTAAGATTCACTGCAACCCGTGGATAGCGCTACTCAACCCATAGTTGCTGCGGCGAAAAAGAAGCATCAATATTAAATTGTTGCGCATTGGCCTTGGTTGGCCATTGATGTTGATTTGTTGCAAGATTGTTTCCTGTAGAGTATCAGCCGCAGTTAAGTTGCTTAATTGGCAGCGACTTTCGTAGCTAGGAAGAAGAAATAGATTTCTCCTAGGAAGTCTACGAATCGCGAACCGAAAAAAACGGCGTGGAAGCGACTCGATTCGCACAGTACTCCTGTGTAGAACGCACGAAAGAACAATAGAGCGATTTTTGGTAGCGGATGTCGCTGAAATTCTTCGCCACCTTGAAAACAAACCCAAGAGATCTTGAAGCTTTAACAAGAACATATGACATATGTTGCGAGTACGTCAGTTTTGAATCCTACACGCAAAAAAAACCGCAGTGGAAACTACCATTTCGAGGGTTAAATTAAGCGCAAACACCATCAATTTTCACCTTACTATAAATGCGTTTGATTTAATCATGCCTGCGATTAGATCAACCATGGTGCGGCAGATATCAATATGAGATCTGTCAAATATACCACAAATGTTTAAGGTTGTACCATAAACGTAGTAAATTTGACTGAAATTCCATGGTAACCGTTCGTGCCGAGAAGTTGTAGTTGAAAACAATTTTTTGTTTCTGTCATGAAAAGGTTATGACTGAGTTCTTAGCCGGGTTGACCACCAACCGATTTAGAGTACACCAATCAGCAAAGGTATCAATCTTTCCTTGAAGGAAACGTCAGTTGGCGATTGAGCAGATACGGAGAAAAAACTTCAGGTCGTCGGCATACGACAGTCGTGATCCTCAGATAACATTATGTACGTTGTTGAAGTAAAGAAGAAATATCAACGGTCCCAGATGGCTACACTGCGGTATCCCGAACGTGGCGCAGAAACTTATTGATTGAAAGTCGACTATAGCAACTGTTGGCGCCCTGACTGAAACCACCTTAAGAGATTACCGACAACTCCTAGCCTGGCAAGTTTAGCAATAGCAATACCGTGGTTCAGCTTGTTGAAAGCTGCCGTTAAAGCTGAGTAAATCACGTCCGTTTGGCATCGAGCTATCATACTAGCAGTGATGTTTGACGTTAGGAAAAATAGGTTTATAGTTGTGAAACGCCGAGCTGAAAACCCTTGCTGATAAGAACGTGCACAACAAAAGAGAGTTCCTTACGACCATTTCAAAAAGCTTCGATACAGTGCTTAGCGATGTGATTCCCCTCTAGTTATTCACGTTCCGTTAGCTTCTTTAAATAACGTAAACATGTCCGCCGTTTTTCAGCAAGAAGGAAATGTGCCGCTAGAGCGGGACAGCTGGGATATCTTATGAAGTGGATCCAGAAGATACGCCATATTCTGTTTGCCTGGCTTGTGGATTGGGATTACTTTAGCTAACTTCCAACAAGACGGGAAGTAGTGAAACTCGAAGCATTTGTTGAAGACCGCGGCCAGGTGGATAAAAAAGGCAATGCTTAAGTTCTTCAACTCAAGGTTGAGTACTCTGTCGAAACCTGCGGCCTTCATATTTTTGGTTGATTTGATGGCTGCTATCAACTCAGCAGCAGTTATTCTTGACTCATCAGGGACAACTATGGGAGATTCATCCGTTTGCATGCGGACTCACTATGGCACGACCTAGGTTATGGGAATCCACAAAGTGCTGGCCAAGTGCATTGGCTTTTTCAACAGGTGTTAGTAGTAGCGATGGGCCCGTATTTTGAGGAAAGAGGAGGGATAGGTCTCGGCTTATTTTTAAGAATTTTAGTCATCTTCCAGAATGGCTTGGCACAGTCTGGGAGTGAACGAAGATGGTTTCAAGCGACAGTTTCTTGTCCCATGGCCTAGGGAAAGGCAGTTCGCACATTGCGTGACGTCACGCTTCTTGGGGCGGTACGACTCCCATTCAACAATTATGTTGAAGAGAGCTCGCACTTTGCGGTCATTCATTTTGACCCAACTCTTCTCCTGGTGGGCCAGGTAGTGCAGATCCCGATGGTTTTCTGCCTCGGCCCGCTTCATGGGGAACACTTTGATTGGCTTGAATTTCAGTCGCTTCAGTTCCTCGACGATCCAGTAGGCCACGAATAACCACCTTCAGTGGCTTGCTTCTGTGGGTGTAATACTCGTGCTGCTTCGATTCCAGGAACCGTCGTGCTGCCTTGAAATCTACTTCGTTGGAGCAGACGATCTTGGTGCCCATGCTGCACAACTTAAACAGCGGATGGATTTGCGCCGCTGCAAGCTTGTTCCTGAGCGCAGCGATTTCCTTCGTTGTGGTGAAGAGTGGCGGGATTTTCACTTTTTTCAGCACCGTCTGCTCGGTTACAGTTTGTACCGATAGCGTGGCAAAACTGTTGTTGGCCACCAGTCTATCATTGTGATCCAATGAGCCGGGGATGTCATCATTTTTCCGCGGTCGCTTTGAACCGCATACTTGTTGGCTTTAGGCATCATCTGACGTTATACGGTGGATTGAGGCGGACGCACCCGCTTTTTTGTTACGTGTCATCGCAACAGTGATTGGTGTCGGTGGGTTTTCTGCCAACTTCTGCAGCTCAGCTTTGAAGCTTGCTACCACGAGCAGGTGGCCGAGCGTTGGAGAGGCACGAGAAGGGCTCGAAATTGCGGCACGAACGACGAGCGAAAAGATAACGAAATACTACACTACCGAATTGCGCGAGAAACGAAAAACCACACAACGATATTTAAGTTGGATTACCACTGGTGGTGTTCAAACGAAGATTGAAGCGTCAAGCAGAGAATGACTGATGAGTGAAAAATATATAGTTTTTCCTCTTTATAAACCTCTCTGATCAACGAAAAGTTTGTTTTCTAAGACGATAGCCTTGAAGACGAATGTATTACTCGGTATAAAATACAAAATACTTATTCCTAAGTGTTTTCGTCAAAACCTATTCAAGAGTATTTTTGTTGAGCATAACTCCCTGCAGACGGAGGAAAAACTTACCACCACTTGAAAGCTCTTTTGATGTACTTAGATGTACTGTACTGTAGATGCAGCTAACCCTATGTGCTCCTAAATATGGTAAAGACGTCGAAAATACGACGAAAAAAAACGGAACGGAACAAATTCAATAATTCATCCCACTGAATTAATGCAAGTATAGTATGTTCTGAAAAGTTGTGCTTTTTGATATTACAAGTAACATTATATTGTATTTAAATTTTTAAAAAATATTCCGGTTAAAAAAAATTGTTTTTAAGGGTTAGTTCTTATACAACGCTCTCTATCTCGAATTTTGTGAAACATACGATTTTTATGTCATGAGCAAAGTTATTTGTATTGACTTTTTCTACAACTTTGCTGAAGACATCAACTTTCTATCTCAACATAATAAAAAAAAAAGTTGATTTTTGATCTCACACTTAGGGGGATTGTTCACAAAACTCAAATCTTCAAAAGATTAAGCTTGTTATATCCGCTCAACGTGCAGTAGAACGTGTTTTATTAACGCTAGTAAATCAACATCAGCGTAAACAACCTATAAGAAAGCGTGAAAAGATCAATAAAATCAATACAAACAGTAAAGACACATAGAAAAAGAGTTGCGAATAACACAAAACAAAAACAAATAAATAAATAAACAAACACATTAGTAACAACCATCGCATCACTAGCTCATATAACTTTTCAATTTACAATAATCGCTTATGCAATCTTACCATTCTCACAAACACTTCCTTATGTTCGGTCTAATTTTAGTATCAATCCGACCGAGTTTCTTTCGCGAGCAGCAACATCTCGTAGTTGCGTACCGGCATGCAGTGGGAGACCGATTTACACACCTCCCACTGGCGCTACGGTAGAACTACGATCACGAGTCGACGAGACTGTTAGGACTGAACTTTCCACATCAGCTGATACTGTGTCACCTAGTTAATCCTAGTACCTACAAGAATTTACAATCCACTCCTTGATCTTTCAGTTAGCATGTGTACATATATTCACAGGTTTAAAACTGCTATGTGAGGATTGGTTCAATTGATGTTTTTGTCCTCTGAAGTCTTTTCCGTGTCGTATTAGATCCTAACGCAAGCATTCGGATTGAAGCACCGCATTACTATGCTGCTCAACAAACAACCTGTCGTGTTAGATGCTTGAGAAAACATACCAACTTTGGTGTGGGAGGCGAAAAATAAATACTATGGTATGCGAAGAATCTACGGCTTTTAATCGTTTGTCACTTTTTATTGTGTTCCGTAAATTCCCAAGCCAATATTCGAGCATCCACTTCATGGGCTATATACGCGTACATCGAAGAAGATTCGGATCGGTTGTAGGATAGTGTTGAATAGAAGGAAAAGTGTGGGTTTGGGCGTGTGTCATAGAAAAACAACAGCATTGCACCGAATTGAAACAAGATTATTCATCCCGTTTTCTTTTTCCGAGAGTGGATATGGAAAGATGCTTTGAAGTAGAGTGATTGATCAATGCACTAAATACAACACTTACATGTAGCGAGGAATGTGTGACCACACTTAGCATACTTGCTGAGTGCGATTTCCCGGCTGGTCTAGAATTTTTTTTCGAAACAGTGTATGATTGTAAGTACCGCACAATTAAGCTGTAAGTTTTGCAAAAATGGTATAGGCATAGAAAGTGGGCATAACTGTTCGGTTCCCTGACTTGTGAATTTAACATATATTTGCCCAATCGTTCATTTCCATTGAAAACATAGATCTTTATATCTCGCCGTTTTGTATCATAAGATAGTTTTTTTTTTGCGATCCAATTCAATTATTCTCACAGTTTTGAACAAATCTTATCAGAATCTCATTCAGGATTCTATACGTGTCTTGTGATTCAACCTGGATTTGTTCATAGATTCTGAGTAAATCTTGTTTATTCATTTGGGTCTAAGGCTTGTTCGCGACAAAATCTGGACACCCCTAAATACATATATCTCTGGAAATACTTCATCAACGCGTGAAATATTTCGCAGACTGATGAATGTATGTCTGTTCATTTTGTAAAATCAATTTTTGGTGATACTACAAGCTTTTAGATCGAAGATGGCGTCGAAAGAAGAGCAAGTGCGAAAAGCAATTGTGTACGGTCGCAATGAAAATCCGGATCTGTCAGTAAGAAAGCTTGCAAAAAAGCTTGGTTTTCCCGCAAGCACTGTCCATAACGTTTTTAAATCTTTCGATACACATTTGACAACAGCCAGGAAGGCTGGGAGCGGAACAAAAATGAATCTCCGGAACCATCAGAAGGACGCGAAGGTGAAGCAAATATTGCAGAAGAGGCCATATCTTTCGGTACGTACTGTGGCTACAAAAATAAAAACGTCCTTATCTTTCGTGCATACTTCCAAGCACCGGCAAGGTACGAAGTCGTTCAAGGTAAAAACTGTACCGAGCCGAAGTGATAAACAGAATATGACGGCTAAAACCCGAGCTCGCAAGATGTATCGCGAATATATGATGAAGTTTTCCTGCGAGATAATGGACGATGAAACTTATGTGCTGGAAGACTTTAAGCAGCTTCCCGGAATGTTTTATTATACTGCCATGCAACGGAACGGCGTAGAAGAGCATTTCAGGACGAAGAAAAAGGCCAAGTTTCCCAAAAAATAATTGGTTTGGCAGGCAATATGCAGCTGTGGTCAAGCAAGCCAAAGTTTCATCACTACCGGAACGGTAAACAAGGAAATATACCGAGAAGAATGCCTAAAGAAGCGATTGTTACCATTCCTACGTAGCCATGACGCTCCCTCGCTGTTCTGGCTTGATTAGGCATCTTGTCACTACGCCAAAGATGTTTTGGAATGGTATAAAGCGAATGTAGTCCATGTTGTACCGAAAGAGGCAAATCCATCTAACTGCCCGGAGTTGCGACCTATCGAGCGGTATTGGGCTCTCGTGTTGAGAGAACTCTCTCAATATAAAAAACAAGCTACAAATATAGAAAAATTTCGAAAATCGTGGACAAAAGCAGCTAAATCGGTTGCAGAGAAGTCTGCACAGACCCTAATGGCTGGAGTAAACTCAAAAGTTCGTAGTTTCTTCATGCAGCCTAATTAAGTAACTGTAATTAGTTTTAAGATGACTAATAATGCACAATTAAATGAATAAACAATGCATCTTGGATTCAACTAGCAAATTTGTTTTATTCCAAATTTAATCTGTTCAGATTTTGTCGCGAACATGCTTTATTTCGGATTTAAATTAACGGATGTGAAAACGGTTTTCACTCAAGTGCAAACTATCAGCATAGCAATACAAATAATACCCCAGCCAGACTACAATCTATATTATCTATTATCACTGTTCTTTATCTTTATTTGTTATTATCAAGAGACACAATGTGGTCCTGGTGATAGTTCCTAAGAATATTCAAAAACTTAGTTCAAATACTTTGGCGAGGCAGCTGAAAGTCAAACCCAGATGACCTCGATTGAATGCACGTTGTATACCAACGAGCTCCGTTGGCGCCATAGCTTGTTCGACAAAATGGTGTCCAAAGAAAGATGTTGTTGCGAAGTGCACGAGAACGAACATAGGTAAATGTTGATTTGATTAAGCAGCATCGGACAGTCAATTTTTGCCATGAAAAGATCGGAAACCAACATGACGCGAGATAGATCTCTCCTCACATCTAGTGTGTCAAGGCCAATGAGTTGCATGCAGTGTACATATCTAGGCAGCTCACGTGGATTATTCCATGGTAAACGACGGAGAGCAAATCGCACAAACCTTCGTTGCACTGCCTCGATTCTATCAACACCATTACGATACTGAGGGTTCCATACTGCTGAACAATACTCCAGCGTGGATTGCACCAGCGAACAGTAGAGACTCTTTAAGCAATAGACATCCGTAAAGTTCTTGCCCATTCTCATAAGGAATCCCAAACTGCGGTTTGCTTTGGAAACTATGTAGCTAATATGCTCCTTGTGCGTAAGACCATCCCCACCGGTGGGTTCGTATCTGGGTAATAGTTTGATGACAGAGAGCGTTGCTATTTTGATTTAGCCATCCACTTTCGCACCGGTCGTTCATAATAAGGTAAGGGAAGGTCAATTAATTATGTCACGCAGTAAGGGGGGGGGGGGGGGGGGGTGTTGGTTAATTGTGACAATCCATACAAATTTTTTGAAGGTCCATACAAAAAATGTGACAGGGAGGGGGGGGGGCATAAAGAGTCACTTTTTGCGTGACATAATTAATGGACGTTCCCTAACACAATAAGACTCAAATTTATTCTTGCACCGGTTTCGTTTCGATAAATATTTCGTGCAATGTATAGTTCGTATACTCTTCCGTACAGGTTTTCGACGTTCTGGTTTGTCCTAAAGATGGGATCTTGGGAAACATCCAGCCAAGCCCTGCAAATCACTTCGTTCTCTTGTTACGTCTAATTCCTTCCACGGGGTTTTGATGCACTAATTTTTTTTCACAACATATCACAATAAATGTGAAATTAGCACATAACACTTTAAAAACAAATCGGAAACACTCGAATTTACATAAAAGTCTTCCAGGTGAAGATGTTGATTTAACGTTTCAACTTGTTTTGCTTATTTTTCTTCAAATAGCAACGCTCGGCTCGGTTGCGTCGGGTTGTCAAATTTACGAACCGGCTGCTTACCGAGCGAGCAAATTGTCATTTTCCAACCCGGTTATCAACCACCGGTGCGGTGTCGAGTTGTCAAACAGGGTAACAATTTACCGATATTACCGTATTGGTGCGGTTGGTCTAAGTCCCGCATCGCGAAAAACTCCTAGATCCTTGACGCAGGATTCACGTTTAATAATGCTGCCTTCGAGGTGGTAGTCGAACTTTATCGGATTCAGCACCATCCTGTTTGTGTTGCACCACGAAGCGAAACTATCGAGTTGATGTTGAAGAAACCATGCGTCTTTGATGGACTTGACCTGATTATAAATTTTCAAGTAATCAGTATAGGGCCTTGCATACAACGATTAACGTCGTTGGAGTACAACAAGAAGACAAGGGGCTTAAGATGACTTCCTTGTGGGATACCGGATGAGGCAAATAATTCACCAGATGTGCAATCATCAATCTTGACGCTTAGATGTCGTTATGTGAGGTATGAATGGAACCAACATAAAACGCTGCCTCCAAAGCCCAGTCTCTTCAAGTTTCGATAATGCAAAGCGATGGTTGATCTTATCGAAAGCTGAGGATAAGGCAGTATAAATTGTATCCGTTTGGAAGCCCTTACACACAGAAAAAAATCGTTCCCGAAAATGAAAACGAACACGTTATCAGGATTTCTCCCTTTAAACAATATTTAGATCATGATTACGTGATTCAGTACACTGTGTATTTTTACTTGTTCTCGAATTCATGACTGGAGTTCATGGATCTGGGCACGGATTTTTTTTCCGTGCACATAACATCTGTCGCATATGTTGTGAACGTCAAAAGGTTCGTTGTCGTAGATCGCTTAGGCATGAACCCGTGCTTTGTGTCGGCTATATGTTGCTTGCAATGATTGATGACTGGATCTGGAACTACCAACTCAAAGAGCTTCGCTGCAGTGTTTAAGGCAAATATTCTTCGGTAGTTGTCGGCCTTGCGCTTGTCGTCGTTTTTGAAAACTGGAAACATGTAGGCCGATTTCCAGAGCGAGGGAAGTGTTCCAGTTGCTGGAGAGTTGGAACAAGTGACGCAGAGGTGCTAGTATGCCAGCACAGCACTTTTTGAAAATAACCGCAGGGATACCATCCGGACCAACCGATGTTGATGATTTAATTTTAGAAATAGCTTAACGGATTTTGAATCATCATTATTGATGGTGTTTGACGGATCACTAGATAGAGGCACATTACTCGCTGCTAGAGAAATTTGATCCTATGTCAATATCTCGGAGCAGAACATGCCCTCGTATTTTGCTTTGCAAATGTCCTCAGAATTCGATGCTGTGCGTTCTCCGTATGTCAACGTTGACAGTAGTCCAGATGCTTTCCTTTGATCGTTGACATGTTTCCAGAAAGAGCTAAGTGGAGTATCTTAATATAATATGTCATGCGTAGTATTTCCACTGAAAACTAGGGGTATGATTGTTGATGTCAAGGCAGGTTTTAAAAAGTATTATCAACAATCAATAGGAAACTAACGATTAAATATTGGATCACCTTGCAAAACATTCTTGCACTGTCCGGTACTAGCTTCTTTTTTTTAATTCCCTGTGTTATTTTGCCAGATTATTTGAGGGGTTGATCGTTGGGAATTATGTTTTAGGGGTGATTCAATAAGCTTGGGACCGAGCAGGGAACCGATGTGCTGGTATTTCCAAAAACTATATTCATTTTCTTCTTGGCTATCCAGCCCCTGGTTCCACTCCGGAGTTTACTGTGAACCTGCCAAAAACGTCCACTGGGAGCGTTGTAATAATCAAAGAGCTTGTTCCGTTACTAAGTGGACCATGCTTTAAATGAGTTTTTCTAAGAGTGCTGAGCAAATCATATACTCCGATTTGCTTTAAGGTCAAATTTTTTGCAGTGTTCCGAATAAATTCTACTTGGGATAACAGGTAACATTTACAAAACCACTACACTCCTTCTCTGCCCTTAGAATCAAGACGGCAGGTTTTTACTTTACTAGAGCATGGTTTTTACGTCACTATTAAATTTTCTCTGAATATTTAAAATAAAAAACATCTGTAACGTGCTAGTGCTGTGTTACTCCCAGCACTGATAAGGCCCCCGCCTGATAAGACCCCCGTGCACAACTTTTGCACGGGTAGTTCTTTATTTCGGCACGAATAACGAATAGTACTCGCGAATAATCTCAGCAGTTTTGAACGCAACACCTATACTTGTTACATATCATCTGAAGGAAAAAAATCACAAAAAACTTCACGGTGTGGGGAAATTGCAATGAAAGGCCGAGGAAACTATACAGTGTGCGAAATTCCAATCAACGCACCGACGTTTTTCTAAAAAAATTGAAGAAAACTGAATGCAATTCAATCTAATTAAAAATGAGGATAAGGTCTGACGAGAAAGGTCTATTGGACTAAACGGTGAAAACTGTATGTATGCTTTTAAGAATTTCCCCCATTGTATTGTCTCGATGGTCCTGACTGCTGTGCATATTATTGGCATGATCTTCTGAAGAACCCTTAGGTAAAGTTGAGCGAAAAATTCGGAGGAAGCAGTTTTATGGTACTTTTTCGTGAAGAAGAAAAACTCCCATTGACAAAATTTCTATCAGATTGAATACTGGACAGTTTTTCTCAATCCATTTACTGAGGATATTTTGGACAACAACTACATATTTCAACAAGATAACGCTGCTATTTACGTGAGCAAGAAGTCTTTGGCATGGTTTTCCGAATGAAACATTAAAGTTATGAACTGGCCAGCTCATAGTCTGGACCTGCATCCTGGCGAGACAGGTTTACAGTGGTGGACGACAGTTTGGAACAATTCGTGAGCTATAAACATGCGTATAAGAAGAGTGGCGGAATAAACCATCGGGAATGTTAGAAAATCTCATTGAGTTAATGCCAAAACAAACTTATGAAACAAAGTGATAAACCCATCAAACACTTATTTCTGTTATTTATTGATTTGAATCGGTTTTTTAAATAAAATTTGGTATGTACATATAGGAATTTCTACTCGAAAAATGTTTTTCTTTAAAAATAAACTATTGAAAACATACTTATGCCCCCTTATGGTGCAGATATCTTGTTATTTGAATGCCTTTTGAATGAAGAATGTACACAGCAGAATGTAGTCGCCGAAAATGCCTTAATACAGTATCCTCCTTGTACGCATTAGCTAATAGCTAACCCCACTCTATGAATATTAATGTATCTGTGTATGTAATGTATGATAGAGAACTCGTTTTGCCACAGTCACTTTTATTCTGTAAAATGGCGTCGAACCAAGAACGCGTGCAAACTAATTTTGCACAAAAGGTGAAAAATCCGGATATGAAGCTGCAAAGTCGTTAAATATCGCATAAATATCGGTTAGTTTTAGCATTTTAAACTTTTCAGCAGCGCATAACGCATAAGAGGAATGCCTTTTTCAGACTACAGAGTTGTAACCTGTTATTCGCAAAATCATATCTGTTCGCACTTGCCTCAGGGTGTCAATTAAAATTAATTAATATAAATGTTATAATATTCTTTTACTAGTTTTTTTTTTTAAATATATTCAACCAAGCATGGAAAGCAAAACGATGGTTTGTTTTGGATTTGGATCGAATTTCTTCGAAGTTTAAAATTAATACGAGTTGAAGAGAGATACACAAATTTATTGACATGCTTACTGACATTTGTTGTCAAATTTGCGCAGGGTTGCCATAAGTTCTTCAATTGAGTAGTAGTATCAACAATCAATGTGAAACTAGCGATTCGAAATTCGTTCACTGTTGTAGAACCCCTTGGTCCGAAATACACCTTGCAGCTTGCATTTTGCTATACATTCTAGGGCTTTTCGGTACAAGAAGCTTTGTTTTGTTTTGATTTGCTGTGTTATTTTGACAGTATATTTAAGGGTGTGTTGGTGAGTTACGTTATAAGGAGGCGAATCATAAAGCTTGGGATCGATATGCAGGTACTTCCTGAGCCAAAAACTATAACATTTCCATCATGACTATCCAGCCGCTGGTTGTATTTTAGTAAAACGTTGTTACATAGTGATAGTTGTCAACATTGTATCACTGTATGACGTTCGAGAAATGCGTTTTTGTGCTTGTATTACGTTTTTGTGCTTGTATATGACTCTATGTTGAAGGAGTAAGACTGCTTGATAATGGACGACGAAACATATTGCAAAGCTGATTCAAAGCAGATGCCACTAGAGTATTAAACATCGGTTCAAAAATGGAATGTTGCTGAACATTTTAAGCAAAAAAAACCGTATTGCAGGCAATATGTGAATGCTTTTTTTCGTATTGCAGGCAATATGTGAATGCTTTCTCAGAAGCGACATTTTCATCACGAGTGGCACCAGAAATGGACAAACTTACGCGTAAGAATGTCTTAATAAACGATTATTGCCATTCATAAAAACATAACAGAAACATAACGGTTCGGTGCTGTTCTGGCCTAACCTGGCATCTTGCCAGTATGAAAAGCTGGCTCAGAAATGGGACATTGCTAATAATGTAATGTCCCGAAGAAGTACAATCCATCAATTTCGACAGAACTCCGTCTGATAGAAATGTTTTGGGCTTTGTTTAAAAGGAATCTTCGAAAAACGAATAGCATAGCGATTGAGGAAAAAAATTTCAGGCGCAACTGACAAAACGCTGCATAATTAATGTCGGATGACACTGTGATGTGATGTGATGTGGTAAGAACCCACCATCAGTGCAAGGATGACCTATGTCTGCAGGACTGTTCTCAACAAGTTGCCCCGAGAGAATAGCCTACGTGATGGCTTGTTGTAGCAAAGCCATTCGATCTCAATGAGGACCTTCGGAAGACTATGGCAAGAAGGCCGCGTGTTTTCACATGACAATGGACTGGCGACTCCAGGAACCCTTGTCCAGTCAACAAATCCTTCAACTGCCTTAAGCTATCATATATCATATATTCAAAGAATAAAATTTCAAACGCATCTTCCACTGCTTATTATTCGTATAGGACTCATATGCTTTTATAAGCTGATCCAATATGAAATGGATCAAAAACTGAAAAACATATACATTGCTCGTTCTTTACAAGCTCTTACATTTCTCACATAAAAAATGAAGATATCATATAAGCCAAAAATGCTATTTATGCAAATTTCAAACTTGATGATGTACATGGAATTTTAAGACTCAAATTAATTTATGTTCTCGTATTGACTTACTGTAGCCGCTTCTTACATGGTCAAATATGTAAAAAAAAGGCTACAGTAAGTCAATATGAGAACATAATATGCGTATATACAAAATATATCCACTGGATTATTACTGAAAAAAAATTGGATATGTATTAATATCTGACTAGTCCTGGAAAAGCTAAAAACAGAATAGATCATTCCAAATATCAAAGAAAAAATTTCAATGAGAGTGATCTAAGAGCCCGGTTTGATGCTTCCTGAAATAAATGGCTTATCTAATCATAATACCACTAAACACAATATTTAAGTATAATCCTATACTGCTTATAAGCGCATGCCAGTCTTTTATGAATATAGTAGTTAAAGTTCATAAGCTTAATTTTAATGCAAATGTTAAACTGAAATGCTGAAAAACAAATTGAGCCTTTGAGCTTGTCCCGTTGCGCCTGGCTCTTGAGATAAATAGTTTTGGAATGCAAAGATGATTCCAAAGCGTGATGAAATTATTAATTAAATGAGAATGGAAAATAATATGATATTTGTCGTCCATGTTTTGCGAAACGTGTACTTGCGGAACGAGTACTTGCGGAACGTGTACAGTTTTTGGACGTACGTAGTGGAAAGCAGACGTTCCGCAAGTACACGTTTCGCAAAACGTGGACAGCGGACACGACAATATTATTAACAGGTATGGGTATACAAATTGATTTATTGGTACTCGATCTTCAGTCGCACCCCCTCACTTCGCTATTGTCAAAATGACAACATTGCCCTGGCTACGTCAACCAGCGTCTCCATGTTTCAGCTGGTATTCTTTTGTGATTATATGACTCGTGGAGGCGTGAGGTAGGAACTTGTGAGGACCAGAGGTCTGTTGCACCCTCCTTCAAAGTTGTCAACTCACCATGTGAAGCCCATTAATGTCGGACTGTACAAAAACTCATGGAAGGTGTCAAACGAAAGGTACGAACATATGAATACAACACATCCAATTAACTAAACATATTTATTTGTATTTTGATGAACTATTGAATAAACGTTTTACTGTTGATTTTCCCACATATTTCTTTTAATAACACTACTTTTCCGTTCTATATTCTTGCTGTGCACATTCTTTATCATATTCATATTTTTTAAATAGCCCTAAATATGTTTTTAATTTATTGGTTAACCGTTATTTGTGCGACGAGATTCGAGGCCCTATTCATACTTAGTATCGAAAAAGTTCACAGTTTCCATCTGATCGTTGATTGGCAGTCTAGCAAAATTATCTTCAAGTGTGTCGGGTAAATAACCTCTGACTTGACCGTGTCTTTCAGCTGAACCGTGAGAATGACATTGCTCTTGTTTCGGAAAATTTTGATGGATGACTTTATTGACCTTTGCCTTTACCATCAATAGCCTTTGTTGACTCTCGGGGCAAAGACAAGTGGCGTCACAAAAAAAACGGCAATGGCAAATAAGTATTATTTACCACCATCAAACCACCATCTGCCGTAGATCCATTTTCTATAGCACTAACCGAAAATGTACAATAATCAGTGGAAGATACTAATAGCAAAGCTTTTAGGCAGTGTATCCAATTGGTAATTTATCATCATTGACCTAGTCCATTATAATTACTCACAGCATGACGTGGATCTAAAAATATCTGGTTAAAATAGTTTGGTAATGTTTATTTTTGTACGTTCAGGCTTGGGTAAAATAATTCAGATTCAGGAATTATTAAGCTATATAAACAACACGAGAGCTAAAATTTAATTATCTCCCAGTATCCTGGGGGAAGTTTCATGTGAAGGATTTACCAGATACAGCAAACTAAATGAAATTTCTAGCATGGCCTCCATATCAGTTGTTTTTTTTTATAGCTGTTTTGTTAATTCCGGAAATTTTTGTTCACGTGCCTACTGATAAATTCGACGAATCCAGCGGAGCTTAGGAAGAATTATGAGCCGAACCTCGACACTTTAATATTGTTCTGTTTAGATCCTATTAATTAGAACAATATTAAAGTGTCAAGTTTTAGCACGTCATTTTTGCTAAGCTCGTCTGGATTCGTCGAATTCATCAGTAAGCGTGAACAACATTTTAGGCTGTGTCTCGGTTGAAAGTAATTCATAAGTACGGTAAAGCGAATTTTCAAGCCAGGATAGCGAGAATTATTTTTTTGAATGGTTGGGCGTTTTGCATGACCTTTTTTTCAATTAATCGTAACATGTAGGAGACGACCAACATCAAATGTATGGACTTGGTATTAGTCAATCTGAAAAATGTATGGATATTCTTCGTTTTTTTTACGCTGTGAAACAAATCTATTAATCGTTATATTTTTTACCAGGGAAGCCGGATGATTTTCGCGCACCTGTTGGTCTAACTCGTTCCGCAATAGAGTGTATAATTTGATGAATTAATTATTGTTCCCATCGGAATATCTGCTCTACTACCACGGAGAGGGTTGCCATAATCGCAGCAACCCGCACTTTTAAATTGATGTGTTTTGCTTTCGCTCCGTCGATTGCGCGAAAACTAGCGTTTTGTTCAGTGTTCGATACAAAACACAAAAAAAAATACTGAATTTTAACAGGCGCGTAAAATTTCCCCTCCTTTGATTCCAAGCCAAAATAAGCGTAAACAACGAAATTGTTTGCAATATATCTTACGCAATACAACAATGTTTGCATTCTTCCATTCAACAGACTAGATTCAGGCGTTATCTGACTTAAATTTGGGTGTTGGCGCACAAATCTCCCTTCAGCCTTTTCCGTGGATTTAAGCTAATCTGTGAGAATTCGGATAAAATGTAAAGAATCATTTAACGGTGAGCCGTTAGCACTCTGCTTACTGTTTTTGATTCATCTGTCAGTAATTTAAACCAACTCATCCAGACAAACCAAGGAAACTCCAATCATGTTTCCTTCACTACTGACCCTATAAAGATAGTCAAGTTAATAAATAGACTAAACGAAACAGCTCATTTGCTCGAATGCTAAATTCATTGTCTTTTTCGCGCGGTCGTCTCGATCCGCTACCGTGTTCAAGTGTCGAAATCGCGCGATCGTCCTGATCCGCTTTCAAGCAAAATCAACACACCTATCAAGCGTGGTCGTCCCGATCCGCTGTCAATTCCTTCGTTCTAACCATCTCAGTCGTCCCGATCCCCTACCTATTCCATTGTTCTAACCATCGCGGTCGTACCGATCCGCTACGTGTACAAAATCGCGGTCGTCTCGATCCACTACCAAATCACAATTTTGTCACTACCTTTTTTCTGCCGGGTTCAAAATATCAACACTTTAACTGAACCGCGAAATTGTTATCCAAAAAAGCATAAAATATCAAGAAACGAAGTTGCCTTACTACTGGTGGGTAAGCTACTTTTGATTTTATTTCACTGTTGCCGTGGAAATTATTTTAGACTTTTATTTTCACTGCTGTGTGTGTGTGTGTGTGTGTGTGTGTGTGTGTGTGTGTGTGTGTGTGTGTGTGTGTGTGTGTGTGTGTGTGTGTGTGTGTGTGTGTGTGTGTGTGTGTGTGTGTGTGTGTGTGTGTGTGTGTGTGTGTGTGTGTGTGTGTGTGTGTGTGTGTCATCCTCTATCCCTCACCCAACCGGGGCCGTTGGGCGAGTACAACTGCGAATAATTTGATCAATCATATGCTCTGCAATGGTGCCCTTTTTGTTATGGAGGTCAATACAATAAAAAGGAGAACTTTTGAGGCAAGACAAGTTATCCGCAAAGGGGGAAATGGGAGGTACTGGGAGTCCACAACAGGTACAGCAAAACATTACATTTATTATTTATTTATTTTCATCATCTGGCTTGGTGCCTTAATGAACTTTTCTCCGATGAGGAAAAGCCCGTTTGAATTGGGCGTAAAAACCTCATATCTTTTCAGCAAAACATTACATGACATGAACATACATTAAAAAAAGGTCGAACAAAATAAAATACAATTCAAAAGTTAAAAAAAAAAAAAACTTTAAACTGTGTCCATATCGGTTGGAAATAAATCGTTTGAAAGGCAAATCGGCGTGTGACGGTCCAGGCATCATTTCATTTAGCTCCAGCAGTCTAGAAAACATATCACAGGTAGCAAAATTAATGACTTCATAGAAATATTGGACAAGGACACCTGTTTACATATTGTAGAAGTAAACGGGTCAGTAATCTGTGCTGAAATGCAGTTGCGGAAGAATTGAAGTTAAACAAGTGGTAAACTTCGTTAAATCTTGCCGCCATGAATCGGATGGGGTCATGTTGACCATACTCGGCGCGGCGGGCATCAAGGTATAAGAAACTTCGCTGTCGTAATGTCCTCTCAGGTGCGTATACATTGAGTTGTGCTAGAATTTCCGTTGCATCAGTTTCACCTAAAAGGATTTTTGCCAAGAACATAACTTGTGCAGAGAATCTCCTACGTTCCAATGTATCAAGTCCAATTAGTCTGCATCGTTGTTCATATGGTGGTAAATTCGTGGGATCTCGTCATGGAAGGTTGCGGAGGGCATGTCTCACGAATCTCTTTTGTACTGCTTCAATTCTGTTTATCCAGATGGCCTGATATGGACACCATACGACGCCCTTATTCACACTTACAACTCAGGAATAGAAGGTCAAGAAGAGCCACCGCCACCAACTAAAGCTTGAACCGGGTACCTGGGGAACCCACAATACCCGCGGCAATAGCCAGCGGATGATGCCCTGGTCGTATTTAGTAAAAAATGGCATTTTTCTTATGAAATGATTTTCCCAAGAAAAAAAAACTGTTCTGCCAGATCCACCGTTGCCAACTACAGTTTGAACAAGGTATTTAATAAAACCATTATACCTGCCACCTTAGCCAGCAAACAATGTTCTGTACGTATTTAGTGTATACTGAGACTATGTTTTATGCATACGCCGTGATGAAGTTACTTTATTTCCTTATTTAATTGTCATAAGCATTTGATTTTGATCAATTAATCAATACGAAAACATACTATGCATATATACAAAATATATCTGACATCCAATGGATTGTTACTGAAAAATAAATAAAAATTAGATAAGAATTCATATCCTCCTAGTCCTGGAAAAGCTGAAACAGTATAGATCATTCCAAATATCAAAGATAAAATTTCAATAAAAGATATTATTTTATAAGACATGTTGTAATATTTTTTCAAAGATTCAAAGATAGCAATTGGAGTGATCGAAGAGTCCGGTTTGATGATTTCTGAAATAAATGGCTTATTTAATCATAATACCACTAAACAAAATATTTAAATATAATTCTATCTGCTTATAAGCACATGCCAGCCTTTTATGAATTTTGTGAAATTTTTTTTTTGAATTTTATAATTTTATGGAAAATAAATTGAGCCATTGATGCCTGTCATGTTGCTCCAGGGTCTTACATGGTTTTGGAAAGAAAAGATGATTCCAAAGCATGCTGAAATTATTAATAAAATAAGAATGGAAAATAATACGATTTAAAGGTACACGATCTTCAGTTGCACACCCTCACTTCGCTATTGTCAAAATGACAACATTGCCCAGGCTACGCCAACCAGCGTCTCCATGTTTCAGCTGGCAGTCTTTTGTGATCATATGACTCGTGGAGGCGTGAGGTAGGAACTTGTGAGGACCAGAGGTCTGTTGCACCCTCCTTCAAAGTTGTCAACTCATCATTTGAAGCCCTCTTGACTTTTAGTTTCACAGCTCAGGAAAAAACAGGTGTTTTCCCCCTCCCGAATCTCTCTCCTTCCGTCGTTTTGGCTTACAACACTCACAACTTATGAACATAAAACTGTGACCTCTGAATGGCCGGTCTCCAAGCGGCAGAAAGAATATTTCCAAATTTTTCTTTTCATTTGAAAAGTTCAGCTGCCTGGCAGGATCGCCACTGTACAATTTCGGTCACCAAGAGACCAGCCATTTCGGTTGCTCTACACTTAAAATTGCGGAGCACACGTCTTACCTTCACCGCTGCCAGAATATGAAAGATGACGAGTTGTCGCGCTGCGTGATTGGGTTGAAGGATGCAGGGTTGGACGAAACCTTAAGCCAGGTAAGATGTGAGCCGTGGGAATGAGGCACATAGTCACGGTGTATATAAAGGGTTCTACTACGCATATCAGACGGATTACTTTCGATGTTAAGAAGAAACATATTCACCATCTACACAGGTCTATTTGTATTACTTGCATAAATTTGGGATCTCGCACCAACGAATGCAGATCGCAGGTCTGAAGGATCTCTCTGGAGTATACTGAAGTTAACTATTCTGAAAATGCTGCTGGGTCTACAGCACAGATATTCAATTGAAGCGAAATCTAAACATGGTTTTAAACGACTCTAGAAGACAGAATGTAACCCATATAAAGGAATTAAACTTAATCTAAATATACCTCTAAACACTGGTTTGACGTGCGATAAATGTCATATCGACAACCAAGGAAAATGTGTGGAAATCTTTTATCCAGATTTAAAAAATGAAATGGCCTCACCCAAATAGATCCTGCAAGACTATAATACATTTGTGCGATCTCCAGAAACTGCTGCATTTTACTAGAGTGTTCCTTTCTTCTCTTGTTGGCTGTTTCCAAATGATGCCTGCACCATAAATTGGATTTCGACAAGTTTTTTATTAGATTTTTGCACTTCATATACTAGGATTTTCAACAATTTTGAAACAATACAATTAATAGTAATTAACTCCAAACTTGTTCGAAAAAAAATGATTTTTTCTATTGTTAGGATACATAACAACCCTCCTTTTCTATTGTTGACGTTTCAATTTTCATTAGATTCTATTGTGGAAACAATAAATTCTATTATCATCTTATCGTTGTGAGCAATACTATTAATTGTACATACTATAGATTCTATTGTATGGTTACAATGCATGTAATTTTAAACCTATGAGATTTTTTTTTCGGATGCTCCTTGACATGCACGGTTAATTTCAATCAGGTAAATATTAATTTCAACCTAGTTTCGATAAATCCGAAAGTCCTACTAAAATTAAAATGCAACCTTCTGTGCACATCATTATTTTAGGGCATAGGGTGAGGTTTCGGATGTGAATCAAAAATTAATAACTTAGAGTTCAGACAACTTTATCAGTTGTACTTGGTTGTACTTTAAAGATACTGGAAGATAATGCACAAAATGTGTAGCATCAAAATTCATGACATGTTAAAACACTGTGTTCGTAAATAAGAATATAAGTATTGAGGAGCGCACTTGATAAACATAAACACTTGATACGCAATTGATTTTAAGCTAGTGCTTATTTTTTAGCGTGCATTCGTGTTACGATTTGTTTACAAGTCAAAAAGGCTATTTTAGTTCGTTTCTTTTCATTATATCATTTGTTCTGCAAAATGTCGCGGATTGAACTTGAAGCACAGAGAACAGACATCCAGGCTCGAACATTTTTTTGTCAATTTACTGTGTAATTTTTTAAAAGCAGACCTTTGGAAAAACAATGCCGCCTAGTCTCCACACTTGAGCGGTTCCATATCATTTCAGCAACGAGTAATTTTCATATTTTTTGATTTGCATGAAACCTTGCATACAAGTTTTTGGGGAAGAAAAACGCTGTTTTGCATACTTGGTTCGCCATTTTGAATCTAGCCTTACTTATGAGAAGGGCCTATGAAAAATGCACATGATATCTTCAAAAAATTGTATCTCGGAAACGGTTTGTCCGATTGGTTTGGTGTCTTAGGCGAAGTTTTAGACAATTGTTGGTGCTATATGGAAAAAATATGCACGGTAAAAAAAAAGTTTGGTTTTGTACTTTGAACTAAAATATAGATTTTCCCTTAAAAGTTACATGTCAATAATTTTTTAATTATTCTTATGTTATAGCTGACTAAAAATGCTATCTAGTGCACAGTGGGTTGTTCTGGAGAAAAATAAGTTACAATGAAAAAAAAAATTTTAAAAAAATTACAATTTTCAAAAAAGCTATTAAGAAAAGTCAAAAAAGTTTGTCACCCTAATTTTATGAAAGTACATCAAATTTGCAAGCAAAAAGTACTTCAATAACATTTTTCTAAGATGCACCGTTTAGAAGATATTACTGATTTAATATTGATTTTTTTGATAACTTAATAAGTTTTGGCCCTTTTCGGATGTACTCCGTGTTTTTCCAGTTTCAAAAGTGTTTTTTTCGGAAAGATTGGAAAATTTTGAGTTAAAATGACACTGACAGCTTAAAGATTCGAGTGAAATTCTCTGCCTTAAAAGTATTTTGAAAAACAAGTTACAAAATCCCACTATCAGGAACAATGATTTCTTCCAGTTATTTTTGGTGTATTGTGTTGAAAATGTGCATTCAACTCTTGCATATCGCCTAACAGTTTAATCCATTTAAACTGGATGTGTTTATACTGTGCATATTTTCTCTCTATTGCCGAACATCGCCACAGACATCAAACCGATGAGACAACTCGATTTCGAGATACACCTTTTTGAGAACTGCAAATGCAAGCTCCTCAATTAGCAAGATTCAAAAGAGCGAATTAAGCTTATTTTTCAGGGATGGTGATTGTGCGCAATGAAAAATAACATTATATGTTGGATATCATCAGTTTATTTTTATTCCTGTATTTTTATAAAATTATTGTTTACACAACTTTCTTAACAATATCGAATATTTTGGCATCATTGTCAGGACAGTTTGAATAAAGCTTTACCTTTATTGTATTTTCTGATAGAGGAAGAAATGAGTGGAATTTTTGAGTTCCTTGAATTGTTCTTGCATTATTATGTTGATTATTTAGCTGCAAAGACATATTTTCGTATTCTTCTGTAGTAGAATAACAAAATGACAACTTTGTAAGTTCTTCTTCTTTTCGTTTGTTTGCCCAATTAAACAACTCTCTTGCAGTCTTTATCGGGTGTTCGCGTTCTTTGGCTAAACTTGCTCTGGTAGCCATGCGTTTTTATCGTACCTCCAATAGCATCGCATGGACCTTTTCCGTGCGATGTTGCGAAGAAATGCCATTCAGCGTCAATACCATACTTTGACTTAAATTTACAAAGGCTAGACAAGTTTTTCCGGTTTTTATACTGTGAAGCAGCACCATCTGACATAAAATAATTTTTTTTTTGTTTTTATTTTGATCAATTTGTAAAAAGTTTATCATTTTATCAATAAACAAATTAACAGCGACTGAATCATGTCTTAGTTCTTCAGAAATTATAATGAAGCTAAAATGTTTAATTTGCATATTTTCAGTATAATATATTACGAAAGGATGGATTGTGGCCTGTTGCACGTTCCAATGGTATTATTGAACTTCATCCTGCAAAATGAAGCTGTAATTTTCAGAAAAGTCACAAATAGCTAAAAATTCACCATCTTGCAAGTTTTGTTTTGTAGTTTTCAAAAAATTGGATTGTTCGGTTTTTACAAAATCATGCGGAATCAAACTTTCTAATTTTGAGCTGAAAAATGAAACAAACTCATCGGTTTGCTTTACAATAGTTTCTAAATCACATCTGTCAGTGGTAACCCATTGTTCGAATGAAAGCTTTTCAACAAAGTTTTCTTCCAGTTGTTTCAATAAACTGTCTTCTAAAACTGAGGTATCTGGGCAGTTTTTACATCTTCGTAGATGGCAATGAGTTGTCTTATTTTCGCAAAGTAATCTATTCGTTAATGTTTTTAGATCATTCAAGACATTGTATTTTTTTAAGCTATGTAGAATTAAATTGACATTTTCATGCGTAGTGCAAACGCAAACATTATGTGTTCCTGTGATAGTCAATAGTTTACATTGCCTTGGCCGGAGGCTTGCAAATGATGAAAACCCTATTTTTACATTGACGTACATTTCATTAAAGCGATTAAAAGCTTCTCTCAATGTCATCATTAACAATCTTTTCTGAACAGCTAATCTCTTATTTCCTGTCTTTACGCTAACAAAATCTCTTTGGCCTGGCATTGCACGGCTTATATCATCGTCCTCAAAAAAATTCAAAACCAGTTCTTTTGTTTCATTACTCAAAGCTTTTCCAGAGCTTGAACCTTGAGATGAATCAAATACATTATCTCTTTCCTTTTTTGCATCTGATGCCATATTTCTACTGGTTTTAAATTCGTCTACAATTTTTTGTACTGACCATGATTTTGGTAACAATGATCAAATTGATAGTTTTTCTTGCCTCAACAGCTGAACGTTCGGTAATCCGATTTAATAGATTTCGGTGAAATTTTAAAGTTATCTGTAAAAAAATTACCGGATTTCGGTAAAATTTTACCGAAATCCGTTAAATCGGATTACCGAACACGTTCAGCTGTTGAAAATTCGGTAAAGTTAACAGATTTCTGTACAAAAAAATCTGAGTGTGTAGGTGTATGATGAGCAGTACACTCTGCAGGATCTGCCGAGAACTGGACGAATACCCGATTCCAGCACTCCCGGATTGGACCAAAAAGTCGTCGATTATATTCAGGAGAACAAATCAGCCTCTACGTACTAATTTTCCAAGAAATACAGGACAAACATCGGGATGCTCCAGCGGATTAAAAACAGAAATGGTTTGAAGACATACAGGAAAGCGAAAGTACCAATGCAATCTCCAGAGCAGAAGTGTCGGGCCAAAATGAGGGCCGGAAAGCTGTACAACTGTATTTTCGACAATCCCTCCCAGTGTGTTTTGGTGAAAAAAAAACTCCCAGTGTGTTTTGGTGGACAAAGAAGTGTTCATTTCCCTACATGCAAGCGATTTACGAATTCCTTTGTTTGTCTGATCTAAGAGTGTAAAGTCATCACCCCCTCCCTTTCACTAGTAAATTCCCTGCCATTGTGTCCCAGTTATATTATCCTTTTGTTTCCGTGCTACTTGTACCTGCCCAGCAAGCTGTGGTCACCCATCTGCAGCTTAGTTCCTGTAAGGGACTACAGAGACCGAGGATTTGGAAGATGTCGCAACGATGAGCAGCAACAAATACCTGAAATAAGTTGCCTGCCTAGCCCCTTCCAAACAATAATGTGACCCATTAACCTCGAGCTAGCCACGAGTAATTGGCACCCCTCTTTACTAAAATCGAAATAGAAAAATTGTTAATTACAATATTGAATATCGGCTCCGCAAAGTGTTACACACGCCTGAGCCTAATAAATAAACGAACTGATTAAAAAAAAAAAAAGAAGTGTTCATAAAAGAGGATTCTAGAACACTGGCGGAACCTTAATTCCGGGAAGAGTATCCTGATTGCAGATACGACTGTATTTATATGTATGGACTTTTCAAGATTGAATTCAATATTTACGAAACGACTAAACAACAACGTGGGCATGCTCTCCGTGAGTTATTTTAGTTTTATAACATTTTACGGTTTTCTGAATATTCTTATACTGGAAACAAAATCTATACTATCACAGGTGGGGCAGCGTCTATTCTTATACTGGAAACAAAATCTATACTATCACAGGTGGGGCAGCGTCTACGGGAAAACCGGGCAAACAGTGTGATTCTGATATGAACAACGGAGATAATTCTAAACAAATCATAGTATTTGGTAATATATGAAAATAAAAGTTCGTATATACACGGTGTTCAATAAGTTCGAATACAAGTTTTCATCATTGCGTAGGTATGCGCCATGTACATATTCTGCATTGGTATTGGTGTCAGCTTTAGCTTCATTCATACGCTACCGAATGTGCGCGGTGTTGACATTCTGTTAGTTGTTGTTTGTTTGTTACGCGCGATGAAAGAGTATCGGGACTACGTAATTAAGCGTTTTTTGAACGGTGAGCGACCCGGCGATATATTCCGGCTGCTGAAATCGCATGGGGTCAAGCGGAACTTTGTCTACACGACCATCAGGCGATACCGGGAGACGTCCTCGACCAATGACCGTGCGAGATCCGGTCGGCCGCGTTCAGCGAGGACGCCACGGGTCATCAAGATCGTGAGGGAGCGAATTCGGCGCAAAAAGAACCGCTCAATCCGGAAAACGGCTGCAGATCTCAACGTTTCCATTGGAACCGCTCACACCATACTCACCAAGGACCTTGGTTTCAGGCCTTACAAAAAACGTAAGGTCCATGGCGTTTCGGAGGCTACCAGCAAAAAGCGGTTGGATCGAGCTAAGAGGATCCTCTCTCGGCACGCTGGTCAGGAGTTTGTTTTTTCGGACGAGAAACTGTTCGTGCTGCAGCAGCCGCACAATGTGCAAAATGACCGGGTGTGGGCGCCATCGAGGGACAGCATTCCTGAATCCAATATAAACATCCCTCGGTTCCAAAGTGCCGCGTCGGTGATGGTTTGGGGGGCAGTATGCAAACGTGGTAAGCTACCCTTGGTGTTTATTGAAAAAAACGTCAAAATCAACGCGGCGTACTACAAAACTGAGGTTTTGGAAAAGGTTGTTGCCCCCAGTCTCCGAAGCCTCTACGGCGATGAGCACTACGTGTTCCAGCAGGACGGTGCACCAGCCCATACGGCAAATGTGGTTCAAGCCTGGTGTCGGGACAATTTAACCGACTTTCTGGACAAAACTTTGTGGCCTCCCACCTCCCGGAATTGAATCCTCTCGACTTTTTTGTTTGGTCCTATATGATGGCGAAGCTGAACGAATACAAGGTCAGCACTTTGGATCATTTCAAGACGGTAATTCTCAAAATCTGGGACGAAATGCCCATGCAGTCCGTGCGTGCCGCCTGCGACGCGTTCGAGAAACGTTTGAAGCTCGTTAAGGAGTACAAAGGGGGGGTCATTCCAAGAGAAATGTTGTAAACGTTCCTTGTAAACATAGCTTTCAATAACATAAATCCAAAAAATAAAAAAACATGTTTTCATTTTTTTAACAAATTTTGAAAGTGTATCCGAACTTATTGAACACCGTGTAATCACTATAATGTTAATAACGCCAATGGAATGTTGGGAAAAAAATTCCATCGTAAAGGGTGACACGGTCAAAATTTGGTCAAGGGAAAACGCGTGTAAATCGGTGAAATCGTTTATTTAAAAAATCAAATTAAATTTCTTTTTCAAGTTCAATTAGTATAAAATTCAGGAAAAATATTCAGTTAGGCTTCCGCTTTTCCAAATCCGAATTGCCGGGCCTTACGCTTGACCCCTGCCATCAGATTTTGTACAGCCACCTTGTCCACCTTCTTCGCCGCAGAAAGCCAGTTTGCCTTGAACTGCTGCTCGTCCTTAGCAGTTTTTTTGGTCTTCTTTAGGTTCCGCTTGACAATAGCCCAGTATTTCTCAATTGGGCGGAGCTCTGGCGTGTTGGGAGGGTTCTTGTCCTTGGGAACCATCTGCACGTTGTTGGCGGCGTACCACTCCATGGCCTTTTTACCGTAATGGCAAGATGCCAAATCCGGCCAAAACAGTACGGAACAACCGTGTTTCTTCAGGAAAGGCAGCAGACGTTTATTCAAACACTCTTTCACGTAAATTTCTTGGTTGACAGTCCCGAAAGCTATGAAAATGCTGCTTTTCAAGCCACAGGTACACATGGCTTGCCAAACCAGATATTTCTTTGCGAACTTTGACAGTTTCGTGTGCTTGAAAATATCTGCTACCTTTCCCCTTCCTTTTGCCGTATAAAACTCGTGTCCCGGAAGCTGCTTGTAGTCGGCTTTGACGTAGGTTTCGTCGTCCATTACCACGCAGTCAAACTTCGTCAGCATCGTCGTGTACAGCCTCCGGGATCGCGCTTTGGCCGTCGTATTTTGTTTATCATCGCGATTTGGAGTCACTACCTTCTTGTAAGTCGATAGTCCGGCTCGTTTTTTGGCTCGATGCACGGTTGTAGACGATACACCCAGCTTATTTGCGGCATCTCGGAGAGATAGGTTAGGGTTTCGCTTGAAACTACCGGCAACTCTCTTTGTCGTCTCAGCGGTTTCCGGTTTTCGATTTCCCCCCGATCCAGACTTCCTGGCTCTCGACAAACGTTCCCCAAACACTTTAATTACATTTGTAACGGTTGATTTGGCAACTTTTAGCGATATTGCCAACTTTGCGAGCGAGTAGCTCGGATTTTCGCGATGCGCGAGCAAAATTTTGATACGCTGCTCTTCTTGCTTGGACGGCATTTTGACAACTGAAGAGTGAATTCCAAAATCAAAATAGGAGCAACATTCTACACACACACACCTTCAAAATGAGGGGTGTTCAGGTTTTTTAAATGCAAAATTGAAAGAAATACGTCAAGTTGATATTGACCAAATTTTGACCGTATCGCCCTTTAAAAACCAACATTGCTCCCTTGTTTCTTTTTCCCCCCCCCAAAACCAACCAAAAAAAAAACCCACCCCAACCAGATTTTTAGAAGCCCCCCAACCCAAAAAAATAAAATAAAAACAAAAAATCCAATTTTTTCTTATTGCCAAATGATTTGAGAATGCATCAAATTTCGAGATCTTATGTTATTTTGCTAACATCGTTTTCTCTTGAAAATATTTGAGATAATAACTACAAACAATAATAATTTAAAATAAATATTAAAAATTATTCACAAAATTCATTGACAGCACGAACCACCCTAATGGAAGAACCACTCTTATGAAATAATACTGTTTACGGTAATATATCAACAATTAGAAACATTCTCTATCAATTTCATCAATTGATTAATTAATCTGAATTCAAAAATTTTCAATGCAAAAGTCGATTTTCGATTTTTTCATTTCGAAAATTTTCATGAGTAAAAATGTCAAAACTTTGTTCGATTAGAGGCACCCCTAAACCATTCTGCTCAAGTTTTAAATAAGGTCATATTTGGGTACTGAAATTTATGAGCAATGTCTTTTTTTTACATTCGAACATGTCACTTTGATTGGCACCCTAATAATCATCTGTCGCATCAATAAACCTTATTTATCGATAAAGCCATTCCTTTAAACGTAAATTAACACATTTTCTATTCGCATTATCCTTTACTTGCAGTCGCTGTTTGAACTGGAACTAGCCGGGTGCAATGAAATTACGGAAGCGGGACTTTGGGCCTGCCTAACGCCTCGGATAGTGTCCCTATCTCTTGCGGATTGCATAAATGTTGCAGACGAAGCGGTCGGAGCTGTAGCACAACTGTTGCCTTCATTGTACGAATTTTCCCTGCAGGTCAGATCGTTGTGCATCTCCAATTCATTCACTGCAGTGTCTATATCGATTACTTTTGTTTGCTCTCTATAGGCGTACCACGTAACTGATGCAGCCCTTGGTTATTTTTCACCCAAACAAAGCCACAGCCTAAGCATCTTGCGGTTACAATCCTGCTGGGAACTGACCAACCACGGAGTTGTAAATATCGGTAAGTTGATACAATAAGCATTTCAGCATGAACGAACGGAATGATGAAATCTAAATATAAAAACCGGAAAATTACATTCCATGCTGACAGAGAATCGCTTTCCGGTTGGTGCTTACATCCCAAAAAAGCGAAATCCAATTTACCTGACTTCTTTCTGCTTTTATGGATTTATAGTATTACGTGCCTACTGGGACTTCAAGCTGGTTCCCAGCTAAGTTCTTTTTTAGCACTTTCACAATTATTTGTTGAAATGTACTTTCCATTCAGAAAAAATGGTAGACCGGATCTGGAATCGAGCCCAGTAACCTTCATCATATTTTTGCTATTTCTTTAGTGAATAAAATAGACATCAAAGTTTGTTATCCCTTCTCTATGTGTATGGCAGGAACGATTCGAGAAATTTCTAGAGAGGAAATAACTTTCCCAATGATTTGCGATTTGTCGATTTTTCGTAGCGCAGCACCAAAAAATGACGAACGGAAAGAAACCGTGTAACTTTTTCTTTGTAGGCAAGGATATGCGGGGGATGTCAGGCAGAGTATAAATAATAAACATCTAGGCAAAATATACCATTGAAATTGTACGTTGTGAAGAACACATTCTCATGGGAAAACCCGCTCTAAAGTTTAAGGTGAATTGGCACAGAATTGCCTAATGACTGGTATGTTTATTGATAAACTCTATCGCTACGAATTTTCCAAAATACCAGAGGTGTCTCGTAATCAAAACTGTAACCTGCTATTATAGTTAAATTTTCAAAGGGCTGGTTAAATCAATGTATGTTAGAAAAAAAAATATCTTCAGACTGTGCGGCAAGTGCCAAGAATGGTGCACAAAGTCACTTAAAAATCATGTTTACGGCAAGCAGCAGAAAGCATTTACAGTTCACTGGTTGTGATTTTACCAAATAACTTGATGCTACGTTCATTAGTATAAGACGAATTTCTCGTGGTTTATTAGAGGTTAGAAGGGGTAGAATTTTTAGAGAGAGGCTGGTTTTTTTTTCACACGTAAAATGTTTAGGCTAAGCAAGCATTTTTCGTATTCATGTTAGTTTTTGCTGTTTCAAGTGAAACCATTGAAAATTCTAAATATCTAATGTAAATATTCGAACTGATGCGTCAGCTCAAAGCAGATCTGATGTTTGAACATGAGCGTTGTACAGCTTCTCTATCAATTTGGCGCATGCATCTTTTGATTTTATTTAGCAGTTGTTTGCAGTCTTTGGCTATCCAGTTGTTTTTGTACACCAGCGAACTCATCCGAAGAAATCTTCAATCGGGTGACACTGACTGGGTCAAATTTGTTGGATTGCGGCTTTTTGGTACATACGGAATGTTTTGGCTTTCCAAGAATGTTTGTGTTTTTCTCGCATAATGCGACGACGCTTTATCCGGCCAAAACACGTAATTTCCATCTACATGACATGTTTGAAGAAATGGAATCAATATTTTCTTCAAACATTGATTTTGGTACACTTCTTGATTAAAAGCCAAACCACTGGGCTTGAAGCATTGTTTGAAAATTCCTCTCTCAGATATGGCAATATAAAGTATCACCTTCTGCTCGAACTTATGCTTACACTTATATTTCACGTTCGGAGATGCAGTAGAAATGTTATCAGAATAACATCCTGAGATGTGGGTTTTTGAGAGGTAGCTTTCATCATCCAAAACGAATCATTTTCCGACGTAATTTCGGGTCATCCAGCGGCATTGGGATTTTATGGTTGATATCTGTTACTCTGTGTATTCTGGTGCTCTTGATTTCTTGTGGCAGACTATTCCTATCTTCTTCAACGTCTTGCAGATGTAAGGTTGCGTAGTCTTGAACTTTTTTGCTGCATCAGTTTGACTAATCAAATCCTTGTTGTTAAAAGTACTAAGTCTTTTCGTGACCATTATTTTAGCCGGTCTCCCATTACCACTCCCACGAGCTGTTCCTGAGGATGCCAGGATACGATAGATGGTTGAAACTAGAACATTCTCGGTTTTAAAATGGTTCACAGTGAACTTTTTCCCGTGATTTAAGTTCGTTTGATAGAACTGTACAATCTGCTCGCGTAATGTTTTTTGCTTCGACGGCATATACAGAAATATGTATTTCATTTGTATGGGAGCCTCCCTTTCTAGAGAGGGGAGGGGTCTCAAACTACCATAAAAACATTTCTTGCCTCCAAAAACTTCCGCATGCCAAATTTGGGTTTCTTTGCTTGATCAGTTCTCGAGTTATACAGAAATATGTATTTCATTTGTATGGGAGCCTCCCTTTCTAGAGAGGGGAGGGGTCTCAAACTACCATAAAAACATTTCTTGCCTCCAAAAACTTCCGCATGCTAAATTTGGGTTTCTTTGCTTGATCAGTTCTCGAGTTATACAGAAATATGTATTTCATTTGTATGGGAGCCTCCCTTTCTAGAGAGGGGAGGGGTCTCAAGCTACCATAAAAACATTTCTTGCCTCCAAAAACTTCCGCATGCTAAATTTGGGTTTCTTTGCTTGATCAGTTCTCGAGTTATACAGAAATATGTGTTTCATTTGTATGGGAGCCTCCCTTTCTAGAGAGGGGAGGGGTCTCAAGCTACCATAAAAACCTTCTTTGCTTTCAAAAACTCACACATGCTAAATTTGGTTTCTTTTGCTTGATTAGTTCTCGAGTTGTGTAGAAATTTGTGTTTCATTTGCATGGGAGCCCCCCTTTCCAGTGAAAGGAGGGGTCTCAAACCATCATAAGATTATTCTCCGGCCCTAAAAATCTCTGCATACAAAATTTCACGCCGATCGGTCCTTCCGCTCGCGAGTTAAATCGTGACAAAGGAAACCCCAACTCATTTTTATTATATAGATTAAGGACAGACATAAAAAAAAAAGAAAATAGGTTAATTTTATATAATCAAACGAAGCGGATTTATTTTATTTGTTCCGCTGCCCCCCCCAAAATTCTTTTTTTTTTTTTTTTTTTTCCTTTCCCGTAAAAGCAAATTAAAACAGGGTTGGGGGAGAGAAAGAAATTTCTTTTCGACCCCGTACCCCCCCTTTTTTGCGCGTTTTTAATTTTAAGGGCGCTCGGTTGGGCCTTGCCCAACCTCTTGTTTCGCCGGAGGATCATCCTGCATAGTACTGTTTTGAGTCCCACGCTGGCACGAGGACGAGGAACAGCCGCTCCAAACACGTACCCCAGTCGACAGCACGGGAAGGTAGGAATAGGAGTTACTGGACAAGACTACCATAAAACTCGCAAAAAAAAACTCACACTCCAAAACGTAAAGGTATCGAGATGCAGCGTCTGTTCAAGACCACGAACATAAAAAATCACCATTTTTTAGTTTTCCAAATGTTCTACAAAACTGTAAGAATTTCTATGTTTAGAAATTATTCAACACAGTGTTAAAAAATACCACTGATAACAAGTTAGCAAGCCTTTCCGGATATTCAACAGTCGACGTGTAATTTTATTTGAGAGAGTTATAATTTCCCTAAATCGTATAAGAAACATAGTAAACATAGTGCTCGATTGTGTTATCTTAGGTTAGCTTACGTTTAGTGATTAGTTCAGATCTCCGTCGAAGCTATCCGGTATTTATGAAACCGTTCCAATAATGATCTGTATAATTAATCTCCTATTTAATAATAGATTATTGAATTCATCGATCGTTTAATATATTACCTTCAATTGTAGTGTAATCTAGTATCGGTTCAATTGTGCGGAGCCTTGTGAATTCAATGTTTACAATCTGCAAGAAGTTGTTGGGTAGAGAGAATAGTTTTCACACTAGAATGTGCCAAAAAAACTGAATTTTACCTCTTAGATTAAACCACTGTAGGTAGCTTGTTAATTGTTTATAAATTCACTACTTTAGGAACCAAAATGTAATTAAGAAGCTTAATAAAGTTAAAATACAAATGTGATCAGAATAGCTGAATTTCTATTGTGTGTTCTATTGTGTTCTGCTTTCCAAGATTTATTCCGACGTCTAATACAGCCAGTTCACTGCCGGTCGTTCATATAATCTATGAGCTGTTTGTACCGTTGCACTTCGAACTTGCCCACCCTTTTCCTTCACACCGACTACCCGGCCCTTAGGCCAAGAGTTGCCCGGAAGATTGGGGTCAACTACAATCACAATGTCACCAATATTGGTTTAACTGGCTGATGCCATTTAGTTCGGCGACAGATGCTGGGCAAGTACTCCTGAATCCATCTTTTCCAGAAATGGTTGGCATAGACTTCAGATGTTCTCCAGCTATTTTTGAGTTTCGCTATGCTATCGTTGAAAGGAATCAATGGTTTCAAGCCACTAGAGGACCCGATCAAGAAATGGTTCGGCGTTAAGGCTGGTTGAGACTCGTAGTCAATGGGCACGTACGTAAGTGGTCTTGAGTTTAATATGCTTTCTATCTCCAGTAACGTTGTCCGTAGAACTTCGTCAGTTGGTAGTCGGGGAAACTGCATTTGTGCAAGGATTGTTTTCACTGACCGTATTGAACGTTCCCAGCAACCACCCATATGGGGACTGCTGGGTGGATTAAATGACCACTTTGTAAAGCTTGTAACAAGCTCTCCCATTAATTTTGTTTTATCAATAGAATGTACCGCCTCGGTAAGCTCCCTATTTGCTCCAATAAAGTTGGTGCCTCTATCGCTGTAAATGCAGACAGGCACACCGCGTCTAGCCATAAAGTTTCGTAAGGCTATTATACATGAGCTTGTGTTTAGTGTATGCGCAATTTCTAGATGAACAGCTCGTACTACTAAGCAGGTCAAAAGAACGCCCCATCTTTTCTCAATGCGTCGTCCAACGGTCACATACATAGGACCAAAATAGTCTATTCCAACGTGTGAGAAAGGAGGAGCATATGCTTCAAGCCTAGCCAATGGCAAGTCTGCCATTGCCGGTGGTCTAGGTAAAACGGTATTATTTTTGCACCTTTGGCACATCTTTCGTACCTGGTCACATACTCGACGTAACCTACACACTTAAAAATTATGAATTTTACACGAGACGTAATTCATGTTTGTAAAAAGTTGGGGAACGTAAACAGAGATTTCGTGTAAAATTATGTCCTTTGTAACTGACACATACGCAATTCGACGAAATATGTTTTTGATTGAACTTATTTTCTCATCTCTTTCAACTCATTCTTATGTGCTAAAGGACGCTTGAAAGTGTCAGTCTCAGGGGACAGAAATTTACATGACATTTTGGTAGTGTGTAGGTATCACATATTTTTGACGGAGTTCATTCACAATAGTTTCGTTATTACAATGGTGATATTTTTCGTGCTCATATCGTACCACAAGTTTTGTCACATGGTGTTCTCTGGGTAGAACGATAGGACTTGCAGTATACGGACCAATGAATTTACAATTTCTACCTCGACCCCCCATCCTAATCACGCCTTTTTCATCGATGTAAGGGGACAGGTTATATATGCGGCTTCGTTCAGATAAGACATGTTCACCGACACTATCCGACTGAGATGCAAGCTGTAGGTGACAATTTCTTCTGCGTATGAGGAGCGCTTAGCACACTGGTAAGCATAGCATTCTGCTAATACTAATTCTTCTTGAATTATCGGGCCAACTACAATAGCTTGCCCATTCAGCTTTCTCCGAATGTTCATAGGAAATCGTCTAATGAAGGCGATTCGACGTAATAGCCGCCACCAGTTCGAAAAAATTTCGGTTCTAATTACGTCCTCTACAAGTGAATGATGGTTTACGGTACATCGGAGTTCTACAGTTGACATATGTTGATCTGCGGGTGGCCCAGGCCAGTCATGCTTTGGTTTCCATAGAAACTCTGGTCCTCGAAACCAGCGTCCAGATGGGGTAAGATCAGGGGCTCGTTGCCATTTAGTTCCATCGTCTGGCATCGTGAAGGTAGCCAGTTCCACTCCGAAATTTCAGTAGTCTCCAATATTTCACCCACTCTGAATCCAACAAACTGACTAAACCGTCGATGATCCGAGGCTAACCAGTATAAGACATCTCTGGAATCGGTCCAAAAAAAACACTGTTGAATTTTTAGCCGGTGATTTTCAGCAATGTTTTTAGCCAATCGAGCTCCAATGACAGCTGCTTGAAGCTCAAGTCTGGGGATAGAAACGAACCTTAAAGGGGCAACGCGAGTCTTTGTAGTTACTAAGGAGCATTCAATTATGCCATTTGCCTCGAACCGTAGATATGCTACTGCCGCATATCCCTCGATGCAGCATCAACAAATATATGCAGCTGAATGTTATTCGTTTCCAAATTGCAGGATGTTTTGATGCGTTAACACCTTGGTATTGCCTCATCTTCCACCTTAGGCAGTTCTTTAAGCCAAATTCGCCATTTTATGAATTGTTTTTCACCGATTGGCTCATCCCACTCTGTACCGCTTCGCCATACGTCTTGGAGCAGAACTTTGAGGAACATGAGAAGATTACCGAGTAGACCTAATGGATCAAAAATGGTCATAAGTGTTCTCAAAATATCCCTCTTACTGGGCACTCTACTCCCTTCCAGTAGCTCTTGATCATGTTTAACTGACAGACGGAACGTGAACATATCATTAGCAGTATCCCACCACATTCCTAAAACCTTTTCAGTTGCCAGTTCAAAATCAATGTTAAGGTTTTTATCCGAAATAGATTGTTGTTTGAGCCCCTCTAACACACGATTTGAATTGGATAGCCATCCACGAATGTCGAAACCAGCTTGCCCATGGATAAAATGAATCTGACGGATAAGTTCTAACGCCTCATCCTCGGTCTCTACGCTGCTCAACAGATCATCAACGTAATGATCTTTCACGATGACTTCTACTGCTCTGGGATATTGATGTTCGAATCGTTGTGCGTTAGTGTGCTTAACAAATTGCTCACTGCTAGGAGAGCAGGTGGCACCAAACGTCATTACTTGTACAACATAGACAGACAAACCTGATCCGGGAATCCCCTTATACCACAAGAATCTCTGGCAATGCTGGTCGACTGCGTTCATTAATACTTGCAGGAACATTTCCCGTATGTCTGCTGATATCGCAACGAGGAATTCACGGAAGCGTTGTAGTACAGCTACCAACGATGTGACTTGATCTGGACCATTCAATAGGAATGAATTCAGAGATGATCCTCGTGACACTGCAGCTGCATCCCAAACGATTCGAAGTTTTCCCGGTTTGTTGACATTGACTACTGGGAAAATTGTGAGGTACCACACCCGCGATCGAGGAACCTCCAGCTCTTCTTCCGTAAGATCGCGGATATATCCTTTCTCCGCGTAATCTCGTATTTTTTCCTGCATAGCTATTGCAAGTTCCGGTTCTCGAAGCAAGCGTTTAAGTGCCATCGGTTGACTATCTGGTAGCTGTATATTATCGAACTTCCATAACAAAATTGTCTCGTATCTCTGTCCCTTTAACTTAGTGTTGCCTTTTAGCATTTCCAATGCACGTTCGTCTGCCTTCGACAATAATGGTTGACTGGCAGTTTGTATGCCGATGCTGTCGAACGAAAAATAGTCTTTTACAGCAATGTGTAGAGCTTCGCATTCACAAATGTGAAAATTATGCTCAGTTCGTCCATCCATACGGTTCCCAGTAGAACATGGTCCATAAACCAGCCATCCTAATGGAGTTTTGGCCGCGACCGGTTGGTCTTCGCTTCCTTCTTTGCCGTCCACAATACGTGCCAAATGAACGTTGTCCATTCCGATAAGCACACGTGGTCTAACATTTTTATAAGATTCCATAGGGAGACCAACAAGGTGGCGATAATGTTGAGCCAGATCTTGCATTATTACGGACTGCGCTGGCAATTGCAAACTCTTTACCGTATGCATACTGGTCATGCGATTCCTGTTGTGTCGTTGTCCTTGCGATCCAGATATTTCGATTGTACACCTCACTGAGTCCTTTTCGTACCTATTTTGACCGCCAGTCCAACTTATGCAAAGCGGGTACGGCTCACCGGAAACGTCCAGCTCTTCCCAAAGGCTATGTTCCATTAAAGAACATGTAGATCCCTCATCTATAAACGCATACGTCTTTACAGCTTTTTGTCGACTATATATAATGACCTCAACGTACTTTAGCAAGACAGTTCCAAGGCAACAATGGTGAGTATTACAATGTTCAGTGGTATTTGACGCACCTGCTCCACGGGAACTAGAAGAGACGTTAGAGCTGGATTCATTTCGATTGGGTCGGTATCGAATCTCGTCATGCAGCAATGGGTGGTGGAGGAATGTGCAACCGTTTTCGTTACAAGGTTTATTCACTTCGCACGCACTGAGGCATTTTCTGCATATTCTTGAGGCATTTTCTGCATGTTTTATTGTCCTTGATCAGTGTCCATCGAGCCTGCGTATGCATTTCCAGGAACGCGCTGCACTCAGTAATTGTAGTACATCTTCCTCCGCAAGCAAAACAACATTTTCCTTCGCTGCTTGGCGTTGCTTCAGTGTGTGTGTGCAGAAACGCTTCGTCCTTATTGCGACGCCTTTCTTGCATTTGAAACCGGCTAACTACGGTAGGTGCAGTAACCTTGCTCAGTGCATCTACAAGGTTACCGATCCATGCACTGAAATCTTTCAAAGTAACAGCCTGCAGCGACTGACGATGTAGTGCCCAATTCATCTTAATGGTGGGTGGGAGGCTATCAGTTAGTTCGTGTAGGAGTGCAACATTATAAAGACACTCTTCCATTCGACATGCTTGTATTGTCGCGCATAAATTTTGCACGGCGACGCCAAAGTCGATTATGCTCTCCATCGTATCTGCCTTCAGTGCTGGCATCATGCGAATACGGTTGATCATGGTTTCAACGATGACTTCGGGGTTTCCAAACAAAGTTCTGAGACGGGAAAGTATCGTCCCGAGTAAAAAATCTTCATGAGTAAGCTTCTATATAACCAAATCTAGTCTTATAAAAGTATTTTCAACCGTTAGAAAACATGTGTGTTGCTTGGGGTGGAAACGTTCTCAGGATGAAGTAGTAGGCTTTTCACTGCAGAAAGTGCTCGATCATGAAGACTCCTCTCCAATCTATCTTTTCCAGTTCCAACCGCTCTTCTAACTGCTTTCGTTCCAATAGCTGCTTAGCTTCCAATGCTTTCAATTGGTGTTCTCTTAGCTTTGCCGAGCGAATTGAATGCTTTGACGTCTGGCTTTTGTAATCCGCTTTCGAATTAACATCTACAGACTGATCCTCTTGTACATATTTCTTCTTTGTACCGGTGTATGGAGGTGCTTTGGTATCCAAGGGCTGTACTGGTCGCGAGAGTTGAAGAATATTTTGTTGCTGTATTTGCTGTACCTGACGTTTATGTTGGAGTCTTTCGGCTGCAAGAATCTGTTCCATCGCATTTAACTGTTCTGCGAGTGTGCGGTTCATGTTGAAAACATCATCATGATTTGAAGATTTTACGGGTGTCGAGTGGGTAGTCTGCTGACGTAGAGAGTCACCTAATGGCTGCTGCAATTGTTGCTCTTGTTGTTGCTGCTGCGATTGCTGCTGCTGTGATTGCTGCTGCTGCTGTTGCAATACTCGCCGCTGCCTTTGGTGTCGGGAGTCGTCACGATTTCCACCACCACATTTCTTGCAACTCCAATCTTCATGTTCGATACCATCAGTTACGTTCACGCATTCATAATGGTACCAAACATCGCATTCATCATGGTACCAAACATCGCATTCATCACACTGTACCATACGAGTGTAATCCAACTCGCCACAGTCAGTTTCGGCCTCCATCTGGGTATCGTTATCCGGAATCCTTTTTCCTCCAACTGCACCCTTTTTCGATGACATAGTACCGGACAGCGTAAACGGAAATTATAATTTATTATCGAAACTGATAACAAGTTAGCAAGCCTTTCCGGATATTCAACAGTCGACGTGTAATTTTATTTGAGAGATCTATAATTTCCCTAAAATTTCCCTAACATAGTAAACATAGTGCTCGATTTTGTTATCTTAGGTTAGCTTACGTTTAGTGATTACTTCAGATCTCCGTCGAAGCTATCCGGTATTTATGAAACCGTTCCAATAATGATCTGTATAATTAATCTCCTACTTAATAATAGATTATTGAATTCATCGATTGTTTAATATATTACCTTCAATTGTAGTGTAATCTAGTATCGGTTCAATTGTGCGGAGCCTTGTGAATTCAATGTTTACAATCTGCAAGAAGTAGTTGGGTAGAGAGAATAGTTTTCACACTAGAATGTGCCAAAAAAACTGAATTTTACCTCTTAGATTAAACCACTGTAGCTTGTTAATTGTTTATAAATTCACTACTTTAGGAACCAAAATGTAATTAAGAAGCTTAATAAAGTTAAAATACAAATGTGATCAGAATAGCTGAATTTCTATTGTGTTATCTAGCCTATTGTGTTCGTTAGACGTTATCTAGGTATTGTGATCGTTTGACGTTTCCGCAATCCTCTTGCTGATCGCTGGGTGTGTCTACGTTGACGGAGGATGATTCGCCAAAGGGCGTAACAGTTTAGAATGTCAATAACTTAAAAAGTGGAAATGAGGGAACATTTTTTTATTGCAGTTGAAAGATCATTAGTTAGCTCTACATTGAAATGTTCTATCTAGAACTCTCACGATTTTTTTCATTTGAAAACTATTTTAAAGTTAATAAAGTTTTCTCCATATTAATGAATTAAGCATTTTGTTTTACAATATAACTTTCTCAAATAACTTACCATATGTTCAAGTTAATTTTCAGAAACATTCAGGACCACACATTTCTTGGCGATGCCGAAATTTCATATCATCAACTATTAACAAATAATAAAGAATGAACACTACTGTTGCTTATAATGCTATGTTAGTATTCTATTAGGTCATGAGTTTTAAAGTTATATTATTATTCACGGTTTGCTGATGTAGTCTTCTTAAAGTAAAATTGTCCGCAATCATTTTATTACAATTTTTTACTGACAGAAAATATGTGTTTCTGAGGTGGATGTAAGCTGTAGGTCACAAAAATTGATATATTGGAATTTTACATAGAAAGTTAGGTAAAATAAGGAAAAATGGGTAACGAACGCACATGTCTGTCGTCAATAAAATAATCTCCAATTGATTTGTTGGTATTTTTTTACATAAGAAAAGGTATTCCTAATGGACAGAAACAACGGCATAAAAAGTTACGTTTTTTTGCTCGTTTTTACTGTGCAGTGTAAACGAGTGTGTCTAAGTTTACTAAGATTCGTAAAATTGTACCTTAATGTACCTCATGAAATTAAACCCAATTTAGAAACCATACGGCTTTCTATCGTTCTATCGTATTATCGATCAGTACATGATGACGAAGGACATAACAGCACTATCTCTTTTCTTAGCTCATTATTTGTCTCAAAAAATGCTTAAAAAGCTCATTACCGCCAACCCTCAGTGGTATACGTCGTTTCTTCTTGGAATGGTATCACATTACTTAGGATAGAAAGGATTTGAAAATCTTGCAGCAAAACTCAGACGCCAGCCATTTTGACGCCCACTTACGATTGTAGGGTTTTTCTTTATTCAAGTCATAAACAACCCTACTTGCAAACTACACAGAGTATATTTTTCTGCAAGAAGAAATGAAAATACACTGCACAATACCATTCCATTCTGCCAATAAAACGTTCCGAGGCATACTTTCCCGGATTGCATTGTGTTGTTGTTTGGCGACGACGAGGCTTTGAATGCAACGAAAATAACTTTGAAATTTATCAAATATGTTTCGTTCTCTTTTAAGCTGGAAATAAATGTAAGGAGGTGAGATTTACAGTACACACCCATATATGCTTCCTCAGCGAGCATTGTTACGAAACGAGAAGTATGTATTTAAATTCTGACGTATTTTTTTCAATTAGGCTTTTACAGAGTCCTTTATTCATGTTTACAAAATAGAGCAATCACATTTAGAAATAGAGTATGACTAAATAGAAGTTGAATATCATGTGAAAAAAAAGAGCATTATTCTCATTTTGACAAATACATCTGTGGCACATACGGGAAAGTTTTACTATTTTGTGTGCTAAATACAGAGGCCTAGACGTAAATCATTAAAAGTTATGATTGTTTTTGCCCGATTAGTCATACACTTCAAAGATCGTATATATTAGTGCCAGTTTTAATATGTTGGGAGCATTGTATTCTTTAAAAGTTGTACTTACAGCGCAGATGAGGATTTTCCCGCCGATGTTGGTTTCGTGAATATTTAAAAAAAAGTTTAAATTGTCCAAGGAACAGATTTCGAGATCGTGAAACGGCCTTTCTCTCCGGAATATTGCTAAAAAATACTCAGTTCTACTTAGAGCTGGAAAGGAGGAGGAATGGAGCTTTACTTGGATGTCAGGATTGTTCGGTTGGCTAAGCAAAATCCTATATTTTATCTAGAGAGATTGCCGAATCATTAAATCTAAGTGTTGATCGACATACATAAGCATTTCATTAGCAAGCGAGATCAGAAGAAGCGGCTGTAATTTGCCAGAAAATACGCTGGTGTGTCGGTAGACTTCTGAAAACGGGTTGAACTGGACGAGAGCTCACAAAAAGATCGATACATCCAGAACACAATGAAGCATCTTCTTCCTCTTCTTCTTATCTAGCATTTCAAGCTTATTGATTTCACAATTTGCTTATTGCTTGCTCTCAACTTAGTGTTCTAAATGTACGTCCACATTTATTAATTAAGAGCTTCCAATGCCAGGTACCATGTTTGCATTAGTATTATTGTGTGGCAAGTACAATCATACCCTATGCCCAGGAAGTCGAGAATTTTTCCTTAACGAAAAATTCTTAGACCATACCGGGAGTCGAACCCAATCACCTACAGCATGGTGTTGCTTTGTAGCTGCGTCTTTGCCGACTGAGCTAAGAGAGGCTCACCATGAAGCATGGAGATGGGAATATCATGGTCTGGAGAGCGTTCGCATGGTCTGGAGTATAAAGTTTGGCACATATCAAAGGGATCATGACTGCGGATATATACATCGAATTGCTCTGCGCAAAATGTGGAGGTATCTGTTTTGAAAAATGGCCTGAAAATCAACTACATCTTTCAATAGGACAACGATCCAAAGTACACCGCGAAGAAAACTACTGCGTTCTTCGAATCAAACCGAATCAAAATGCTCGAGCTACCTCCGCAATCCCCTGATTTGAATCCTGTGAAAATCTAAGGGGGTTATCTGGACGATAAAGTAGACAATACATCGATAACCAACAAAAATAACTTTGTTTAAGCGCTTGAATCAGCATGGAAACAAATGGACCCCCAATAACATAAAAAGCTTGTCGAAAGTATACCGCCTCGTCTAGAAGTAGTGTTGAAGGCTAATTGGGGTTGAACTAAGTATTGAAAGTTGAAGAATAAAGTCGTTGGCTGAGATATCGAAGGAAATAACTAAGTTTATGTGGTGTATGATTTATTTTGTCCAGCACTGTTTATTAAAATCATACGTTTGGTAAACAGCATTAAAAGATTGGCAACATTTATTATTAGGGTTATTTTAGTACAATGTACAATGCACAGAGCGTTGAAAAATAAACTCCTGCGTAATGCTCTTTTTGGGGCTTTGAAACGAAGTATCGCGAAGAGTTCAGGGCAGCTTATATTTTATCGAAGCAAGTCCAATAATCTTTGCAGATACGATTTGCACGGCATGCGCCTTAGCTGTTACTGAAGACAAGTGTTCAGCAAAGCGTTGTTACCTGTCCAGAGTGATACCAAGATCTTTAATAAGTTGAGCTCGTTTCATAAAACAACCCTGCAAAGAATATCCGAAACATACTGGAGAAAGAATGCGTGCGAACGTGATGACGTTACATTTTTGTACGGTCACCTCCATACCATTTCTGTAATACTAGTCCAGCTGACTCGACTGGCGTTGTCTATGTAGCTCAAAGATAATTGACAATTTCGGGAGTCCCAAGGTTGGATGTTCGGTTACTCAAATATGTCCAGAATGGTTTAGGGTTTTCCTACGTGGTTAGGCTCTCCAGTTGGGAAATGTATGACCAGAAGCTTGATGCGTTTAGAGAACTTTTCGCCATACTTTTCGGTCTTTACTTCTTGATCGGAAGTGTTTCTTTTGTGGCTTTCTTGATCGGATAGGAATATTTTGCAGCTTTCCGTTGGAAAACGGACAGTTGCTTGATTTAGCTTTTGTGAAGAGTGTGTGATTTTGCAACATTTTTGATCTCCTCTGCTATTGATGAATGTAGGCCGTCATTATCAAACGCTTGCTATGATTATTGAAATTCTACTAGTTTTTCAGGTTAACTAACATTGAGGATTATGGTTCAAATTATGGATAACTACAGTACTGCCACATTGAAGCAAATTATTTATGTGGTTAATGAGAACAATCGAAGCTTAGACCTTTGCTTCGTTAGCGCTCAGGATGCTGCTCCGCCCATAAAGAATGTGCACACCAAAAAGTAGTCGTCGGAAAAAACGACGGAGCAAAAACAAAACACGTCAGTTTCAAAACACGGCTTTCCGCGATCTTCTGTGTGATAAAATTTTAGCAAATGGCTAATTATTATTTTTTTTCTAACAGTACTTTACCCTTACTGTAATACCGAAAGTATTATATTCACTGTAAAATTCAAATGATATTTAATGTTGAGTATGATTTGAATATTCGGTTATTCCGCTCTAACGCCATAGATGTAGAAGTTAGAGCAATACATTGTGAGACAAATTTATAAAATCAATCAAGGACAATAAAAAATGAAATCAATCAAGCAACAATAAGAAATTCAGCTTCTGGAACGTTTTATCGGTACATACATCGCATTGAGTCGACATGACTTTTTACAGCACTGCTTCCGGCAATTATTCGGCTACGAATTTCTCTGCTGCAGTTATGATCCGTACACAAATTCATTCACCACCTCGTATTCATCTCTGTTGATTATGACAGTTCATCCTATGCGATTTCTATCATGCTCGGTTCCTATTGCCAACAGATACTTAGTCTTCAACGTATTAATCAATAATCAAACCTTTTTTGCATCATTTTTCAGCAAGGTACAGTGGTGGTATTTTGATATTTACATTTTGACCTTTTACATTTCACATTACGACCAAATTGAACACAAGCACAAGTGAACCGTCGTGGGAGAAGCTTGACATTCCTGTACCGTTTTCTACAGGTGACGAAACATATCTTCTGCCATGGCCGAGGGTTTAAAAAATGTTGCGACATAGATTTCCGTCGCTCAGAATTTCGTTGTTTGCTGGCTTATTACTGCATACATCTTTCTTTCTTCTTTCTTAGCGTTTCAAGCTTATTGATTTCGCAATTAGCTTATTGCTTGCTCTCAACTTAGTGTTCTAAATGCACTTCCAAAGTTATTAATTGAGAGCTTTCGATGCCAGTTACCATTTTTGCATTAGTATGATTGTGTGGCAAGTATAATCATACCCTATGCCCAGAGAGTCGAGAAATTTTCCTTAACGAAAAATTCCTAGACCAGACCGGGAATCGAACCCAGTCACTTCCAGCATGGTGTTGCTTTGTAGCCGCGCCTTTACCGAGTGAGCTAAGGACCCATAGCACTGCATACATATGATGTTTATTATATGGAAACAGTAGGCAGGAAAGACTATTGCTTGACGAAATCCTTTGAGTGTTTCAAACGAATCCGATAACGCACCCGATATCATCACAGTGTACTATACGTTATATTCAATATTTTGAATATTTTTTCGATGAAAATCAGAGATTAATATAAAAACAAAAAACAGTTGAATATGTCACAAACAATAGTTATAATAATTGTATAGCAGCAATGACCTCCTAAATGAGAACAATCATAGTAAACATGAGAGCATGCTTACCTCAAAAAGTTTAAAGTTTCCATCCACTTTTTTTTATTTGCAGTGCATTCGCTGCCCCATCTAACAGTATTATCGCTCTCTGGGTGCAGTAAAGTGACGGACGATGGTGTGGAGTTGATCGCGGAAAACCTTCAGAAACTTCGTGCACTTGACCTATCCTGGTGTCCACGGATAACTGACGCTGCCCTCGAGTACATTGCCTGTGATCTGAATCAGTTGGAAGAGCTGACCCTCGATCGGTAAGTATAAAGTTTATGAGATAAATTATGAAATGATAGATCGATTTGCTTCGAATAAAAATCGACTATTTTCGCGTGAATCGAAATGGAAAACGAAGAACTGTTGAGTAGGTTGCGAGTCTGCCCAAATATTAGCAATTATAATTGAATTCAAACTAGTCAACTCAACCCAAACAACAGCCCTTCATAAGTGATGCCATTGAAAAGTTCGAATAAGTTTTTTATTTTGTTGGGTAATTTTTTGTTAATAATGTTTCAACATTATTCTTATCAACACAGTACTGTAAGCATCAAATTTGAACTCATAGTTGCATACTGTTGGAATTTGGCAACAAATCGGTTGCAACATTATAAACCATGCAAAAATAACCATCCATTCATCCATTTTTTACCAAAAACAATCAGGCGTTTAAGGATTAACTCTTCAATGGTGAGCATTTGCAAATAGGTCTACCCACCCAATTTACCCTGGGGTAGGGCGTATTAACTCCATGTTCCAATTCTTATCCGTTGTGTCGCGTTAAAGGTCGTTGCCGTTAAATCAGTTCGTAATCTTCCTCTGTCGGTTCCTTGGACATTTACTATGTTTCGAAAGTCGTAGGTTATTAGTCCAAGGCTCCCAATCACCGTGATGGGGCTGCCATCTTAGGTATAGCTTCCGGGGAAGAGCATTTCTTATTCAGCCGCTGGATGCCAGAACAGACGCTGTTTGAGCCGCAACGCCTTGGTGAACAGACGCTCGATTCCGACCCCCTCACTTAGATAATGACAAAACGACAACAGTGCCCAGGCTGCTCTACCAGCTAAGCAATGCAATTCTTAGCTGGCAGTCGGTTGTCATCGGTTGACCCGTGGAAGCGTGAGGAAGGGACTTGTGAAGACCGTGAGCTTTGCTGGTCACTCCGTCCAGGTTGTCGACTCACCATTTACAGCCTTTTAAATATTCACTAGATACAAATTTTCCGTCATCAACAATGAATAAATGTGAATCAAACTTAAAACCCAACTTACCAGCTAACTCCTAGTTATTTCAATTTAATAGAAGGTGGCCTTCTGAACAAAGTAACAGATTTCAACTATAATTTCCTAATTATTTTTTTTAGTGCAAAATGTCCAATGTGTTATGTCTGTTTGTCTGTGATTTAAATGTCAATAAATAAACGGAGATGGGTTAGTATAAAAATATCAACATTTTCATAGAAAAACTCGCGTTGTTACGCTCTTTGATGATAATTGTTGATGCTGCTGATCGAAAATTATGCCGAAAAAATGGAAAAACTGCCAATTTTAAAATGAGTTTTTCTTCTAAAGGGAACAAAAGGGGACAAACGATTTTGCATAGTTCTTGTAGATGAAAGTTTGTACTTTCAGTTCACGTATTCTGTGTTTGCAAATATTTGCAAATAAGGGAGTAAGATATCTTGCAAAAACGTATTTTTTTACACTTCAACCCCTACAACTTTTTTTCTATAATAACTAGCAACTATCTTGTATCTTCAAAACGTGCGTCCTTTAATGCCCTAAAAGTCATCTTTGAAAAGTTTTCAAATTAAAATTGAAATGCAAAAGTTACAGCAAAAAACTGTTTTTTTAAGTCCCACCCTAAGGAAAGTCAGAAAAACTGTTATAAAACGATACGTAGATGAGATAGAAGTTAAAATTTCTTAGCAAAGTTTCATTAAATTAAAATATCTACAATCCTGTAGAAGCAAAAAATCCTCTAAATCATAAGAATAAAAAGTTGAAATTTTTATTATGAACATAAAAGGACCACCCTAGTCATCACCCAAACCAAAAGATAGATCTTATTTTTTAAATTAAATCTTCCCAAGACACCATCTGTCTAAAGTTAATGGTTTTCGAGTTATCGATTTTTGTCGCGAAATTTGTCCATTCGTACCATAGTGCATTAGCCTCTCATTACAGGGCCGAGGCCCCCCGGGGGTCCCCCGGATAGAATCCATCATTTTCTCTCCCTCAGCCAGCCTCGCGGCGCCTCGAGAGGCTACCCGGGGGGGGACTCTCCTCACCCATCTTCTCTGTCGTCCTTGCTTATTTGAAACGGAAATAAATAATTGGAGAAAAAAATTGAAATTTAAAAAAAAATTATTTTTTACCACTTTTGGACACAAAAGTTATTTAAAATACCTAAAAAACAATTTAAAAGCTACTGATTGTATAATGATTTGTGATTTTTCTGAAAACTTTTGCTTTCGTTGTACATGATGCATTTCAAGTTCAGTTCAGTTCAGTTCCTTTTGCTATAGATTACAAGGATGTTTCTTCAGATTTAAAGTTCTCAAGTTTTTTAGCTATAGCTGAATTCACAAAACACAATCATGTTTGTAGATGTACAAAAATAAAATGACAGCTTTTAATTTATGCCAAATGCAAAAAGATTTCGGTCTTAATGCGGAATGGGTTTTTTTTCGCAACATGTCTTGGAAAAGTTCAATGCGACGCGTTGGGAAGAGTATTGAAACGCAATGCAGCAAAAGCAAGTTTACAAGGCCACCTCATAACTACGGCAAAATATATGGGCCACTTATAAGGAAGATTCCAAAATACAGTATGACTATTATTCAGAGCATGATTACAAAACAATGGAAAATAAATTGAAAAACCGCTATGCTCGCGTGAAACAAATTTCGGGAACCCAATTATATCATTGTTCGAAACCTTAAGATAAAATGTATAGTATCGTTAAACAATTCCTCGTTCTCCAGCGATGAAAAAATGTGTGAAACTGTATAATAATGATAAGCAATAATTTATTTAGTCATTGTGTATAATAAAAACAAATTTGGAAATAAATGCATTATGTTGACTTCCATTATATGATGTAAAACAGCTAAATGAACTTATAAAACTAACTTCTGATTGATGGGGACGCATGGTTGATAAGTTCCTTCAAGTAATGAAAACGCGTAATAAAAAACCTAAAAACATAGCATTTTTTTAAAAACTTATCTCAAAAACTAAAATACATACATCGCCAATTTTTTGATATGTTATGTAAAAATGTTCAATCTTTCAAGAAAAAATATAAAAACGAGGGGACTCTTTGGTCCCGAGACCTCAAAAACCTTGAAAACCTAAAATGGATAATGTTTTCATAATCAATGTTGCAGTAAAGGAGGTATTTTTCATTTAAAGTGTGCTGAATTACCTTTCATTTGAATCGGCTCAGTGGTTCAAAAGTTATGATTTTTTGAAAAAAGAGCATTTGTGAAAAAAGTCATTTATTGTACCACCCTAAGGCAAACAAATAAAAAAATACGGGTCGAATATTTTTCGAAAAAGAACAAAACTACCAATAATTATGAAATTCTGAGAGATCGTTTACCTTTTTTTCTGTGGAATTGCTGTATATAAGCTGGATATTGTATACTCTCAAAATAAATATAAATGATTCAACCCTTAATTTAGCCGGCGTCGGTGGTGTAGTGGTAAGCGTGACTGCTACTTAGCACCCCAGTGGGTCTGGGTTCAATCCCAGTCAACGTCGGTGGTTTTTCTGAGGCGAAAAAATCTGGTCACGTCTTCCTTCGGAAGGGAAGTAAAGCCGTTGGTCCCGGCTCATATTCATGAGTCGTTAGGTATGGTCCAGGTGGTGGAGTCGTCTTCCTGGCATCGGTGATTGTCACCATGTGAGGAAATAGACCGATGTAAAATAAAGAAAAAAAAAAACCTTAATTTAGTTTTATTTATAAATCAATAATGTATGATGAATGATACGTACTACCACCCATTGTAGCACGGAAACTGAGTCCGACAGCAATGGGCTCTCTCCTCTGTTAGACTTGATCAAGCTTTAATAACCACTGAATATCCTAATCAAGCCGTTGTATGAAGGGCCAAAAGGGGGTTGGGTGGATCGATATGCAACATCACTTATACGTATCCATAGGGATGTAAAGAATCTCCTTCCAACAACAAGATTGAACAATTGTTCAAAAGATCAAGCTATCTAACATGAGGATGCCTCAATGGGCGGGGAGAAGAGCCCGCCCTCTATTCACAAACTGTTAGCAATGGGGAGTTGGCATTCCCACTCTCCCCATCCAGAGTGCTTCAATCGGGTGCCCTGATGGTCCCTCCCATTCCCATGAAATATTTATATAATGGTGTATATATTCATGTAAATGAAAAATACTACAAGCATTCGTATCTATAATAAATGATCTTCATTCGGTTGATCCTGAAATGCAAGAAATGTTGTAAAATGTTACAGTGTAGAGTTCTGTGGTTCGCGCTTAAGCACGTTTTCGTTCGTTATCAGCGATAGCAGCATTTCACCAAAATCTTGATTTGAGGTATCCTGAAAAAGTTTGTTATATCTATTGAAATTTTACAAAACTAACATTTATACATTTTAATTTACTGTTGCCATGGTCACTATTTGCTGCTTGATGCTGATTTTATAACCGCAATCCGCTTTTATTTTTGCTGACTTAATAGTTATTGCTACCGAGTTAGAAATGGGAAGATTTTACTGGAAGGGAGTTAAAGATAAATGGGCAAAAAAAAACAATAAGTAAAGTTTAAATCATCTATGAAGTAAAATCAATAAAACAATATTACCAAATATGATGATGAAGTAATGACAAAGATTGAAATGTAAAATCATACACTAGCCAAATGGCACACAGCGCTGCATGAATCAGATCAGCTCAGAATTGGTAAAAAGTCCATTTGCAAACCGGAAATGAAAAGTACATTCAGCAATAAGTGCAAAAGCCTAACACAGATTCCGTAATTTTCAAAAGCCAACCACAGCTGTAATTTTCTGCGTTATATACTGGACATATATGCAATGCTAGATGTCATAAATTGAAGGTATGTTTCGTGTTTAAGCCAGAAACCTTCTAAATCAGGTTTGTTGTATGAAAATGTGAAGGTCATGATATGATGGAAATAATACGATGTTGTAAAGAAATACTACATAATGTACATATAATAATTAGATGCCACTATTTGCCTCTTCCGCTGCGATGTTAGGTGATTGAAACTCTAAAATAGCGAAAATTCCAACGTGATATAATGAAATAAAGTTGATTACCTGACAGCCTAGCAAAATAGCAAAGAAAATTTAAGCAAACAATTATGCGAAATCAATTTCATATGAGTATGATTACTGCCCAAAAACGGAAACTCAATAAATTCAAAACGAAAAAAAATAAAAATAAATGACAGGAAATTCTTCCTATTTTTTCCTACTGGGCCCATCAATGACTCTTTATGTCTGCAAAATAGAAAATGTAGGATGAAAAACAATGTTAGTTTTTTAATTAATTATTTTGGAAGAAGATTTTTTTTTTGTAGAAGTTGTAAAAAACCATCCTATCTTTTCAAATACATAACGTGAGTTATTATATTTGTAATGTCTGCATGTCTGCTGATCCTGCTGCAATTGTAGAGGGACTTGCATTATCATAGCCACGGGGGAAGAAAACAATTCAAAATTATTATACAATACTTGGGAATTCCATGGATGATCTGAAATTATATACCGTATAAAGAATACTTCCATTTGTCGTGGTAGGGTTAGATTTCAACATGCTACCTTACCGAGGTCACGCTGCCTACATCGCCTTGGTGCGGCTGCCACCTAATGTATAGTTGACGCGATACAGCGTTTCTTACTCAACCGCTGAATGCCAGAACAGACGCTGTTTGAGCCGCACCTCGTTGGAGGAAAGACGCTTGGCACGCACCTCCTCAATCTAGCTGAAGTCAGGACAACAGTGCCCAGGCTGCACTACCAGCTAAGTACGCAACTCTTAGCTGGCGGTCTTTGTCATCTCTTGACCCGTGGAAGCATGAGGTAGGAACTTGTGAGGACCATACCCAGCAAACACAAAATCGTATATGATAGCGGATATATGTACAACGTGGAGGCGATATACGTACATGCGTCCATTTGACTTCATGTAAAATGTACGTATATTGCCTCCACTTTTCACTCTTATCCGCTATCATATACGATCATGTGTTTGCTGGGTAGCTATGTTGCGGTGACGCACGCTTCATTCCAGATGTCTACTCACCATTTTGCAGCCCTTTATCAATAAATCAATAATACTACGAAAAATAATCTTATAGCTCAATGTAGTTCAACTTAGTTCAATACTGCGATTGTGTTTTGTACACATCCTTTACATTCTTTTATCACTGTTTAGATACAACTGGTCCAAGCATGATTTTTTTAAAACGTGAGGTTCATGACTGCTATTTAAATTACTGCCATCAACACCGCACTATAAGAAACAATTGCCTTAATACCGTGCAGTGGCAGTACAATGTCCGAACAAGGTGCCATTCGTAGTCATGCAATCGACTACGATAACAGGAAATGGACTCGTCACGTTATCGTAGTAAACATCATTGAAATATACACTGCCGTGAAATTATCAATGTCCATTGTAGGGAGTTCAACAGCCCTTAAGTACGGTACTTACCGGGTCTGGCTGACTCCTGAGATGCCATTGCCATGAACACCGAACGTTACGTAGCACAGTAAACGAGACTGATAGCTGTACGAAATGGTGTCTGGTTTTGACGCCGATGGCATCATGATGGAAGGAGGAAGAGAAACCCGGATATAATTAAATTAATTAATAAATTTACAATTGTATTTAAAGCATGACAAACAGACTTCAACTGACTTGATTTTATGGTTGAGTAAATCAAGAATTGAGTTTTCTGATGCTTTTAATATAAATATCATACAGGAGTTGATTCTAAGGATTCGAATGCATCACCCGCTTTGGTAGATGGGCGCTAGAGGATAATGATAATAAAAAAAACCACAGCTGAATTGGATGAATTTCCAATACAATACAAACTAGAATTCAAGAGCTATTTTTTGCCTGGGACAGACATAAAACGTACAGCCAGCGGCTGGATAAAGGGTGTACTGTTTAAAATCCGCACACACAAAATTCATTCTCAAAACTCGAGTTTTCATCCGATTATCACCAAATTTCCAGGGAGTAAAAAAAAAAACAATTAAAGTTAGTTTTGGCATAATTCATTTAATTTATTTCGCCTTTACATCCAAATGCGCGAACCTTGGGCTTAATCTCAGCCATAAGGTTCTGCACGACCTCAGAATCGACAGTTTTTTGCATATTGACCCATTTCATTTCTTCTACATTCTTCACCACTTTAGGTCGTTTTAGAATATGCTCCTTTATAATGGCCCAGTATTTTTCTATTGGGCGCAGTTCCGGAGTGTTTGGGGGGTTCAGATATTTCGGCACAAAATCAACATCATTCGCCTTATGGACGTACTCTAGCACGTCCTTTGTGTAGTGGCATGATGCCAAATCCGGCCAGATCGTCGGACCGTCGTGAGCCTTCAGGAGAAGGAGAAGCCGCTTTTGGAGACACTCTTCCAAATACACCTGTCCATTCATGGTGCTTGTGGTAACGAAGGGTGTACTCCGCTTTCGGCAAGTAAAATTGCTTGCCAAATTCAGAACTTCTTGGTGAACTTCGAACATCATACTTATCCTTGGCAGTCACATACAGGTTTTCTGGAATCTGGATGAAGTTCGCCTTCACATATGTCTCGTCGTCCATTACGCAGCAGTGTTGGTTTCGTTAAGTTCTGGTCGTACAAATTCCGGGTATGGTTTTTTGCAACCGTATTCTGTTTCTCGTCACGGTTTTGGGACTTCTGAACCTTAAAAGTACGTAGTCTAGCTCGAGTTTTGGTCTTCTGCACGAAAGTCTTGCTCACGTGCAACTTTTTATCCACATCTCGAACTGAGGCGTTCGGTTTCCGTTCAAAGGCCGGATCTTCGCTTCCGATTAACAGTCAGACGTTCTTCAAAGCGTTTTATGATACCAGACACCGTGGAATTCGCGTGCAAAACTTTTTCAAAGTACTCGTGCAAAACTTTTTCGTGCACGCACTGTTCTTTCGTCGCCATTTTGAAATCTTTTACGCACCTGATAAAATCAACTCACAGAATGTAAACAATACACATTAAACTATCTCTACGCAAAAGTTCAATCAATTTTACTCAACGGATCAAAAGTTAGAGCAATTTGAGTGTGTGCGGATTTTAAACGGTACACCCTTTAGTCATGAAGAAAATGGATATAGTTTTTGGCTCAAGAATTATCAGCACATCGGTCCCAAGCTTAATGATTCGCCCCTTATAATGTAACTCACACGAAAAATTTGTAACTCACCCTCAAATATTCTGTCCAAATAACATAGCAAATCAAACCAAAAACGAAGTTTCTAGTACCTAGGAATAAACACATACTAGCTATGTTTTTGCAAAGTTGGTTTATTCAACCTCCCACAGATCTGAAGAATTGACCTTCTTAATTAGTTTCATAGAATTAACCAAGAAATTTCATAAGCCGGTACAATGAAATTTATACGGTTGCCGTATGCTTATAAGAAGTGGTTGTGACAACAATCATGCATGCTATAGGATGAGACATGCCTAAGATACGAAATTCAAACCTTTTTCTTGTGACTATTTTTCATAAGGTTATTTAATGCCCTTTATAAAATTCGCTGCACCTCAGTTCTCGGACTACAAGTCCTCCGAATCAATTGCGGCTGGCAATGAGATGACGAACTCGAAGTCTAGCGGAACCAGAATCTGACGTTTTCTTTCATTCGGTGGGACATCAACCTTCGTCGTACCCAACAAAAACGCATTCCCTGGACTTGGGATCACATTTTTTTCCACCGTTGTTTTGTGATTTGTACCATCGCCTTGGTACCGAAGATTCAAAGATGGGACATATTCGGCTAAGTAGATAGACGGATATGCGCACGGCCTCAGCCCAGAATGTTTTCGCTAATAATATTTTGCTCTGGAGTGTATGCTGTAGTTTTCTGGTGTTGAATGCCGTGTTTCTTCAGGTAGTTTTCGAAGCCATTATTGACGTTCTCCTTCCCGTTGTAGCTGCGAAGTACCTTAAAATTTTGCTCGGATTATCTCGACCATCGCATGGAATTCTTGGAAGGTTCTCAAAACATCAGCTTCCGATTTCGTTTTGAGGAAGTACGTCCACATCTTACGAGATTTGTCACCCACAAAGACGATGTAATACCGGCCTCCTCCGAGGGAATTTATCTCCATGAGTGTCGGTGTGCACCACATCGAGCATTTCCGCTGCACGGAAACCTTCCTTGTTGAAGGGATGGTGACAATGTTTCCCCATTAAACATAGCTTGCAGTCTCCTGTATTCGTATAGCTGATGTCGATTCCGTCTACCAAGCCGTTAGCCAATTTCCTGACACATTTGAGGTTCAAATGTCCCAGTCGTTGGTGCCAAAACTTCACGCTGGGTGCCAACGAGCAACCCAAGGCATTTTTTAAATCCTGCTGCCGCTGCACGAGTACAAACAACTCGTTTTCGCGCCTAACTGTGGCCACTGTTTTGGCGTCGCTATTCAGGACGTCGCATCCGGCGTTGGTAAACACCACCGAATATCCTCGCTTCACGATCTGGTTCACGGAGAGCAAACCGATGTATCCGAAATATATCCGGAATCAATTGCACGCCATGAACCGGAATGCTCCTTACACGCTGGCAACAAGGTGGCCAGGCCGGTCGTCGCTACCTTCATCCCGTTTCCATTAGCAGCAACGACGGATTCGGTCGCTGGCTTCGAATCCTCCAGAAACTTCGCATTATTCGTCATGTGCACGCTTGCACCTGAGTCGATGAACCAGTCTGATGCCTTCGTGGACGAAAAAAATGACAGCCGCAGAGAAAGCATCTTCTCTCCGGGATTTTCTATGCCCGTTCCAGAAGTCACGAGCGATGTGTCCAAATTTGTGGCATTTCCGGTACATCAGTCCTTTCTGGGGATCATTCTTCCGTTCGTTCTAATGCTCGTTCCGGTGCTCGTTCCGGTGCTCGTTCTGAGGTTCGTTCTTATGATGCTTGAAATTGCCACTGTGTCCTGCTGCTCCCGTTCTTCGACTAACAGCCAGTGAAGCGTCCTCTGCCGAAAATTTCACCTCCTGCAGCAACTTTTTAATGCAACCCCGGTAATTGGCGTCCCCGAGTTCTATAATGCCATAATCATGGGGAGCTACTCTTCGGGAAGACCGACCAGTAGAAACGGTCCTTCCCATTCGATCGGAAAATTGATTCTGTTCAACTGATGTGCGGGAGTGATAATCCGGTTGACGTAATCGTCCATCGAGGGCCAAGCAGACAGTTTCGTTTTCACTAATTTGAGCAGCAAACCGACCCGTCGCGTCAATCCGGTTTCGTCGAAGGCACTTTCCAATTTCGCTCAAACTTCCTTTGGCGTTTTTGCATTGGCCGACGTGGGCATAGCTGACCGGGTCGAGCAGTGAAATGATTTTTGCCCTCGCTCGGCGATCGGAAGCGGGATCAACTGCCTTTTTGGTTCCGTCCGCATTCCTCGCCGGTTTTTCAGCGCTCAACAGGTGCTCCAGCTCCAAATTGGTTTGTAACGCAAACTTACAAGTGGGTCAGTTATCACGACCGGCTAGCCGCTAGATTCCCGGCAGGCTCGAGATGTTGTGGACTACTGCTGCAGCTCCGTTTCCTGATCCGCCTTCACCTCCAGGCATTTTTTTACCACCCACGTATCGATACTACTTTTGCACCACGAAAAAAAAAAAATTGTGAATAGGCCCGTAACCTATTGTAGAAAAACGTACAGTCACACATGTGCGTCCGTGTAGCAAAAACGTTTATTACTGAAAGAAGAAAAAAAAGTACAGTAGAAAATATAATAATGAAGTGTTAAACACTTCTATCCAAGTAAGCATGAGTTAGGTTAAATTAAACTCTGGCACAGATATGGTTCTACAGATAAGGCACAGCTTATTATCGCTATTTCAACATTTTCAACTCCGATCCAGACTCCCATATGACAAACTTATGTTTTTGGTCGTTTTTGTGACACTTTTAACCATTTTGCATCTCATAGGGTACGATTGAACTTGCCACACATGAAGTTGACTGGCAACACTGCCCTGTTGTTTTTCCATGTTGGGTATCTTCATCACTGCGACTAATGTTTAGATCTATTGTGATAAAGACTGTATTCGATGACATTTGGACAAATAGATCACCAAAAATTTTCCTTGAGCCCGATTCTTTTCAAACTTTTTGGAAATAAAGTACTACTAAATGGAAAATAAGAAGAATGATTAGTAATTTCCATTTAATTCCAACTACCTTTATTGCTTATCTTGACAGATACGCGTATTTCGTCTACAATGTGCAGACTTCTTCAGTGTCGTGTACTATTAGTACTATTACTAATCATTCTTCTTATTTTCTAGTTACAGGTATTCCACTAAACAGCTCACACTCTCCATAATTCACTACTAAATGGTTAAGTTTTGACATCATTGGTTTATTGAACCTCTTCTCCCAACCCAAATGCCCGCACCTTTGCCTTGACCCCTTTCATCAAATTTTGGGCAATGATAGGACCGACTTGCTTACTTACTTTTAACCACACTTTCTTTAGTTCAAGTTCATTTTCTATCAGTTTTTGAGTTTTAACGAGCTTTGCCTTCATGATTGCCCAAAATTTTTCAATTGGGCGAAGTTCCGGAGTGTTTGGAGGGTTGACGTCTTTTGGTACAAAAACTACATTATTATCTTTGTACCAGTCTAAGGTGGGCCGGGCATAGTGGCAAGATGCCAAATCCGGCCAAAACAGTGTCGGGCCATCGTGAGATCTCAAGAAGGGCAGAAGTCGTTTATGGAGGCATTCGTCCTTGTAGATTTGTCCGTTGACGGTCCCAGAGGTGATGAAGGGCTGACTCATTTTGCCACATCCGCAGATCGCTTGCCAGACAAGGAATTATTTGGCGAATTTCGACAGTTTCTTCTTCCGTACACTCTCCGGAACGGCCAACTTAGAGGTGGCGACGTAGTGTTCCTGTCCTGGCATTTGTTTGGTGTCGGCTTTAATGTAGGTCTCATCGTCCATCACAATGCAGAACGGCCACTCCCTATACAGTTTTCTTGCACGAGTTTTGGCCACCGAGTTCTGTTTATCGCTCCGGTTTGGTGCCTTCTGGACCTTGTACACATGTAATCCAGAACGTTTCATTGTTTTCTGCACAAAACAAACTGAAACTTTCGCCTTTTTCGCAACATCCCTGATCGAAATGTTGGGATAACGCTTAAATTAGTTCAATACCATCCTGGCCTTCTTCGGATTTGATGTGCCACGTTTTTTGCCACTACCATTTTTCCGCTTGGTTGTCTTACGGTCCTTGAACGTTTTGATCACATGAGATACGGTTGAATGTGCGATTCCGAGCTGTTTTCCGATCCATCGATGAGAAGCGTTTGGGTTTTCGAAGTGAGTGCCCAAAATTTGTTGGCGCGCTATTTCTTCATTCGAAGCCATCACTGAAATCACTCGACCGATTTTCACGAAACTCATTACACAATTGACACAACACAATTAAATACATTCAGTTAAAATTTCAATAATTTTTACCCACACGCTAAAAAGTTACGAACAATTGCGTGTGTCCAAATTTCATCGAATACAGTCTTTATATCCCCTTTTTTTTTGCTTTAGATATTGTCAGCTTGACGCATCACTATTGCTAGAAGTGATCGCCAATGTTTGACTTAAAGCGTTGTCTCAGGGCGGTTTAACACACCGAATTAAGTGTACTACCGTACTGGGGTTTGTTCTTCAGATTTCAGAGGGTTCTAGTTGCCCTTTGCTGAAGAACTTAAATCTTTTGTTGGATATTGCCGGGCAGTGGCATAACAAGTGTTACGAGTATTCTTTATCCATGTCACAAAATCGACATGGATCATCTTGAAGTTTTCTTATCAACTTCAAGTGATATCGGCTCGGACAGGGACCAGTTATAAAGCCTGTATATAAGTTTAAATCTTTATTGGTAAGATCAAGTAATTTGCGAGTCATTGAAATGTTTGGAGTAATGAATCGCTTTGGTTGCCTAGCTATGAAAGTGTTGTTCCAGTTTGCCTCCACTTGCAAGCATTCCCAGGCTTTCATCTCCATTCTAAGTGAAGAAGCAGATAAACCACAAAAAGGTTCAGGTCCTACGAACTGATGAGACGATCCAAGTCTTGCTAATTCATCAGCTCTCTCGTTTCCATCTATTCCACAATGGCCAGGAACCCAGTACAAATTGACTTGATTACTACAGGACAATTTTTGGAGTGATTGAACACATTCTCAAGCGTGCTTGGAATTGCATGTTGCTGACTTTAAAGCATTTAGAGCTGCTTGACTGTCCTACATAATGCATATATTTGAATATCTATAGTTTCTGCGTAAGCATAAAACAGAACATTCCAGAATTGCTTGAATTTCAGCTTGGAATACAGTAGGCCACTTACTCACTGGAATTGATATGTTTATCCCTGGGCCAGTTACACCTGCTCCCACTTGATTGTTCATTTTTTAACCGTCTGTATAGAATACAACCGATCTTTGACGGAGGTTTGGACCACCTCGTTCCCACGAAAGAGCCTGTTTACTTGGATGTGTTTTTATCGCTCCCCGTTTTCGGTTGTTTTATTTGTGCCACGTACAATCTAAAATCAAAAGTGTTTGTTTTTCTGTTATGTTATAGTACAGTAAATCTAACGAACTATTAGTGAGCTGCTATTGCTTAGAGAATAGTGCGGTTCCCGAAGTGTTTCTTGTTGTGAGCTCGTGATCACCGAAAGCCATTTGGATAGTCCTTTGCAAGTGACGTCATCACAATTGTTTCGAAATCAGCGCCATCTATTTGTGAAAAGCAGGTATATTCTGTAAAAGCTCTCGTCCATCGACAAGTGCGACAAGTGCTCTAAGCCGATCAAGTGCCTTGAATTCATGCAGTGTGATGTTTTTTGCAATCAAACTGTACATCTCAAATGCGTCGGGCTCAAACGACCAAATATATATTTCGCCAACGAAAACGAGAACTTATTACGGTTTTGTGATAATCGAGAAAATCAGAGATGCCCCCACAACATTGGTTAATGACGTAGCAATCGTTGTCTCGGATAGCTTAAGCGAATCCTTGAAGGGACTGAAGACTGAATTACAAGAAACCAAAGCGTTAACGAAGGTTTTAGTAGAAAAATCGAACACGAATGATTCCTCTGGCCTGAATCGTGCTCGATTCAAACGAGTATCAAACGGTCTCGTGATGTCGCAACATGGGAAACACCAAAATCACGTGCTAACGCAAAGCTTGTTTGTGGTTCGAAATCAATCGAAAAGGAAAGCATTACTGTGAACACCGTTGCAAAACCTCCTGAGAAGTTTTGGTTATTTTTATCTCGGATTTCGCGCCACGTCACAGAGGATGATATCTCTGAATTGGTAAAATATTATCGGCAAACTGAAGTAACTGCTGATGTTAGGAAACTTATGCGTAGAGGCAGTTCGCTTTAATTTATTTAATTCAAAGTTGGAATTTACAAGAACTTGAAGAAAACTGCATTGGATCCATCAATCTGACCAAAAGGGATCTACTTTAGGGAGTTCGAGCATCTTCAGTCTTCGCGGGATTTTCGAGGGCCTACGAAAATACCACGAATGGGTTATGGGACGCCACCAATGAATGTGTTTCCACCGAGAACTGCGAAGGGGTTTCACAGCTTGCTACTTCAGGCAAGTACATAACAATTAGAGCTTCTTCATACCTGGGAACTGTTCTTGTTCCCAGCACGTACTCGTCAGCCGGTCAGTCCTTCCAATCTACTGTGAACGCAACTCCGAGTCTCGCAGCAAATCATGTTCTTACCGCCGATTCATCGCTGTTACTTTGCTGAAGTTTTGTTATCAAAACGTTAGAGGGTTGAAGACCAAAATTGATGATTTTCATCTCCCTTGCATGGATCTCAACTAAGACGTTATCATGCTAGTAGAGACATGGCTCGAAAACAGGATTAACTCAGTGCAACTGATTGGTAACCAGTACGAAGTGTATAGAACTGATCGGAGCCCTTTGAACAGCGTGGGCAAAGTTGGCGGTGGAGTCCTTACTGGTGTCAAAAAGCATCTTGACTCATCTTTTTGTGACGTTGGATTTTCTGCTGCCCTCGAACAACTGTTTGTCTCAGCTGTTTGTTGGATGTTTTTACTTACCGCCTAAGAAGAGCACAGATCCAGAACTCATGCATCTTCATGTCAGCTGTTTTGAAAAAATCTGCGATGTTTCAAAATTAAACGATACTATTATCATAGTTGATGATTACAGTCAACTCAACCTTGCCTGGAAATCCTCACATCACGGTTATATGTTCGTTGACATGGCGTGCATTTTCTCTAGGGGACGTAACAAAGCGGTGACCCGCGAAAGCACTTCTTGATGGAACTGCGAGATGCACTCTACTACAGGTGAATAAAATAAGCAATCACAATGGACGATACTTAGACCTCGTATTCTTCAATGAGGCGGCAGACCACACACTTCCGGCTTGTGCCGATGACTCATAAGTTCCGTTGGATGAACATCATCCCGCACTGGTGTTCGATGTAAAAATTCAGTCACCAGTTACCAGGAATCAATTGAAGGTGTGGACACGAAAGCACTGAACTTCAAAACAACAGATTATTCAGCACTCGATGATTACCTTCGTGCAGTTACGAACAGATATGCTGCGTATGTACGAAGAACTCGAGAGCAGCTACGCGTATGCTCAGTCGAATTTTGGTCGTTTGTCAGGTCAGGCCTCCACTAATGCTGAGAAATGTGAGATTTTTGTCGAACACTTTGCCACCATATTTAGTGCTCCAAACTGCTCCTAACTGTAAATCGTGAATGCTTCGATAATGTTCCTCTGTATGTAGTCGACTTGGACACATTCCAAATTTCTGAAGAAATGCTAATGAAAGGTATCCTCGAATTGAAATCTTCTTCTTGCTCTGGACCAGATGGCGTACCTCTGACCAAGTATTGGAGCCTGTGGTCATGAAACAATGCGTCCAGATGATCCTACAAATTCTTAACCTTCCAATGCAGCAAGCACCCTTCAGCATGGAAAAGATCTGTTATGTTTCCTGTATTCAAAAAGGGTAAAAAGCAGTTGGTTGAGAAGTACAGAGGGATAACGTCACTTTGCGCAGGTTCCAAAATATTCGGGTTAATAGTTGGTGAGGTCATTATGTTCAACTGTCGTGGGTATGTTTCATGCCTGGTAGATCAGTGGACACAAATCTGATGGAGTTCACGTCTCTTTGTTTTAAAGCCATCTCCAGAGGTCATCAAATCGATGCAATCTACACTGACCTGAAGACCGCTTCCGATCGTATCACCCTCGTGAATCTCAAACAATTTGGGTATTCCACGTATTTGGTTAGAATCTTACTTAGAGCGAAGTACTCTACAAATCAAGATTGGTTCCGCGGTGTTTCAAGAATTGTCAAACTATTCAGATGTTCCGCAGGGCAGCAATATGGGACCCATTCTTTTTGCTTTATTTGTTAACGACGCAACTAGCCTTTTTATTGGGAAATGTAAACTTGTCTACGCCGATGACTTCAAAATTTTCATTGAAGTGGAAAGCATGGCTGACTGCTACATCCTCCAATCTCGCCTTTGCCAATTTGCTGAATGGTGCAAGCTAAACCGTATGACTCTCAGTATCAAGAAATGTGTTGTTATATCGTTTCACCACAAGATTGGTCGCGAAGTCACCGCGAAGTCACCACAAGATCGTTTCACCACAAGATTGGTCGCGAAGTTTTCCACTTTAATTAGACGATTTCTGACCAAGTATTAGAGCGCATGGAAGTCATGAAAGACTCAGAGGTTTATTTGGATGCAAGGCTGACCTTTCGACACCATCAGCAATACGTGGTTAAAGTGAACCGGCAGCTAGGCTTATATTTAAGATTGCTCGGGAGATGGACGAAGCGTTATTTCTACGTTCGCTTTACTTCGCTTTGGTGCGAGCTCACCTGGAGCCATCTGTCTTGATTTGGTCACCGTATTGAAGATGTTCAACGGAAGTTTGCCTGGTACGACCCCAGAAACATGCGATGGTCTTATCCCTTCAATCTACCTCTATATGAATCCCGTTGTCAACTGCAATCACAACATTGGAGAAAAGGCGGAAAATGGCAAAAGCTGCTTTGCTGCGAAACTCATTTCTTCGTAGATTGCTTGCAGCAATCTGTTAGAGCAGTTCAACGCAAGTGTTCAATCCAGGCACCTAAGACCTAGACAAAGCTTCCTGCATCGATCGTTGGCAGCATTGGATTTCCTGCGGCTTTCACCGTTGCATTCGATGTGTACCGAATTCAACGACTACTTTCATCTACTTGAATTTGGACCTGGTTGTTTCAGCTTTGAATCCTGCGTAATTCGACTTACCTTACCAATCAGACCAAGGCCGATGTGGCCTCTACTGTACACAGAAGTTGTCTCCATTGTATTCGGTCCATGGCTGTACCTCGCCAGCCTTGCTGCCTGCGGAGGGTCCGAAGGTCGTTATCGAGAATAATTTTGACTGTGCTGTCGTCCGCCATGCCCAGCCCATCGTAGTCGACCGATTTTAGCGATGTGAACGATGGGAGGTTCTCTCAGCAACTGATGCAATTCGTGGTTCATTCGCCTCCTCCACGTTCCGGCTTCCATCTGCACTCCACCGCAGATTGTACGCAGCACCTTTCATTCAAAGACACCAAGGGGGCGTTGGTCCTCCACAAGCAATGTCCATGTTTCGTGGCCGTAGAAAACTACCGGTCTAATTAATGTCTTGTAGATGGTCAACTTTGTAGTTCGGCGAACTTTGTTCGATCTAAGCGTCCAAAGTAGGCACGGAGTCCAAAGTAGGCACGATTGCCAGCCATAATACGCCTTTGTATCTCTCTGCTGGTGTCGTTATCGGCGGTTACCAATCAGCCCAGATACACGAATTCGTCTTCTTCCGCGATTTCATCACCATCGATCTGAACTCGTGATAGGAGGCTAACATTGTCTTCTCGCGAGCCTCTTCCCTTCATGTATTTTGTTTTCAACGCATTAATCACAAGCCCAATCCTACCTGCTTCAGCCTTAAGTCTGATGTACGTTTCCGCCATCCTATCAAAGAGTCTCTGCGTGATTCGGAGTAGCTTTAAATTTATGACTTTAGGTTCCATTTTAAATGTTATTTACTTGAAATTTTCCTGTTTGTAATATGTGTAATGATATGTTGATATGCCAAATACGTTAATATTTGTTAAATATGTATCGTTTATGAAAAGATATGGGGTTTTTACACCCTCTTGTGCCCACAAGAGGGCTTTTCCCCATCACACACACATTATATTTCATGTAGACCAATGTATCAGATGAAATTATACAAAATAAACAAACAATAAACAATAAACAATAAACAATAAACAATAAACAATAAACAATAAACAATACACAATAAACAATACACAATAAACAAGATCATGAGCAAATTGTTTGAATAGAGAATAATTCTATATAGAATAGCATTTTGCTACCGATTCTGTTATCAGTCTGAAGCGAGCTGAGGATTAACCGTTATGAAGATTTGTTTCTACTTACAGTACTGGAAAAAATAAAGTGCTCACCAAAACGAATAATCTTGAAGAGTGACACCCTTTACACATTCAGAGAAAACCTTGAGCTGTATTCGACATAATTCATCTTATTCTTCCGTTTTATCGTTTCGTGCAAAGAAAATAATAAAAATCTAGGACTGGAAATTTATATCTTAATTTTTATTGAACCTTTTCTGTTATCGACTGGAAAAAATAAAGTGCTCACAAGAGAAATTGTAAAGAAAACACAGTATATAAAGCTTTTAGTACTTAGTATGTCCACCTTTTGCCTGGATCACTGCTTGTATCATCGATGTTCTGCCACGCTTCATTTAAAGCTTTGAAAAGCTTGGTTTTGTTCGTCACTTCGCCTTTATCCACCTGTCTATCCAAAATCGACCACAAATTTTCAATCGGGTTGAGGTCAGGTGATTGTGGTGGCCATTCCAACAGTTTAATGCGATTTGCTTTGAAGAATGCAGTTGACTTTCGTGCTGTGTGCTTTGGGTCATTGTCCTGCTGGAAAATGAAGCTTTCCTCAAGCCCCATTTTAAGAAGCGATTCCTCCAGATTTTCATTGATTATATCAATGTAACGATCAGCAGTCATGATACCTTCGATTTCTACGAGATTTCCAACGCTGGACCACGAGAAGCACCCCCAAACCATAATACTTCCGCCACCATGTTTTACAGTTTTCTGCACGTTCTGATCCAATAAGCGTTCTCCCGACTTTATCCAAACACGAGGGCGCTGTTTCTTGCCAAACAGTTCAAATTTGCTCTCATCAGACCATACCACTCGTTTCCAGAATTCTACGGGCTGTTCCGCATACTTTTGAGCAAATTTCAATCGTTTGATTCTATTCACTTTTCTGATTAGAGGGCCTCGACTTGCATACTTGCTCTTCAATCCAGCTTCTTGCAGCCTGTAGCGAATAATTCTTTCGGATACCTTCAGATTCAAGTTCTCACGTATAGCACGGCTGGTTATTGATGAGCATCTTCTTGCTTCTCGTACGATTCTCGAATCTTCGCGTGGTGACGTAAGCCGCTTTCTCCCACGACCTGATTTGTCTGCCACACTTCCACATTGTTCGAATTTCTTCCATACCTTCCTTACACCAGAGTAGCTTAAAGCATACTTAGCAGCAATCTTCCGGAACGATTCATGGTTCTGGTGGTCTCGAACGATGAGTTTACGGATTTTTAGGGGGATTTGCTTACTTTCCATCTTAAAACACGAATAACGAACAAGTAAAACGGGGAAAAATTGTTCTTGAATATACCGCGCATAAACAACAATAAGAGGATATGTCAATATCAGCGACTGGGAACGAACAAAACACCGTAAAATATTATAAGGTAAAAGTGAGCACTTTTTTTCTTCCAGTTCAAAAACAACTTAATTTAAGTAAAAAAAGTTTTTTTTGATTTCAAGAGAATAGCAATTTTTTTTCTACAAAAACTGAAAGATAACGCAAATTAAGTCAACTTTGCAGAAGAAAGCTAAATAATATAATCAAATTTGATGAAGTTATGAAGCAATGATATAATTATTTCCGGGTGAGAACTTTATTTCTTCCAGTACTGTACCTACATACATGCTTCAAGCTTTGACGTGGGCAATAGTATTGTATTTTAATTTAATTTCATCCAATTTTTTATTTTTTTTTCAGTTGCGTCCACATAACAGACATCGGTGTCGGTTACATTTCGACGATGCTCTCTCTGTCGGCGCTATTTCTTCGCTGGTGCACGCAAATCCGCGACTTTGGCCTGCAACATCTGTGCTCGATGCGCAACCTACAAGTCCTGTCGTTGGCTGGTTGCCCGCTGCTGACTTCTTCTGGCCTATCCAGTTTAATACAGCTGCGCCATTTACAGGAACTGGAACTGACCAACTGTCCGGGAGCATCACAAGAACTGTTCGACTACCTAAGGGAACACTTGCCACGCTGTTTGCTAATTGAATAATTAAAAGAATATTCGTTCAGTTGGTTGACGTCGTTTATGTTGTGTTTTTTCGTGACCCTTCGGTGAACAACCGACAACCGTGTATGGAACTGTTTTCATAGCCGTTAGATTATTCAGTAAGTCTATGCGAAGATAAGTGGAAATTCAAAAGCAACTAAACTTTACCTGAATCAAGCAGAACCTACGCATCGCTAAGATTAAAACAAAATGCAAGTGATTAAGTGATAAGTTGACAAATTATTTTTAACGTAGATCAATACCTAAGAGACTTCGAAATAACTTTAAATTCTTTGTAGTGTTATAATTTGGCAACTGTTTTGGAGTGCAAAAATGAACAATATTACAGACCCAAGAGCTCAAGACAAAGAAAATAACGAAAAAAGTGAGATGACGAAACTTGATTTCAGATGTTTTAATTATTTACTGTTTCTAAAATAAACCTGATTAAAATAAAACAGCGTTTTAAACATAAATTACTTTTTCTTCTCAGTTATTTGTCTATGAATCAAAAGTAATGGTAAAATGCATGAAATTTGATACTCAGAAACTGGAGTGTGCTAAATATGAGCTAACTAAGATTAATTAATAACCGCCGTGTACCACGCAAACACAATTAAGGGTCACCCATAATAGATAAGTTTGCGTTCCGTTGACGTAAATTTGACAGAAAACCTATGGGAAAACTGTCAAATTCACGCAAACGCATCCGCAACGTATCAATTGTGGGCCAGCCATAATGGCTGGCCCACAATTGATACGTTGCGGATGCGTTTGCGTAAATTTGACAGTTTTCCCATAGGTTTTCTGTCAAATTTACGTCAACGGAACGCAAACGTATCTATTGTGGGTGACCCTTTAAGATCACAAAACGTTCGCATCAATTATCGACAACTTATTCAAAACGACGTATCTGATCTTGTAAACAAAGAGGGAAAAATAGATTCAAAAGTTAGTCGAGGCGCCCACTGACGTGGCGGAGGAGTGGCATCACATAACATGTCAAAACATCGAGTCAAAGTCTTGTGACGTGAGGCGAACGTCGACAAGATATTTTGGCATGCAAGCCGATGTCACACCTCAGTAGGCGCCTGGCCTTAAATTCTTGAATCCCTTAGTCGAGGCGCCCACTGATGTGGCGGAGATGTGGCTTCACATAACATGTCAAAATATCGAGTCAAAGTCTTGTGGCTTGAGGCGAACGTCGAAAAGGTGTTTTGACATGTTAACAGATGCCACACCTCTGCCACATCAGTGGGCGCCTGGCTGATGATGATGATGCTAGTTTCTGTGGGGTGCTGAGAGTTTAGGCCAGGCGCCCACTGATGTGGCGGAGGAGCGGCATCTGCTAGCATGTCAAAACATATTGTCGACGTTTGCCTCACGCCACAAGACTTTGACTCGATATTTTGACATGGTATGTGATACCACACCTCCGCCACATCAGTGGGCGCTTCGACATAGAGAAATTTACGTTTGAATCTTTTTCCCCTCTTTGTTTACAAAACCAGATACGTCGTTTTGAATAAGTTGTCGAGAATTGTTTAATCAACAAACTCCAAACCGGTTTATTTCATCCAACACCTTCCTTGGATGTTAATGCACTCAAAGCATTTAAACTTTCACAAAATTTGTTCCGAAAATACCAGTGGAAAGAATTACGATCGGGATTTCAAAATAATAATTGTCAAAGCTAGTTTCCATTGACCCATCTCTAATGGTGTCGAATAATCACAAAACAACACTCCATCCCCAAATGACACACTTTCTTCCAACTATTTCGGTTACATCTTTTAAAAAAATGCGATGAAAACACACATTACTGCATTGTTGTAAAACAAACCTTCTCAATGTTACGGATACGTGTTCGAATGTTCAAAATAAAATCTTATATAGAGTGTTCTAATAAACATCACGGGAGTCAGAAAATCGGTGAATGTTTGAAGTTATGCGATAATGGCTGTGTAGATATAAATTGTGTATAAAAATCATTTAGATTAGGTTACCATTAAATTAAAATGTCAGGTCTGTCGAGAGTGCAATTTGAGTGATGCCCCATGGGAGAGCGCACGCAAAACGAATTTCTGAATTATTTTAATACAAACAAAATCACAAAAAAAAAAGCATTATATGATTTACCAGAGAGCAAAAACAAAAAGTATAAAAATGCATAACGCTGAAATCGACTAGGAAAATACCCATTACTAAATATAACAAAGTAAACAAAACAAAGAAACAAACTTGTTACAGCAAATTGACTATTGTGAAGACGTTGCAAATCGATGGGAAGAGAATATGATGTAAATATTTTTTTAACTGTAATCGGAAAATGCCAGTTGTTGAACGTATTGTAGAGTCCTATTAAATGAAACCAAAAACCAACTTAAAAGTCCTTAACAGTTTTCTTACCAATAAATGCGAACCAAACGATATTAGCAAACCAAACGTAGTACGACTAACATTAGGAACTAAACTCAATAACCCATGAAGAACAATGATATGTCGTTTCGAGAATAGCAGGTGCAGTACCTATTCTAGTAAAACGCTTACCAAAGTCAAGATGCAAGTAAAAGATAGACCGCCCAAGTCTGACTGATTTTTCGAGCTCCTTATAAATAGAAGATTCGTCGTTCAAGAACACAGAAAGTCACATCCCTCGCCATCAACCATTTTGAATACCTTAATCACCATTCATCGCTAATTCGGCAGCTTTTCTATCATTGTGGATGCGTTAAGCAGGATTATATTTTACCTGCTCTTTATAGATAGTCATTAATCTGTTAAAGTTAGGTAAAATCAGATCCTGTTTATATCTTCATACCACACCTAAAGCGAGCATAACCAGATGGTGTGTCACATCCTTTTTGCTATTGAAAGCGTTTTTAAGAAAACTGATAAAAAAAAACTAGTGAAGGCGATTATTTCCAAGAAATGTAATAAATAGTTCTATATTACAATAACTATTACATGATAATGAAATAAAATAAAACCAGGAAGCTGATACCAAGAAATGATTTACAATTCTTTCATTCGCCCTCTTCTTCCACGTCTTCTTCATCCTCTTCTGCTTCCTGCTCTTCCTCGCCGTCTTCATCTTGGCTTTGGGTAACCCACCAGGATAATAAGCCCAATCCGGACTCGTTGATAGCAGCGATAATCCGATAAGGGGTTTTATTAGCCTCCGTCGTTGTCGTACTTGTACTGGGAGCTTCCTGATCCGGTGGACCAATCGGCGAACTTTCCTCGAAAACTTCTCCGGAAACGCGAAACTTAATGTTTTCTCCAATGTCCATGTAAAGATCGTGCTTTTTACCATCTTCCAGTGGGTATTCCCAAACCCAAGCCTGCTCAGCTTCCTCGAATCGAGAGGGGTGTTGTAATGCCGATGGCGGAATCAGGATATCGTCGAAGAATCCTAACGTCACATGTACACCTTCTCGACTACAACTTCTAATTTTTCCGGTTATTACATCCCCTATCATTGGTCGGAAAACTATGTACCGAAAGTTTACTTCTGTGTGTGAGGCACCATCCCCAGGTAGAATAATAGAATCGCCCAACTTTACGATATCTTTTAATGCAATACACAGACCAACATTCAAGAGGACCTACAAAAAACGTTTCTTATTTTAAAGTGTAAATCTTCCTTAAAAAGTGTTATTAATAATCATTACCTTGTTGGCAAGCTTTCTATTGACTTCATCCTTAATTGCTTCTGGTAGTTTTAAATTAAAAAGTTCTGGAGCAATGCGAACGGTATCTTTGAGTTCAGCTAGTACGAACATGTTGTTATTCTAATAATAGTTTACACGATATTTTTACAATTAAACTCTGCAATCATAATTCAATTATATTAACAATTACTGATACTAGTAAAGTATCGCCGGAGTTATCCGTAATGTTCCACTTCACGCTTTACTCATTCACTATTTTGAAAATATCTATTTAATGTTCAGTCGAAGAGCCAATGCCGTTTATACATAAACGTCATTGTCGTAGAGCACCATGAAACGAGCAAAGAGCAAAACATGGGAGAAACGTCAATGCTTTGTGAAGTACTAGAACATCGAAGCCAGTGCTGCCAGCACGGAGAAACCAAACTACCCAGAATTCTAGGGACTTTTTCATTAGGGCGAATCTAACATAGAGAGACTCTCTTTGAATATTTCTCTTTCATTCATATATCATCACCTCATCACCTATCTATCACCTTTACACGGCGGGACAATTTATCTCAAATTTGAATCGTTTTTGACTCACTTTCGTCAAAAGTGGAGTCACTCCTAGATAAGTAAATGCGACTGGGATTGGCAAGTAGGCATAACTACACTGAGCCAAGAAATATAGCAAAAACCATAATAATACCTTATGATTTTTTGCTATAAGAACTCATTGTAATCTTTCCTCGATTATCTTATGATTTATTTGCTGTTTGAACCAGAATGAATTTCAACAACCAACCTTATGAAAAACGCAAAGACCATGGAGAAATTCGTAGGTGAACCTTATGAAAAAAATATGCGTTCACATAAGAAAATTATACATCGTTCAATATGAATTTTATGTAGCTTGTGCTCCCTCACGGGCTCGGGATAATGATTTCTGAAGCATTTTGCAAATCGGACATAGGATTTATTATGTATGCATTAAAACAAATATAATTGATCACCTAAACATATATGACCTAAAGATCTTAACACGTCTTAACAATTATTTACGATGTGTTGGTGGCGGTAGGTTTGGGATTTTAGAAACATTCGATTGAGTTAGATGTTTCAACAGTTGACCAATTCGATTGTCGATTTTGTTCGGTAGCTGTCGGTAGACGGGTGGTGGATCTGATTGGGCTCGTTTCCGGTTCTGGTAGTCTATACAAATCTATAGCTTTTCCAAAGCGACTTAACATCGATCCGATCCTGCGGAAGTGTGTCTGAAATTGGACAGAGTTGAGGAAAAACTCCTCCGATTCGAAATGACTTATAATTCTTACCTCCTTGCAAGCAACATATCGTTCTGAAGTCTCTCCAACCGAGCAACTTCTTGAATTGCATTCAATTATCATTCCTTTATTATATCGTTAGGCTAAACAGACGAAATCGGTAGGTCGTATTCCTTTCGGTGCTTGGTATTGTAGTTGTAGTACTGTATCTTGGGTGTTCCCGGATCTGTTCGACTGTTTACAGAACTTGGAAACGTAATCGATCTGATTTAAATCGCCCCCGTTTTTCCTCTTTGCCCCCCTGGTTTCTTCCCTTTTCCCTCTCCCCCCACCCTCCTCTTCCCCTTTCTCAATTAACCCCCCGCTCTCCCTTTTTTTTTCTTTCTCGTGCCTTTTGGCTGGTTATTTGGGGGTTTTTGGGCCCCAACTTCCGGTTTGGGGGTGAGCCCTGCGTGCTTGGGAAAGGGCGCCTTTTTTTTTGCATTGTTTTGAGCCTGCATTTTTAGGGCTTCCCCAACATCCTGGGGGCAAGGGTATTCGGGCGTTGCAATTTCCTTGCCTTCTCTCAGTTTTTCTACTTCGCTGCTTCCACTCCCCACTCCCTTCTTCTGGCTACCCCCCCCTGTTTTGTTTTTCGGCCCTGTTGTAGGGGTGACGACAAAATTGTTATCAATAACACTCTCGCCAAACGGACTTCCTGTTCCGCCGTGTTTTCCGGCTTTTCATTTTCGGCGGTTTCAAAACGATTTTTACTACTGAAGAATAGTGACTGTGTGCTATAGCATCAAACATCGATCTGATTTAAGTCGGTGCCTTAGATATGTGGACTTGTCAATCCCAGTCACATTTACTCACATATGAGTGACTCCACTTTTGACAAAAGTGAGTCAAAAACGATTCAAATTTGAGTTAAATTTTCCCGCCGTGTACGTTTTTCATTCTTCTATTTGGAGAATATGCTAGTCAGCACTGTTGTGTTTCGATCTGTAATAAAGAATCCCTCGAAAGTTTTATAATGGCGCTGTTAAAAATGAAAGAGAGCGAGAGAGGAGAGAATGTCTTATTGTTAGATTGGACCATTTAACTCAATTTTGAATTGTTTTTGACTCACTTTCATCAAAAGTGGAGTCACTCATATATGAGTAAATGTGACTGGGATTGACAACTCGACATATCTAAAACATCGATCTGATTTAAATCGGTGTCTTAGATATGTCGAGTTGTCTATCCCAGTCACATTTACTCATATATGAGTGACTCCACTTTTGACGAATGTGAGTCAAAAACGATTCAAAATTGAGTCAAATTGTCCCACCGTGTATTGAAATAGGTTCCTAAACTCCCGTTTCATTTTACTCATTTTTTTATTACAATAGATCATTGCACGATGGCGTCATCTAGGCAGTTTTGACAGTTCAGGGAGCTTGTTTACGTGAACTTAGAATATTTTCGGTAAGATCGGTTTTAAATTTTGTGCTCAGAATATCTTACGATTGATGTAAAATTGCCGGAAAACAGACACCAGCGCATATTTTTACAACATTTCCTGAATCTTATCGTACAGAATCCGGAAAACGCCAATGAAAAATTTCGTTTGAGTGGTTCAAATTCTAACACCTTGTAAACAAGCTCCCTGAACTGTCAAAATAGTGAGGTTAATACATTCCGTGCACTGACTATTGTAAACTATCTCTTTTTCACTAAAATGAAACGGGCGTGTAAAATGAAACGGGCGTGTTTAAGTTTATTAAGTCATTTCTAGGGTTTTTTTTTCATTAGGGCGAATCTACAATTGAGAGATTCTCTCCAGGCTTGCTCTTTTTCATGCATTACAGCGCCATTATAAAACTTTCGAGGAATTCTTTAGTGCAGATCTACACAGAACAGTGCTGGCTTGCATACTCTACAAATAGTAGAATGAAAAACGTAAAGGTGTCTGGTATATGAATGAAAGAGAGCGAGCCCGGAGAGAGTCTCTCAATTGTAGATTCGCCCTAATGAAAAAAAAAACCCCTAGATTTTTACTCATCTTGACAGCAAAGTAAAACCAGTCATAATTGCGTTATTCATAAGGTATCTAATTTTGAGTATTCTGAAAAAACTCAATGATGAGTGAAATTAATACTTATGACAGACATACAACGCTGACCGTTGTACGAGCTGTCAAATACTTTAATCCAGTACCAAAAAACACGTACTAGACTAAAGGAGTACAACGCTGTACGTTGTATGTCTGTCCCAGGCATAACTGTTTGTTGAAAGCGATTCGACACTAAAAATAATCCAAATTTGAGTTTTATTATTTTGAAAACATTATTCGAAAATATATGCTTTAGTGAACCAACAATTAATATGCAACTAGCGATTTTAAATTGGTTCACTGTTGTAGAACCAACAATCAATATGCAACTCGCGATTTGAAATTGGTTCACTGTTGTAGAACCCCTTGGTCCGAAGTACACCTTGAAGCCAGCACCTAACTATACATATTTGCGCCTTTGTTTTGATTTGCTGTGTTATTTTGACAGAATATTTGAGAGTGTGTTCGTGTGGGTTCATTATTAGGGGCGTATTATTAAGCTTGGGACCGATGTGCTAGTACTGACTGAGCCAAGAAAAAAATCGTATTTGTTCGGGACCTACTGGTCTTAGAGTTAGTCTATGGTAGAACCCCTTGGTTCGAGGTACCCAAGTAACCACGAGGCTGTAATAGCATGCATATATAGGGCATATGTATTACGTCTAGTGCATCATTGAAGTTGGATTAAAGCTGAAAAGGGCCCCACTAAGATCGAACTAATGCTATATCTTTTGTAATGCCATAAGACATTGCTAAAGTAGCATTATTGCATTGGTAATGCCTCACTACATTCTTAAGCTAATCTAACGCTTCATTACTTGACAACTGTTGAATTGATGCGATCCCGCATTATCGAGGTTGATTTTGAGTTGAATAAGTGCAATAATATAATGCTTGTGGTTACTTGGGTACACCTTGAAACCAGCACCTAACTATACATATTTTTTGTTTTGATTTGCTGTGTTATTTTGACAGAATATTTGAGAGTGTGTTCGTGTGAGTTCATTATTAGGGGCGTATTATTAAGCTTGGCACCGAGCTTGGGACCGATGGGACGGAGCCAAGAAAAAAATCGTATTTGTTCGGGACCTACTGGTCTTAGAGTTAGTCTATGAGTGAACTTTCATTCACTAAGTTCAATAAAAGAAAACTAAAAATTTAAATAAAACAAAATTGAACACTCTTTGTTATTTACACTGGGGACATTTCAGTGATATGGTTGTTTTTGTTATTGCTCGTGGTAATTTTGGGCACCAAGCACAATATGTGGAATGTGTTGCTTCCACACCTCGATTGCCATTGATGGTTTCTTCACACTCATCAATGCAGCAATGAGTAAAATTTCAAAGCGACAAAAATAAAAAAAGGCACTCGAATAAGTGAGATAATTACAAATCCGCACATATTTATTGGCAAAAATCTATAGAAAATTCCACATAATACAGATGTGTTTGTTCACTCATAAATAGAACCCTCTGAAGAACACAAATGAATTTATGTAACAAATGAAAAGTATTTGTGGCCACACATAGTGGTTATGTGTACACATTGGAAGAATGTGTGGTTACAAATAGCTATCATTTGTTGATCGCATTGCAAAAATTCATGTGTCGGACAGATAGATATTATCATCACTTGTTTATCAGTGTAGTGTCCAGTTTAAAATTTAGCATATTTACACGGGAAATAATCCACACATATTTATTGGCAAAAATTCATGGAAAATTGCACATAATACCACAGAGAACAGACGTTCATCTTCGGTCTGCTAGTTGTGTAAAACTTTAAACCGACATTTCAAATGTATGTCGTTATGCTCCTGGTAGGCGGCGCTGCAGTTGTGTGATAACTGTCAGGTAAATGTTTATCAATAAAAATCCAAGCACATAACCTGAAATTTTTTGTTTGTTCTTCTCTGCACTTGCTTTGTAAAGTGGCTGTCCATATTAACTTTTACACACGTTTTTCCAGAAAAGGTATATGGACATCAATTTTTTGTTGACCGCATTGCAAAAAATCACCCCCAATCCATTTTTGTTATATCACGGACTAAATACGGACGTCAGACAGACGATTTTTCATTGACGCACCTGATAACAATTTTCAGTGTATCAAGTTCCATGTATACTAGAATATCAGTACCAGAGCAGTGCTAGGAAAATTCAGCAACACTGCTCACAAGTTTGTTGAAACTATGCCAACACTGCATTTGTTTACAGCGAGTCAGCCATTTTAGGTAGATCAGATTCGCGTTTGAAACATTTATTGTTGGTTATTTTAATTAGTGGTTTTTTGTTTTACAAACAACTTAACAAACAACTTTACAATCAGGTAAGACTGGTCACAGGTAATTTCACCAACAATTTCGACATCGAACAAGTTTTCCGGTTCATGGATATTTTGTCAAATTTTTGACTTCAGAAACCGGGGCAACACCCAAACTTTTCATATTAAATTCAATTTTATATTATTGCATTAATAAAGCTGTAGGTGGTAAACTTCGTACTTTCTTCAAATGTTTCCTTTTTTGAAGATTCCTCCATGTTAAAAAAGCGTAATTGTTAAAATCTCAAAACTCGCCGAGGCACAGACGAAAAAACTAAAGAAAAATTAAATTTGTCGTACAGCATTTTATTTCTTATGTAGGGATATTGTGATAAAAAACTAGTTTTTCATTATGTTTTAGGTTTCATAATGGGGAAGACGTGCTGTATATGCAAAGAAAATAAGCTCGACACATCAGCACTTTATCAATTTCCTAGAACGGTAAGTGGAAAACCATTATTATATTGGATATCGCTACAGCTTTGAGCAAATGATAAGAGATTTGAGTTTGATCTTTATTTACTATAGGATTTTAACTTATATATGAGGTAGAGTGAATTGACAACTGACGACTGACCTACATCGAAACCAAATTGTCGTTCTTCATCGGCTTCGGACTACCGCTAGCAATCCTCTTCGAACAGCCCAACTCACTAGTCATCAGCGTTTGGGTTTTCACCGTGCTGTTTTCTCTGTTCATCCTTAGTGCAAACGAAGTCACACCGAAAGTGTTCTTTAGGTAAGTGTTGCCACTAAATGCACGATACAAAATATTTCTAATAATGTTACATTTCAGCGAAACTGTTTTTTTTTCTGGAAGTGGCAGTCATGTTCAGCAGTCGGACCAAACTTGGCAAAGCTGCTTTCTCGACACCAAACATTAATAACCCAGTGACCCCCGGTGGTTGCATGATGCGTGGAATGACATTACCGCTGGCCCGTAGTGGAGCACCATCGCTTAACTTCCAGCTCATTTAGACGTTAAATCATCCGCCTCGACACCGCCACCGCCACTCACTGCTGGAACCTCGAATGAGAATCGGAAATTTTTTTGAACATAATAGTAATCGGAGTAATAACGACTGAACGATTGGTTCAAACATAATACATTAGCAGATAGAGGTACAATTAGGCAGACATTAATGATATACACATACATATTAGCATAAAACTAATTTGTCATGAAATCGATAATGGTTCTCAGTTTCGGTTTCAGTTGTAAAGAGTTTTTTTTTATTATTATTATTTTTCTTATGTTTTATAATGGAATGTTTTTGATTCAATAAAAGGGTATTTCGTTTGTAAATCGCCTTAGATGATAAGAAAATGTGTCAGCAAAGTAAGTACTAACGTGCGAGACAAACTTTATAATGTGATTTCTTAGAATTGTTTTTTGTTTGTTAAATAAAATGTAACGATCAGACTGTTTTTTTCCTCTCTAGAAAAGAAAATACAAGAAGATTTCTTTGAGATTATTTTAGTTTACCCTTATCAGCAAATGGAAATGAAAGGATCTTGTAATCAATCGAACTATTTGAATATTATTAACATTATTACGTTATCAAAATACTACAGAGCTAATTCTTAATGAGACCCACGCCAATTTTTGAATCCATACATAATCGGCAATACATTCAACTCAGAATATTTCAGTCAGCTAATCGCCATGGCATTCCAAGGATAAACTAAACGAATTTTCATCAGGATGGTCCAGTAGTTCGTCCGGTAATTTCTCTTTAATCTCTGACATCGTATGGTATGCCGATATCGTTATGTGAATTTGCAGTACCTCGTAGTTCAAGGTCGAATCATTCTCCTTGTCAATGTTGGCAAAATTCTCCTTATTGATACCCTTGTAGTTGACGCATCGCTTAGAGCTGGGAAAGATTGCAGGTATGCATATGGTAGGGTGTGATAACCCGGAAAACCAGTCACCTGTCGGTCTTCCGTCGATGCTGCGGCGATAAAGGGACGCGTTGATACACGGTAGCAGTGTAGAGTGGCACGCATCGGTCGAGTTCCCCGTTAGTGTAAGATTCAGTTTTCGGAATAATTTCAAATCGCCATTGTGCAGGACGTGGCAGGCGTAAATTCATTTTTCAAGGGATCCTTAAGGTGACCATATGGGCGGGTTACCGTATAACCTGCCGGATAAATCGTATACTCATTGACATAGTCTTCTTGGCGGAGGTCTTATTGGTAACTGCTGCATTAGCATTAGCCCGACCCTTTCTTGGTTTACCTTTGCTTTTAAAAGGTGGATAGCCGGCACTACCTTCTGGCACAGCTCGTTTTGGAGGTAAGCTACTGGCCCTCAATTTAACCAATTTGCTACATGGCCCGAATAAAAAAGTATCATAGATTTACAATAAAATATATTGTTACTATAATATAGAACTAATAGTATGTACAATTGATTGTAATGTTCGCGACGATAATATTACATTGGGACCAATTGTAATAGAGATATCAACAATAGAATAGGGGGGTGGTTATGTATCTCAACAATCAAAAGTATTACTATTTTCTGAGCAAATTTGAGTTAGTAACAATTAATTGTATTGTTTCACAATTGTTGAAAATTCTAGAATATGAAGTGTATAGTAGATCTATTGTAATTACAATGAGCATTTTTATTTTTCTTATACATGAACAGTAAGATTCATGGTCGACAATAAATTGTGTTGCTATTGTATCCTATCCAATTGTAATAGTATCGTTAATTTTATCCGGGGCCTACACATTTGTGTCTCCAGGTCATACTCGTGTTCCAGTAGCTTTTTCAGCAGATATCGTCGCAGATTTCGTCTTTCACCAGCAAAATGTTTTTCCTGGATCTGGGCAACGTGATCACAGCATTTTCTTGAATTTGATTCCAGTTGTGTTTGTAAATATCAGCTGACATAACTACTATGTACACTAAATCACGTCTACGCAACATTGAAAATAATCTAGTATACATGGCACTTTGCCAGTACTAGAAGCCGGTTCTCTAGTACGATAGTGATCCATAATTTTTCAAATGTTTCTTCGGCACAACTACGTCCTTCCCTTTTGGGTCCATGGTTATTTTTTATTTTTTTAAATTTCAAAAAAAATATATAATATAATAAAAAAATACTTAAAATAGTTGTATTTTTGGACAAAAATTTCCAAATAAAAAAATATAACACAAAAACACCCCATTAAAAAAAATTTTTTTAAAATTTTAAAATTTTTTTTTTTTTTGGAACCCACCCAAAAACATTTTTATTCACCCCCCAAAAAAAAATCAAAAAAAACAAAAAAATTATTGAATTTATCATGAGAATCAGAGAGTTGTCAAATCATCAACAATGAATATTGTTGATGTTAGCATAATATGGTTGATTCAACCCTATTTCATGCTCTAATTAGATCATCAATTCTGTTTAATTGAAGCTTCCATTATTCTTCGATCTATTGTATTATGCGTGAAACAATCTCAAAAAATTATTATATAAAAGTTAATGCACAAATATGCTTGATCGGGACCGGAATATTATTGATATGACTTTATTTTTTTCTCCGTGTTAACCCCATGCTAATCCAGGAGCTCATTGACAAGCTTCCTGCACCAGCTAAGCGAGAGTGGCTACAGTTCAAAAGAACATCTATGTAAGCGAAGTTACGTTGGACACCAAAATACCATCCAACGTCAGAATCGATAAGCCAAAGCAAAAGGAAACATCCACGCACATATCTAGGAGACCGCTGCGGTTCCAGGACCAAGCAAACCGTGCCTCATTTGCCAGAAACTAGGCCATCGAATTCGAAACTGTGAGGATTTCCGTGCTCTCAGTTTATCTGATCGCGTCAAAGTGATGCGACAACGAAAGTTATTTGAACGATGTTTGAACGATCATGAAGTAATGTTGGCGATTGTCGTCAGCGACATCACCCTTTGGTTCACTACGGTGGATCGCCGGCCAGAGTAGGACCTCCACGAACACCAACACAGATACACAAATACAAAAGCCGGAATTCCACCACGCCCATGTTTCTTCAAAGATGTCGGTGATTTTTCGCATCATACCGGTCACTCTCTACAACGAGTCAAACTCCATTACAACAGTAGCTTACCTCGACGAAGGTTCTTCGATGACTTTGATCGAGGATAGCCTCGTTGCTGCTCTGAATGCAAAAGGATTCCCGCAGCCACTTACGCTACAATGGACCGTTCGCTACAATGGATATCGTTCCCCAGGAGCCTGCTTCGGAGTGTCTAACGCTCAAGATATCGGTTGGGAATAAAAAACGCTTCGATCTCACCAACGTACGAACCGTGAAGAAAATGCATCTCCCCAAACAAGGAGTTAATTTTCAGGATGCTTGTTGTCAGTATAGTCATTTGAAGGACCTGTATGCCACGAATCGAGCCAACGAAGAACCGAAAGTGTTGATCGGTCGAAACAACGTTTATTTGCTGGCACCCATCGAGTCCCGGATAGGCAGACCTAACGAGCCTAACGAGTTAATTTTGCCAAGAAAATATGTGGGATTGATTTTCGCGTTCACCAAGAGGAAATCACTTCGTTCAAGACTAGATATTTCCAAGGATATTTTGGTTCCCAAAACTTGCGAAATTGATCCATCGAAATACTAAACAAATCGACAAAGAGGCATATATTTAAATGTATAAATAGACAGTAATTTAAGGTGCAAGTTCTCATTAAACGGAATTTATTATCAAATATATCTTGCAATTTGTTTTCAACAGAAGACATCTTGTCTTTTCATCACTATAGTAAACCACAGAATGGACGCGAAATGTAGCTGTCAAAATGAATTCATGTGAGTACGTGATTTTTACGTAAGAGAGATGGGGAAAATGCAGTGAAAGTAAAGGTGCCGCCACACGGCGGCTATTTCTATAAGCTAGAAAACGATGTAATAGTTCATAGGATCGCCTAAGCTATGTAGTGATAGATCAAGGTTTGACTTGCAAGCGATAGTGTTACGCTATGATATAGAAGCGTGTCCGTTGTCGTGTGTACACTCTAGCGGTAGTTTCTATGTTATAGTAGTAGGCTATGAACTATTCCATCCGGACGGAATAGTTCATAGTTCGTTGGTCGAAGTTTTTTGACAGTTCGTTTGAATTTTTCGCTAGTCTGTGATTTCGCGGTATTTTTAAAGCAAAAATGGACCATTGATTGAGCTGTGGGAGAAACATCCGGTGTGGTGTGGCCCAACTAATCTCGATCACCTGTGGATGTGTATACGTCAAAGTGAGTGTATTATTCTGCTTTGCAGTTCCTCATCCTAAGAAAGTCTAGGCCAGGGGATCTTGATGCCTAGCTAAGTACTTAGTATTTTCAATATGGTAACGTTGAGAGGGAGATTAAGATTCTACCAGTTCCGAAGTTCAACCTTTGATTTTGATCCCTGACTCCAACGTACAATCACCCCTCTTTGAAACTTGAAAATCTGAGTGGATCGAAACTAAAGCTAGCAGTGCGCAATTTGAAGCGTAAAAAGTCATATGATGAGATGGCGCTTCTCTCCAACTGCGTCGAAATCGTGTCCAAACCCACGGAACTTAAAAAACCAAAAAATCGGTCACAATTTTTTTGCTGGAGACGTTGTGGGCTGAAGACTGCCTTGTATAACGAATATTCGATGGCTTTAAGGAATTTGAATAACAAATTTGAGCAGTCATATGAAGAAAAAATAATGTTCAGAATGTCTCAAGAGCAGCTGATTGTTCTCGCGTCGGATGAGCCATACAACTTGCCCACCATCGGAGACGAAACAGGCATCTCAGGAGCTAAAGATCCTGCATCAGATTCCTCAACAGCAATCGGCAAATACCCCACCATCCTTCCTTTTGCTCCTAAAGGGCGATACGGTCAAAATTTGGTCAATATCAACTTGACGTATTTCTTTCAATTTTGCATTTAAAAAACCTGAACACCCCTCATTTTGAAGGTGTGTGTGTGTAGAATGTTGCTCCTATTTTGATTTTGGAATTCACTCTTCAGTTGTCAAAATGCCGTCCAAGCAAGAAGAGCAGCGTATCAAAATTTTGCTCGCGCATCGCGAAAATCCGAGCTACTCGCACGCAAAGTTGGCAAAATCGCTAAAAGTTGCCAAATCAACCGTTACAAATGTAATTAAAGTGTTTGGGGAACGTTTGTCGACAGCCAGAAAGTCTGGATCGGGGGGAAATCGAAAACCGGAAGCCGCTGAGACGACAAAGAGAGTTGCCGGTAGTTTCAAGCGAAACCCTAACCTATCTCTCCGAGATGCCGCAAATAAGCTGGGTGTATCGTCTACAACCGTGCATCGAGCCAAAAAACGAGCCGGACTATCGACTTACAAGAAGGTAGTGACACCAAATCGCGATGATAAACAAAATACGACGGCCAAAGCGCGATCCCGGAGGCTGTACACGACGATGCTGACAAAGTTTGACTGCGTGGTAATGGACGACGAAACCTACGTCAAAGCCGACTACAAGCAGCTTCCGGGACAGGAGTTTTATACGGCAAAAGGAAGGGGAAAGGTAGCAGATATTTTCAAGCACACGAAACTGTCAAAGTTCGCAAAGAAATATCTGGTTTGGCAAGCCATCTGTACCTGTGGCTTGAAAAGCAGCATTTTCATAGCTTCCGGGACTGTCAACCAAGAAATTTACGTGAAAGAGTGTTTGAATAAACGTCTGCTGCCTTTCCTGAAGAAACACGGTTGTTCCGTACTGTTTTGGCCGGATTTGGCATCTTGCCATTACGGTAAAAAGGCCATGAGGTGGTACGCCGCCAACAACGTGCAGGTGGTTACCAAGGACAAGAACCCTCCCAACACGCCAGAGCTCCGCCCAATTGAGAAATACTGGGCTATTGTCAAGCGGAACCTAAAGAAGACCAAAAAACTGCTAAGGACGAGCAGCAGTTCAAGGCAAACTGGCTTTCTGCGGCGAAGAAGGTGGACAAGGTGGCTGTACAAAATCTGATGGCAGGGGTCAAGCGTAAGGCCCGGCAATTCGGATTTGGAAAAGCGGAAGCCTAACTGAATATTTTTCCTGAATTTTATACTAATTGAACTTGAAAAAGAAATTTAATTTGATTTTTTAAATAAACGATTTCACCGATTTACACGCGTTTTCCCTTGACCAAATTTTGACCGTATCACCCTTTATACAAAACATATTTTTACACCCCCCCCCCCACCCCCATTTAATTTTTTTATTTTTTTTTTTAAAATTTAAAAAACCCCCAAAATACATATTTTAAAAAAAGCCCCCAATTCAATTTCATTTCATTTTTGCTGCTCTAAGCACCGGTACGAATAATTTGAAACCTTAAAGCAATGAAATAAACCGATTTCCTTCTCAGAAGAACTTTCCTGACCTTCTGAGAAGAACTTCCCTGACCTTCTGAGAAGAACTTCCCTGACCTTCTCAGAAGAACTTCCCGAACTTCTCTGAAGAATTTCTAAGAAGTTCTGTGAAGACAATACCCGAAGATCTCTGAAGAACTTTCCTGACGTTCTTTGAAGAACTTCCCCGAAGTTTTGTGCAGAATTCCACCAATGTTCTCTGAAGAACTTCCCCGGTGTTCTGTGAAGAACTTCCCTGAATTTCTGTGAAGAACTTCCCTGAAGTTCCTCTGAAGAATTTCCCTGAAATTCCGTGAATAATTTTCCCAAACTTCTCTGAAGAATTAGCTGATGTTCTCTGAAGAACTTCCCCAAAGCTCTCTGCAGAACTTCACCGAAGTTTTCTGAAGAACTTCCCCGAAGTTCTCTGAAAAACATCCCCGAAATTATCTAAAGAACTTTCCTGAACTTCTATAAAGAACTACCCTGAATTTCTGTGAAGAACTCCCCTGAATTTCTGTGAAGAACTTCCCTGAAGTTCCTCTGAAGAACTTCCCTGTAGTTTCTCTGAAAAACTTCCCTGAAATTCCTCTGAAGAACTTCCCTGAAATTACTTTCCTAAAATTCTCTGAAAGATTTCCCTGAACTTCTCTGAAAAATTATCTGAATTTCTCTGGAGAACTTCCCTGAAGTTCTCTTAAGAACTTCTCTGAATTTCTCTCAAGAACTTCCCTGAAATTCCTCTGAAGAACTTCCCTGCAGTTTCTCTGAAGCACTTCCCTGTAGTTCCTCTGAAGAACTTCCCTGAAATAACTTTCCTGAAATTGTCTGAAGAAATTTCTCAAACTTCTCTAAGAAATTATCTGAAGTTCTCTGAACAACTTCCCTGAACTCCTGAAGAACTTCCCTATATTTCTCTGTGTGGGCTTTGGGCGGACTTTTCGTAGCAGAATTAACCGTTAGGAACTCCGAAAACCGAAAATAAACGATAAAACTATCGGACTCTAAAAACAACGTGTTTATTTTTACTTTACTGTTACAAAGGATTAGAGGTTATTTCAAAAGCTGTCAGTTTCTCTTCTCGCTGTGTTGCCAGACGTCGTGGAGGGGGATCAGTTACCTCAGCGCCCCTGTTGTATATTTGCCGACACTCCTCCTCGCTGAGTCACTGAACAAGTCCTAGCTGTTTGGCGAACTGCAACATCTTGGCTGGTCCTAGTGGCTTCGTGAACACATCCGCCACCATCTCGTTTGAGGGGCAATACTCCAACTGGATGACTCCCCTGGAACACAAGTCCTTCGCATTATGAACCTTCGTGTCAATATGTTTGCTTCGTTTATTCTGCTTCTCTAGAGACACAAAATCGATGCAGCTTCGATTGTCCTCCTTGATGATCGTAGCTTGCTGTGACACAACTCCCAACTCGCTCAGCAATCTGCGCAACCATACAGCTTCAGATGCCGCCGCCGACAGGGCCACGTACTCGGCCTCCATCGTAGACGTAGTGACGCAGTCCTGCTTCCTGCTTGCCCAGCTGACTATTGCTTCACCGACAAGAAACGCATAGCCACTTGTGGACTTCCGGTCTGCAGAATCTCCTGCCCAGTCAGCGTCACTGTAGCCGGTTAGGGTCAGCCTCTTCGTCCGGTCACTAGAAAGCTTCAATTCGTAGTCTGCCGTACCGATCAAGTATCGGACGACACGTTTCAACTCGATCCAATCCCGCTGCGTCGGATTGCTGCATTTCCGACTTAGAATCGACACAGCCACTGCTATGTCCGGTCGTGAGTTCGTCGCCAGGTATAGAAGTGCCCCTACCACGCTCTGGTACTGGATGTTATTCGGCAAAGCTTCACTCTCCTGGTCCTTCAGGTAACCTTGATCCAAAGGAAACTTCGAGCTTTTAGCTCCTTCAAGGCCATAGCGCGCTGCAATCCCCCGGATGGATGCCTGCTGACTCAGAGAATAGAATCCGTCCTTGTCCTGAAGTATTCTGATTCCCAAAAAATGATTAACTGTACCCAAACAGGAAACCTTGAATCGCTTCTGCAACTCCTGCTCCAGCCGGTCTAGCTGATGCTTGTCTCTGCACGCCACAATCATATCGTCTACGTAAATCAGTAAGTAGACCCAATCTCCACTACTCAGTTGCTTCATGAAAAGGCAAGCGTCTGACTCGGATTGTCGAAATCCCATCTCCAACAACAAATTCTTCACTGTACAATGCCATACCTTCGCTGACTGTTTAAGTCCATACAGGCTTCGGTGGAGCCTGCACACCAGATCTTCCTTTCCGGGAACAGCATACCCCGGAGGTTGCCGCATGAATACCTCCTCTTCCAATCGTCCGTAGAGATATGCATTCCTTACGTCGATGTGCCGCACTTGCAGCTGCTTATGTCCTGCAACCGTCAAGAGAACTCGAAATGTTGAGTGCATTGCGACTGGAGCGAACACCTCTCCAAAATCAGCTCCCAGTCGCTGCGCAAAGCCCTGTGCGACTAATCTGGCCTTAAATCGTGTCACACGTCCTGAAGAGTCCCTTTTTCGCTTATAGATCCACTTTGACCCGATCGCCTGCCGTCCAGTTGGCAATGGCACGAGTGACCATGTGTTCATCGGCGATAGCGACTGATATTCTTCGTTCATAGCACGGATCCACTTGTCCTTGTCCGGACTGTTCACGGCTTCGGCATAACTTGTCGGCTCCGTTACTGCAACTTGAGCTACGCCAACCACGAAATCTTCGTATCTGCTCGGCAATAATCCCAGATTACTGCGCTGCGATCTCCTTGGCTCGTTGTTGCCCTCGAACAGTTCGTCGATCCCGTCGTAATACTCGTCGTCCGAATCCAAAAAACCTTCAAAGTCAGGCTCATCGGCGATACTGCCCGCATCGGTCTTCCCTTCAGAAAAGTCAACTTCAACTTATTCGACTTCCTGCTGCTTCAGCGAATCATTCTTGCTCTTCGGCTCACGGAGTAGTGGCTCCTCCTGAAGCTCTGGACCAAGCTCCACAAACCTAGCATCTCTACTGATCGTGATTCTGTTTGTCCCCTTGTCCAGGAACCGGTAAGCCTTCGAACCGCAAGCATACCCGACGAAGGTTAACTTCTCGGCTCGGCTCTGCATCTTCCTGCGCTTCGCGTCCGGAATATACACGAAAGCGTCACACCCGAAGACCCACAGGTTATGGGCCCAGATCGGGAATCGCGAAATCGGAACGGGTTTAAGTAAAAAACGGACTTTTCGTAGCAGAATTAACCATTGGGAACTCCGAAAACCGAAAATAAACGATAAAACTATCGGACTCTAAAAACAACGTGTTTATTTTTACTTTACTGTTACAAAGGATTAGAGGTTAATTCAAAAGCTGTCAGTTTCTCTTCTCGCTGTGTTGCCAGACGTCGTGGAGGGGGATCAGTTACCTCAGCGCCCCTGTTGTATATTTGCCGACACTCTGAAGAATTGCCCTGAACCTCCCCGAATTTCTCTAAAGAACTTCCATTAACTTCTCTGAAGAACTCCTCAGGGCTTATCTGAAGAATTTCACTGAACTAGTGATCCGGATCTTCATAAACCAGCTCCTTCAGCAGATTAGCTTAAATTCCCTAGCCTTCAAGACGAGCAATCCACGATTTTGTCCAGACTCCAGACGAGTTTTTCGTTTTATCCGCCTTTTCAATATGATGTACGCAGTAAATGCAGCAATGTTTCATTCTCTGTCCATAGCTGCCGAATGTGCCCATGATTACTTTATTTTTTAAAAGCTCGCAACTGAATATATGCGACCACAAAGAAAATCAATCGCGTGTTGTACACCGAAAAAAGTTAAGTGATAGCGCTGCGGCAGAGATTTCTACTACATACACACTTAAATTCGATTTTGCTGTTCGGTAAAAAAATTGACGAAACATTTCGGTAAACATAACATCTTACCGATTTTTCGGTAAACATAAAAAATGTTACCGTAATTTTGTAACACTTTACCGAACGATCTGTAATGTTGAATTTTATTTACCGAATACGGTAGAAAAAAATACAATCCATACGGTAAAGACAAACAATCACTGAATACGGTAAGAACTTTACCGAACAAAACGTAAAACGAACTCTGAATAACCGAAGCCCGGTAAAGTATTATTAACTGTCAAACTGTCAGCCATTTTCTATGAAGCCTCGTGGTTCCAATGATCGGTTGTTCAGAAGGTGGTTTGGATATTGATTAATTTTAATTATTCCATGTATGTATGTAGAAAATAAACCAGCGTTAATTAGAGCTTTCATCCTGCTAGCTATAAATATTTCAAATGTGCTGATTACACGCTAAACAATCAATAGGTTCGATGTAAAAGGGGATTATTATTCTAAATGATACATATGCAAAATATATTTGCAGCATTGTATCCATCTACAGGTAGAACACAACTTCACTGACCAGCATCCGATGCAGTCGACACGCATCGTTCGTAGTATTTCGTTGACTGCGCCATATGCTGGAAAGACCTCACAGTCCCGGTCGGAATAACAACAAATACAGTTTTGTTTAATATATTCAATTAACCAATAACATCCAAATATTTTGGTGTTTAACGATACAAACAAAAACAAAATACCGAAACGGTTCGGTACCAGACTACACAAATTACCGAACTGTACGGTAATTTTTGACAGATCATCAAATCTTCCATTACCGAACTGTACGGTAGTTTTTGACAGTTCATCAAAAAATTTGAGTACCGAACGTTCGGTAATTGATTTAATTACCGAACAGATTACCGAACGTTCAGCTGTTGAAAGTTCGGTAAAAAATTACCGAATACTGTAAAATGTTCTAAGTGTGTATTTTTTTTTATTTAAAACTTATATTTTTGCAAAAATTTTTCCCCAAACCCACAAAAAAATAAAAAAGAAATATATAACACCTATAAAAAAAAAAAAACTACCAAAGATTTCAAGCGTCGTGTGGCGGCACTTAACAGGCGATTCATTTCATATTCATCTAAGGAGTGTATCGAATATAAGCTATCCACATACATTTGCGTTGTACGCATGTATTTGTGATGGTTTTTTATGCTCTGAACACTGCATGCTGTGCGTTTGACTGTCAGCTTTCTTTTGTTTACTTGTTTGTGCGGTTCAAATTCTGCGTTTTCAAAATGTCGCGTATTGAAAAGGAAGTGAAAATTAAGGTTCTGGACACATGGCTAAGTGAGAAGGTTATTACTATGCGAAAATTGGCGAAGCGGTTTGGAATTCATCATGCGAGTGTTAAAACCATCATTAATAAGTTTGGGGAACATTATTCTTTGGATGAGCTACCAGGAAGAGGTAGAAAACCCGGTTCTTCCAACCCGAAACTGGAGCAGAAAGTGGTATCTCTAATCATGAAGAACAAATCAATTTCAATACGTGATTTGGCCAAAAAAGCAGAAACGAGTGTCGGAATGATCCAGCGTATCAAGAGGCGAAACCACCTGAAGACCTACAAGAAGCAGAAAATCTCGAAACAAAGTGCAGAACAGAAGAAGCGAGCAGCAACAAGGGCCCGGAAATTGTATTCGCGTCTTTTGCAGCGTCCGGATGCATGCGTTTTGATGGACGATGAGACCTATGTAAAGGAGGACTCAAAAACCCTTCCAGGTCCACGATACTTTACTGCCGTCGTTGGGGAGGATGTGAGCGATGCGGACAGGTCGATTCAAGTGGATAAATTCGGTCGAAAGGTACTGGTATGGCAAGCATTTTGGTGTTTGAAGTCAACCATTTTTTACACTACCGGAACTATAAATGCGGAAATCTATCGATCTGAGTGTCTCCAGAAGAGATTTTTGCCTTTATATAAGAAGCATAGTACACCTCCACTGTTTTGGCCGGATTTAGCGTCGGCTCACTATGCCAAAACCACTCTCAATTGGCTTGCGGAAAAGGGTATAGATTTCGTTGAGAAAAATATCAATCCACCAAATTGCCCTCAGCTTCGACCCATCGAACGTTACTGGGCAATCGTGAAGAGGGTCTTCAAGAAGTCTGGTAAGGCAGCTGGGAACATGCAGGAGTTCAAAAAAATTTGGGCTCAAGCGTCCAAAAAATGCGATGCAACACTTGTCCGGAACTTGATGAAGAGCATTCGATCCAAAGTTCGAAAATTCGTGAAGGAATAACTTAAATTTCATCCGGTCTTCATTATGTTCAAGTTTAACCTCGTACAATCAATTTTTTGTATAGGATCGTATAGGATCAATTTTTTGTATGAATAAAATATCGGTTTTCAACATAATTTGAAAGAAACTTTGTGGATAGTTTATTTTCGATACACTCCTTATAGTCCGATAACAGTAAGTAAGTATTCAAGTGTAAGAGATAGCCAGGCCAGGGCAGTTTTCGATTGTTGGATGACTGATTTGGAAAATTTACATTTCCACATCTGGAACTGTGCTGCAGTATTCTTATCCAAATGATATTGGTAGTGTTTACATTCGGGGCTAGTTGTATGTGAAAGTAACCTCGGAATGGGCGTGATTTTCCAGACATTCTGAAATGGGTAGCTGGATCTGCAGTAGAGCTATCAGTTTCAAGCTCCCGGAGCAAAGTTGCTTTCAATGGTCACTTAAAGGATAGTTGCAACCAGATTTCTTAGATAATACCATTGCCGGCCAATGTTAGATTGAATACACATACACACACAAGTATCAGTCCATGATATTTCGCTTGCAAAAAAATTTAATGCTGTACGTACCCAACAAAACTATAAGCAATTGCCGAAGAAAAACTGGAAATTTTTATTCATTGTTAGATTTCGGCTATTTCCAGCTCAAGTTTCAAATGTTTTTTTTTTTCAATGCATGAACTCTCGAGTGATTCATGATTAGAGCCTAAAAGCCAATTGTAAACAATGACTTCAAACGTTCATTTATCTTGACTCCTAGAACTCTCTCGCGAATTGAAAGCAGCAACGGGTAGATAAATATTTGCTGTATCATATGATTTAGTTCACAATCCTAGATAGTCTTGTGATTTGTGAAAGATCAACGTTTAAAGTCGTTGTTTACAATTCATTGAATTTAAGGTCCTTATCGTAAATTACTCGAAAACTCAAATCCAACTCTTCAAAATGTTACTCAGGGAAGTCTTCGAAGCGAACTTAAAGATCAGTTTTTGTGTTGATAGTCTTCATTTGTTTCATTTTTTTTTTTCGAAGGTCAATTCGTCGTTTTTTCCTACAATACAGCAAAACCTAACTACCCAGCTTACTTCCAGATCGGTTGCCCCCGTCCCTGCACGTTGTGAATGTGTGTCTGTCGGGGGGCCGCGATATTCCACTCGTACCAAACCTTGTGCGCAGCGACGCACCGCCAAAAGTTGACGACAATTTCGTCGCCGGCTCGAATCTGCATCGGTTCCGTCAGTGGAAAGAACATGGAGAACCACGAGCCCAGCCCTTTGGTGTGTTCGAACGGATGAATGCTGATGGTGATGTCTTTATACAGGACGCTGTCAAAATACCCGGTAAATCCGTGCATGACGCAATCCAGTTCGGATTTGAACCGGATCGTTTTGAAGCGAGAATTGTCGATGACCGGGTCCAGGTTGGGATGGACGAATTCAAACAATGCCTGGGGATTATCGATGTGATAGGCGTTCTTCAGATAGGCTACATAGGAACCTTCCATGTAGCGGGAAGTGACAATTCGATCTTTACCGTGTGGACTCTTTTCCAGCGATCGAATCTGGTTGTAGATCTTCGTAGTCATACACGGGTTTAAATAGGATGTCGATTTGCCTGAAAAAAAAACAGGTGAATGATATCATTGATTTTGAAAAGTTCATATCCTAGTGAGAACCTTACATGGAATGCTAATGCCATCCGGCTTGAGATGCCTTTGTGCTCCGTCCAAACATTCGGGTGATAGTTCGTTATCACCAAACGAGCCCAACAGCTCGGAAATAAGAATGTCCGCCTTTTCGGGAGGCTGAAACTCCCGCATGTCCATGGAGATGAGTTCAATGTTTTTGTCCGCCCATAATTCGTTAATCAGCGCACTCAGGGTAACTATTGCATTCGGGTTCTTTTCAATAACATAAATCTTAACCTTTCGTTTGCTCTTGGCTGCCGCGTTCAAGGTCGCCCGAACCAAAGGACCACGTCCTCCTCCCACGACCATGATGATGGATGTACGCGTTTCAATCTCCTCCAAAGGAACCCGATCTCGGAGGGCTTCCTCGATTGCATTCTGATAGAGAATGTACTTGACTGGATCCTTTTCGAAAACTTCATACGTGAAGCTATCTAGGTTGTCGTACAGAGGCTGGAGCGGAATTTCCAACAGATCATCATATCCTTGCATCACATCCTTGACGTGATTTATACGAAGAACATACTTGATGTAGTCGACGTAATGAACGGCTCGTTTGTCCTCCGGGTTTGCTTTCACTATGAAGTGACAACCGAACGTTCGGTGAAACAGCACCAACAGTTCCTGATGAGCTTTCGATAGAACCGGATAATTATTCGTGTTGGTCAGGAAGATGTTCGACGAAACAACCACTGCATCAACAGGTTCTCCGAGCCAACGATAAATTTCCTGCTTATTTGGAATGTCGGCGGTAAACTCCAAGGCAATCTTAACGTGAGTGTCGAAATCCGCATATGACCGAAAATTGTTCCACCAATTCCAGGTGTCCTCTTCCTCAGCAGTTTCGCTAATTCCATCATTTCTCCATGATGCCTGCGTAGCCTTCGGATTAGTCATCGGAATCTCAACCAGCAGGATACCCTTCAATCCAATCGTAGTCACCCGAGCTAAATTGGCACAATTTCCGTTCTTCAATCGCAACAGCATGTACCCACTCTGAACGAGATGTTCTGCGTAGGAAATCTCCTGCCTCATCGTACACTCACCCTGCTTCCGGACGTTATCATCCTCCGAATCACAATCTACTTGGCTGCTCAACCGGCAGATAACCCGATTGAGCCACTGTGTCGAATTGAGCAACAAATCCGACCGAGTGAAGCGATTGTGCTTGGTCTTAAGCGGATCCAACGCAAACTCTCGATCGAACTGCCGGTGGGCCAACGGAATGGTGACCGAGTTGTAATTCGCTTTGACAGCATGTTCGATGGCCGTATCCAACTCGTACACGGTGTCATAGTGCAGCGAGATCGAGACTTGCACTTTCGATTGCTGGTCGGTGGACATTTTGCTGGTCGGGGTGGATGATTTTGTAGAGGGATATTATTCACGTGCGAGTCACAGAAACCGATTATTTTGGCGAGAAAACCGACGACAACGAGGTTTTGTTTGCAAATTTTCGAGCAGATTTGTTTTCCAGCAGTTTTTTCAATCAGATCGATCCCAGAAAACGTTTCCGAAGGGTGGCTCCAAATCTGACAGCTGTATGTTTTTGTTGCGAGCTGTTTGAAGTTACTGATGTTTACTACTAACTTCACGTGTTTCTCCCGTTTCTACGAGTTATAGTTATGTTTCTGTGAATTTTGAATAGAAGTTTGTAAAAACCAACCGACCATGCCAATCGAAAGTGACGACGAAGCTATTTCCCAAATTTTAAATTCCTACAAAGCGGAAATCGGTTTGGGTCCACAGCCTTCGAAAAATTCCGACCATGAGGATTCGAGCAATTCCGAAGCAGTGAAATCCGACGACGAGACAGATGTCAAGGAAGAGCAGCAGCAGGAAGAATCCGGTTCGGCTCAACATTTTGTCAGGAAATCTGACCATGAGGATTCAAGTGATTCCGAAGCGGATACATCCGATGAAGAAAAACATGCCAAGGACGAGCAGCAGCAAGAGGATTCGGTCGAAAATGAAACGGGAAGGTTTATAAAAGCACCCAAGAAGGTGGAAGATAACGATGACGATGCAGTTGATCAGAAACCGGATGTTTTGGATAAGTTAAACGATAAAAGGATCGGGAAGCCAAAATCCAAAAAGGAGAAAAAGCTGATGTCATTGGTTTTTGGCGGACGAGCGGAGTTGGTGTCCAATCTGCTAAAAACATCCGATAGGGAGGATTTGAACGACGAAGAGGAAGAAATTGGTAAGGACAAGAAGCGGAAACGAACGGCCGCATGGGAAGATTCGGATGATGAGAAGGATCACGATTTTCCTCACAAGGGTCAGAAGGTGGAAATGCGGGCAACCGTCAGTCGACGTAGAAAGAATTTCGAAAAGATTGTCGGTCAACCTAAGTGGGCCGAGTTGGACCGAGAGCGTGAAGTCGATTCGGATGATGAAATACTGAAATCGGTTGGCCATGTCGTGAAGGGCACGATTTCGGATTTGCCCAAGGGGAATATTGAGTTGAAGCGGTTGAAGAACTTGAATCGAGAAACGAAAAACGAAGGGGAAATTACGGCCATAAATTTCCATCCCTCGTCGATGGTGGCTGTCATGACTGGGATGAATGGTTTTGCATCGATTGTTGCCGTTGATGGCAACAAGAATGAGAAGCTGCACACAATCGGGCTGAAAAAGTTCAAAATCGCTTGCTGTCGGATGACTCCGGATGGAAATGAGATCCTTTTCGGAAGTTTTCGAAAGTTCTATCACGTCTACAATTTGATATCAGGGGAAAGCGACACGCTGCAACTTCGAGGAGAAGGAGCTTGGACAATGAAGAATTTTGAACTGTCCAAATGTGGAAAATACCTAGCGGTCACCGGAGGCTTCGGTGAAATTCATCTGCTGGACGCCAGAAGCAAGGAACTACTCACGACTATTCAACAAAGAAACAGCTGTCCTTCGATGTGCTTCACTCCCGATTCAAAATATCTCATTGCACACAGTACAGATACGGAAGTTTCAATTTACCATCTTGAAAAGCGTCGTTTCATAAATGTCTTCACCGACGAGGGATGCGTCAATGGATCCTTCATCACAGTGTGTCCCAATAATCGCTACATTGCTACCGGAAGTAGACAAGGAATCGTCAACATCTACATGCTAGAGAATGTTCTCAAGAACAAATGTCCTACTCCGGAGAAAACTGTATCTAATTTGACCACTTCAATCGGATCTATGGCATTCAATGTGACTTCGGAGTTGCTGGCCGTTTCTTCCTCGGAAGTCCCAAATTCGGTCAAGCTGGTGCACATGAAGAGCGGAACGGTATTTCGCAACTTTCCCATGATGAAGGCCGACCTGGGCAGCGTCACTCGGGTGCAATTTTCACCTGGCAGTGGCTACCTGGCCATTGGTAGTCGAGAAGGCGTGGTTTCCCTGTTCCGCGTGAAGCACTATGAAAATTATTGAGGTCTTAAAATAAAATATTTTGTAATCGAAATTCGAATTCTTCATGACAGGAAAGAAAGTCGCATATTATAAGAAAACTTTATTTGAGATGTGAAAACGAAAATGGGGAAAAGCATACGTCTAAAAATCATCCAAATCCATCGTGGACGCTTGGTTCAGAAACTTCTTATACAAAGCCATGAACTGCGCCACAAACGCCTCTAGATGGAAGATATGCTTACTGCCCTGCTGCATTCGATGTTCGTATGATGCAGCAAAATTGAGCGTCTGTGTCTTGAGGGTCATGTCGCAATTCTTGACCAGGTTCTCTACCAATCCCCGGAAAATGGTATCCGAAGGAACCCCCTGAGACAACAACTCGTACAGACGCTCCCGGACGGCTTCCAACTTCTGGGGAGATTGCTCCTGAACGATCTGGTTGGCAGTTTCCCTCAAAAACACTTGCCAATCAATCTCCGGCACGTCTTGATTCACGGTGAACGGATACTGTTGTACCTTACAGGCCTCCAACATCAAAATCGCCCGACGAAGATTACGTTCCGATTTCTGAGCAATCCTGACGGCCAATTCCGACGGAATGTGAAGCCCTTCCTTTTTGCAAATGCTCTGCAAAAAACACATTTTTCATTAAATTAACATTCAACAACAGAAAACCGGCAGGAACTTACATTCAGAATACTGACAATCTCCTCGCTGGTCGGAGCCGACACTCGAATGCCCAGGCAACGACTCTTCACCGCTGGAATGACACGCGAAGTTGAGTTCACGCACAGAACCAACCGACAGGTGGCCACGTACTTCTCCATAGTCCTTCTCAGCGCGTGCTGGGCATCCTTGGTAAGTTCATCCACCTCGGAAAGCACGATTGTTTTGAACTCTCGCTGTCCGCTGGGGTCGATTTGCTGCGTCTGGGCGATTTGCTTGATCATATCGGTAATCACGACCCGATCGTAGATCCCGGCATCCGACGGATTGACTTCGATGTGATAGTTGCTACTGACAGTCATGATCTCCACCTTTCGATTAGAGGGCGTGGTGAAATTCATGATTTCGTTCCTCAATCGTTCGACACCGGTTCCGTAAAGTTCCCGGAGAAGGCACATTATGCGTGTCTTCTTGCCAGCTCCCGACGGACCATAGAACATCAGATGCGGGAAGTCACCTTGGGCGCACAAGTTGCCGAGGTGCGCAGCTTGCGTTTTGTGATAGTCCAACTTGGACAGTTCCCGCGGCCGGTATCGATCCACCCACAGAGCCATTCAGAACGTTTATTTTTACAAATAAAATTGTTTTATTCACACAGAACTTCGGTGGGCGAGGTTTATTTAACTTTTAGGCTGGATTTTGTTTATGTGCTTCTTGATTCGCGCCAACAACGATCAGTCGCCTTTCGAAATATTTTTTGACATCTTCTTTCAACTGGATTCAGCATCTTTATCGGAACCATCTGAAGGGCGACAATTTTTCAGGGATGCCAGATTTACAGACATGACAAGCATAAACACGGAAACAATCTTTTATCCACACGTTATAACCTTATAAGACTCAATTACCCATAAAAAGGTAATTGTTTATATGGGTAACTGATGCAATACTCAGAATATGGGTAAATTGTACTCACAAAAGTGGGTTAACTTCACTTACAATTTGAGTTAAGTGATATTACCTAAATATGAGTAAATGCATATTACCCATATTTGGATGAAAAACTAAACATTGGCAGTTCGTAAGCTTCATTGGATAAAAAAAAAAACAAAAAACCAAATTACATAAAACAAAAAATCAGCAGTTAGTCCAACACTCTAGTAGTATATCCTGGTGCACTTGAAAACCGGAATATAGTCCAGTCGCGCCAATCGATTTAAAACACACCAAAAGTACTCCCGTTCTATGAATTCAAACAGTGGCGTTCATCTAGTGCGCTCAATAATTGCTTTGCATCAGATGCAGTCATTCTTTTAATCACAGCGCACTAGATGCGCCATTGTTTGGACTTATGGAACGGGAGTAAAATCGATTGGCGCGACTGCTATATTACCTTTTTTTCTTTTTTTTTTTTCTTTTTTTTTTTTTTTTCATTTCTTTTTTTCTTGCTTAATTTTTCTTTTTTTGTTTTTGCGTGTTCCCCCCTCTTTCGTGGTCCCTTTTTTCTCCGTTTGTTACTACGGGTACGAGCCCTGGTTTTCAACTGCACCAGGAGTGCGATATCTCTTTTTTATTTTTTTGATTAAAAAAAAACATTATTGTCCCAAGCTTTCTTGATTGGGTAGTCATGGATGACTGCGTGAAATACATGCACACCCCCGCTTCTATTGCGTCACCTTTAAGCCGTTGTACGGGCCCCGGTTCAACCCGGGTGTCTTCTAGATGTAGGATATTTTTTGTTATGCTTTTGTGCGATGTGCGCACGCTTAGTAGAAGTAGAAAGAAGATTTTAAAGATTTTGATGAAGATTTTAAAGATTTACTGCAAAAAGATGCAGCACGATGCAAGTAGATGGATTAAGATTCACAAACTGAAACAAGATTTTTCACAGATTGATTCGCTAGCGTGAGATTTTTCAATCATCTTGAATCTGGATTTAGATGTGTCGCACCCCCAGTTACAAACAATGAATCTTTTGATGTTTGGATGTTAGAGATGTTGGCTACAGCAAAATGACTGCCCGCCAGGTCCCTACCTTTAGCCAAACGAAAGAATAAGTATAAAAATCATTTGGCCAAACCACAGACAAATATATTGAACAACTTGTCCAGTTGTCGCATCTACCGATAGACATCGCTGAACACAGAACTTTGTCGGTTTCTATTTATTTTCATTTCCCTTAGCTCCGGAGCTGCGTCCCTCTTCCACTTCCGCCGTCGCATTATCCGACTGCATTGCACACGGAAGAAATGTTTCTTACCTAGCAGACTGGTCGCCTGCTGTTTGAGATCCTTCTGTCGCCAAGTCACGAATACTCCTCCTGCGAGAAATTTAAGGTAGTAAAAATCATGTTGAAAATTAAAAAAACGTAAGAACTCACCAAACAATACATGAATGAAAACAACATCCAAATCTGATTCTCAGCGCACAGCTGATGCGCCGGCGCACTGAATGTCGTTAACAGAAGGTCAGGCAATATGACTTTTTTTTCGATTTCCCCGTTAGCAAGAATATGACATCACACGCACAGAAGCGGAATACAAGAGATGAAAAAATCGCATTGCCATGCCTGTTATCCATGACATTCTGATGCACTGACGTTTTGATAGAACGGGGGAAAAGCAGTTGACTAATAACTTTTTTGTACGAGGGATGCACCGGTTGTAAATTTATGCTTCGGATTGTCTATAATAGAGGGCGTTAGTGTACATGCAAATTATTTTGACAATTTTTTTAAGAAGATTTTATTCTAAGAGTTATGTCTGTTTGTCTGTGGTCAAACTAAAGAGACTGCTCTGAAAAAAATTTCATCGTTGTACCGACAATTAAATCATGGTCAGGATGACTATCGCATATAATGGTTTCAATAACCTTGAAAATGGTCGAATTTACCACGTTCATGGCATTTTTGACTATGATCATGGTAACAAGCACTATTCCGACATTATGGAAAATGTTGCATCAACTATTTTTAATGGTAATTTTGACCATGATCATAGTCGGTTCAAATTCACTATACTGCAATAGTCATCCTAACCCCCAATAATGGTAAAATTGACTATCAAATTCCTCTCTGTGTGGAAAAAAAAAACCCACCCTCCCCTCCCTAAATAAATCATTATCACCACCCTCCCCCCCATCCCCCCCTCTCCTTTCTTCAAATTTTTTTTATTTTTTTTTTCATTGTTTTTGAACCATTTGTTGTTGTTGGTTTTATAAGAAGTGTTGTTCTTTCGGTAATTTTTATAATTAAAGTAACGTCCACAACCATGAAGTGCTTGGCAAAGTATTGCTGTAACAAAACCATGCCAGATTTCAAAAACATTGCGTTTTTTCGTTTCCCTGCTGAATCAAAACAAAGAGAAGCATGGCTTAATTGTTGTGGCCTTCCGTCTGATTTTTGTCTCACCGATAGCTGCCGGCTATGCCGTGTAAGAAGATTTATTCATCAACTCAATTAAATTACATTTAGTCAATTATTTTCAACAATTTCAGTTCCATTTCGGCCCAGACGACATATATTTCGCCTCGGTGAAGGGAAAAATTCTCCGTTCCCATTTCGTCACACAGATTGCTAATTTTTCAACTATACCGGGGCATAGCAGGAGGCTCCAAGCATCCGCTTATGAGAATATCACGATTCAACCGAATTCCACGTTTCAGTTAAATGTATCCGCTACATCATCAGAGCACCAAATTCCGCTCTCGAGATTTGAAAGTGAAGTCATGCAAAATAAGAACCCGGAACCCAACTGTGTCCACGCGAATTGCTGTATCATCGGCTTTATCTACTTCCCCAATAGCAATACATTGAATGAATCGGAACGGAATGTGCTGTACCATATTTCTGGATTAATGATACATAAGGTAGCTAAAAGGGCGTCGGTTTGTGATAAATGCGTGACCAAATGTATTTCAGATCAGCCGTTTTTGGCCAATTTCAGTAAATTTACAATACTTAAAGATTTTACAGGACATGCTTTACTATATGCCAACGAAGATACGTTTAATTTTTTTATATGCCTAGAATCAATTGTTAGAGTTCACGTGAAAACATCAGCTACCTGCGAGAATAATCAGTTCGAAAATATTGTAGTGCTTTTGAGTAAAGTTCAAACGCAGCATTTCCTGAACTGTCACGTTATCAAGAATAAATTGATAAGAAAATTTCAGGGAAAATTTGCTCTATTTAGGTTGAAAACGTTAGTAGCGAAAAGATGTCGAAAACATAAATTTGATAGCAAATCTATGGCCTTGTAAGAACCGTTGAAAAAATGTATTCATATATATAAGATTCAAGTATATTATGTGACCTAAAGATCTAAATAAAACATACTGCTAATACTTTCACTCATAACTGACTACGCTATCCAAGGCCCCTAACAATACTTCCCACCATTTTCAAATCAAGTTTGCCGATTGGCAGGTCTCTTGTTCGATTGGAATGACACTGACAGCTAAATTGGAATTCCAATCAGAACACGGTGCCTCTTTGTATATTCCAGTCTCTTTAGGTCAAACCAATCAATGGCAAAATGTTTGTGAAAAATTTGCGATCTCTGAAAAAAAAACTTCAGATCTCTGATGTTGAATAATCGACAGAATGACAGGTGTTGATGGGTTTAAAAACAAGGAATACAACACCGGTGCGGGGAACGCAAAGTTGGTCTATTTTAGCTAGTTCTATTCAAGTTTCGCTGATGCATATCAAGTATAAAGTTGATCTAAAAATAGACCGCCGCTGAAGATGGCCTAACTGTTCAGTTTGATATTGCTGGATGGTCTGTTGATGACGATTCTGTTTTTCTCACAATCGCTTTGTTAGTTGAAGGGATTGTATTAGTGGTAAATAACCTTCGAAGAAATTCGAAACACATCCAAAAAAAAAACATCGTTTCGCTATTCATGCTTGGTTGAATATTAAAAAAAAACTGTTTACAAATATACGTAAACATAAATATTGATATTTACTATTGGCTGTCACATTCTAACACCCTAACACCCCGTTCGTACTACGACCTATATTACGTGATATAGAGTATCTTGATATCAAACGACATGCATATATTTCCAGTGAAAACTAGATGTATAGATACTGATGTCAAGAAAGTCTATATCAAGTAATATACGGTGAAGTGTGAACGGGGTGTAAGGCAAGTGTGAATAGACACGATATTCGGTCGTATTACATCATGTTACAACTCTGTAGTCAAGAAAAGGCCAAACCAACAACGCGTGTTGGGAAGGGTGTTTGTTTTTTTTTTTTTATATCTCAAGTGTGCCTCAGTGTGCCACACATGTGGCATGGATTGAAAATCGAAGTTCCGTAGTTATGTAACAAATTCGTCTAGTGTTTAATGCCTTGTTCAGACTACAGGCTTGTAACATAATACAAGGGTGTTTTGAAAAGTATCTACAAGGAAGATATCATCAAGATAGCCTTGTATTATGTTACAACGCTGAAGTATGAACAAAGCATAAACATAGCCGGCCCCGCACATCCCAACCACACCCCCCTTAAATAATACCTATTTAAAAAATTTTTTTAAAAAAAAAAAAAAAAACATTTTATAAACCCCCCCTACCACCACAACTCACAACAAAAAACCCCAAAAATACACACAGCAAAAAAAAACAAAAAAAAATAAAAAAATTTCCAAAAAAACAAGAATATATTGCAAGGTGCCAGGTGTACTTGGGACCAATGGGTTTTAAATCAGTGAACCAATTTTATATCGCTAGTTCCCTATTGATTGTTGGTAAAATCAAGCATTTATGAATGGTTCACATAGATCAAAACGGCATTGAAAAAAAAAATGAAAACATTTGTTCATCTTTTACAATTAATACTTTAAGTAAGTGCGTTAACGTCTTTGAAACGAATAAACTGGTAATGGAGTTTTACAAACAATAACTCTCAAGTCACCAGTCAGTTATAAATAGAAGGTATGGCGAAGCTAAAAAAACTTATTTTCCAAATATTATAAACGATGACTTAACTTGAGGTCTGTTAAGATATTAAAGGAGTTTCAAAACAAGGTCCTTAAACATCTGAGAAATTAAATAGCTTTCTGAGACACTTATTTTATAATTAAAGAATGTTTTAAGTCAACAAACATATCAACCCAACTTTATATGGGAAAGAAAATCGTTTCAGAATCAATTGCATCTTATTGATGGATATCAATGTCTGTAAAAATCTCCCAAGTAACCACAAGCATTATATTATTGCTCTTATTCAACCCAAAATCAACATCATTAATGCGGGATCGCATCAATTCAACAGTTGTCAAGTAATGAAGCATTAGATTAGCTTTAAGAATGTAATAATGCATTACCAATGCAATGATACATTACCAATGCAATAATGCTACTTTAGCAATGTCTTATGTAGCATTAGTTCGATCTTAATGGGGCCCTTTTCAGCTTTAATCCAACCTTAATGATGCACTAGACGTAATGCATATGCCCTATATATGCAAGCTATTATAGCCTCGTGGTTACATGGGCTGTAACTTTATCGCTCTGTATAATGTCTGTAATCTGTATGAGGTCTGTATGCATGATCAAAGTCTGTAAATCTGGCATCCCTTAACTAAAATCAATCTAAAATACCGGGGACTAACACCAGCATGCCAAGGCAAAAATCTGTCAATGTGTCCTTCAACCAGTGATGCCAGATATACAGACATGTCTGTATTTATACAGACATTTCATCATACACACAGACATCACAAAGATTAAACAAAAAAAACAAATAGAAAAAAAAAAAGAAAAATAAAGACATTCACTTTAGCTTATATAAATATTTAAAAAAAAAAAAAGACGATAGAAAAAAACACATACACAGAGAGGAATTTGATAGTCAATTTTACCATTATTGGGGGTTGGGTTGGATTTGCAGTGAAGGGAATTTTTAACCCACTAAGATAATGATGGCAAAAACCACAAAAAAAAAATGTGACACAATATTTTCTAATGTCGGAATAATTCTTGTTACCATGATCAAAGACAAAAAAGCCATAAAGGTGGTAAATACGACAATATTTTTATTGATAAAAAACCATATAAACGATAGTCAGCCCGACCATTATTTTATTGTCGGTACAACGATGAAATTTTTCTCAGAGTACGTCACAGTAAGCAAATTATTGACGGTCTGAAGTTGGACCATTTTGTTGGCGAAAAAACCAATGATTGAAGTAGAAGTACAAGTATGTGCCTGGCTGTTCCATAAGACGTAGCACTGAAACAAACTGAAAATACGGCCATCGTAACGAATTTCCTTGGCGAATCGCATCACCAACAATTGGTGGCAATTATGCGGTCCAAATCATTTAGTCTTATAATCGATGAGTCAATTGGTCTTAGTAGTGAAGACTTTCTATTGGAATAGCAATGAACTGTCAATTCGAGATTCTTTTTATCACGTACTCGAGCTGGCTGAAGCGGATGCTACTACGCTATACAGTGCCATTGTTACTAAGTTTAATGAAGACTTTGATTTTGTACAAAAAGAAGTTAACAGGGTTCGTTGTAGATGGAGCGAGTGTTAAGCACGCTGGAAAGCATTCTGTTAGTGCACTATTGAAAAACGACTGTCCGAATTTATTTGTACTGAAATGCATTTGCCATTCATTTGCATTTTGAGCATCATATTCTTGTAAGAATATTCCATCTTTAGCAAAAGTCCTTTAAAAAAAGCAAAGTTCAACGAACTGCAGCCCCTAATAGAGCTGAAACCTTTAAACATGTAACATCCATCCGCGACCCGATGGCTTTCTTTGGACCAAGTTGTTAAACGCGTTTTTGAAGCTGGAAGTCTTAAAAGTATATTTCAATTTTCGCGATACATCAGCAGGATGAAAAAAAATAAAAAAGTTTACGAGCGTCTCAGCGATCCATCAAATCACCTATACTTGATCACAATTAACCACATCTTACCGAAAATCAACCGGTTGAATCAACTTTTTTCAATCTGAAAAGCCAAGTGTGTACAAGCTGAAAACAGAAACTTGCAAATTGATATTCTTGATATTGGATTGTTTCTAGAAACCAGGATATTTAAAGGAATTGACGAAGCCTGACTTTGTGAACCTGATCCTCAATAAGTTCTGCGAGTTGGAAAAACTGTATGAAGGTGTCGTAGCGCAGGCCTTGATCAACGAATACACTAGAAGTGACAATTTAAGCATGAAGAATTTGCATCAATTTCGAATGGGCATGATGAATTTCTACAAATGCTGCTGTAATAAAAATTGACCTCACCGACGAAACCCTCAAAAAAAAAAAAAAAAAAAAAAGCAAGAATTGACCTTACCGACGGTACCCTCAACGATTTAGTTAATTGATCCGGACAATACCAGAGTAATAGCCCATCCAACATTTTTTCACCTTATCAAACAATTTGATAACATTATTGATGATGCATCAGTTCAACCAACAACGACGAGTTCCGGGAATTGAGATTTTCAGTGGCGGACTGAACTTTCCCGAGTCTAAGACAGTTCATTCCAGCTCTATTGGCTGTACCATATTTGACGGCCACTGTCGAGCGAATTATTACAATTTACAATATCAATAAAACCAATGCTCACAATTGCACTGCCATATAAACCATGAAAGGCTGTTTATCGGCCAAAGAGTACGATAGATCGCACAAAAAGCAAAACGGAGTGGTTGAAATTTCATCTAATTTGAAATGTCTGTTGACAAGCGATATGTACAGCAAAATTTATTTTGATCAAGCCTTTGGAACTAATTAATTTTATAGTAGTGAAGTGAAAGGTAAGCTGTTTCTTTAAATTTATAAATGATGATAATAAACGATTTGCCTAGAATTTTTCAAAACATCATATGTAAAAGATCAAAATATTTTGCTTTGTTCATATAAAGTGATTGAAAAATGACAATGATTTAATCTTTTGTATGGATGTGAAAGGAAAGTTGACATTTAAATATAAAACTTGAAATTGTAATCTCTTTTGCATTAGATTTTTTGTCTATGCAATGTTTACAAAACATATTCTCATCTCTACTCGTTTGTCAGCATCGATAAATAGCAATTTTCAACATGTTTTCCCATTGAAGCACCTTAAAATCAAAACCATAACTCTGATACAGACAAATACAGACATTTCAATTAGATTGATACAGACTTTTGAAAAAAGGTATCTGGCATCCCTGGAAAAAGCCGAGAAGCTAAAGAAGCTAGCTGCTTCACAGTTTCAGAATCACTTCACTCTTGAATCAGATAAGGAAGCCAAACAAGTGCATTCGAAGCAGTTGGCGAATCTACGAGCAGTGGAAGATCAGTACATTCCGAAGAGGCAGTTTAGGAGAAAGGGAAAGACGGGACCGGACGATGTGATGAGTCGAGTGAGGATTACTCTCATGGAGTATGGGACCAGGGACTTTTCGGTGAAGACAAACGTGGACATTCCTGAAGTTGATGATGCACTGGAATCGGAGGACGTGTTTCGGGATGTTCTCCAACACGCAGAACAGGAGGTAGACATTTATTCGCGGTTGATTATGTGCAGCTTATTTTATTTTAATTTGTTATTATTTTTAGCTTGATTTTGATAATTTGTTCAAAAATTTATCAGTTGCAAAAGAGGTAAATTTAAATATCCACTATTTTAAAGTTTGTAACGTCAATAGAAGCTAATTCTTCCTTTTTTGTAGCAAAACGTCTCTGTTGAACTGACGGATAACGAGAGGAGTGCCCTCAATCAGCACTATGAAGATCTCAAGCGGGAAATGTTGATAGATACGAGCCAGCTGTCCGAGCAAAACAAAATTAAAACCATTCTCGCAACGAAACTAGCATTGGAGAAAAAGCTAGAACGTGTCAAAGCTTTCAACCACAAACAACAGGACGACTTAAAACAAGAACAGGCAAAATTTGAAGAAGTTAAGAATTTCAAAGGTTTGCTCGAGGCTGAGATTCACAATTTGGACAATTTGGAGATAAGCGAAGAGAATGAAAAGATTCTAACTCACGTTCAAGAATTGATTCTGAAAAACGAAAAAATGAAACAGCAGGAGACAGAGTTTAAGGAGAAATGTAAGAAAGAGTTGGTTGAACTACAGGAAAAGATTCAGTGAGTTGTATTGCATATGGTATAGTTTAGGATCTGTTGAAATGGGCTCTATTTGTTGTAGGAAAGCCGAAATGTCTACCCCAGATGAGGACATTTTGGAACATCAGAAGCAGCTTGAAGTAGAGCAGGAGCGACTGAAATCTTTGCGGCTGCAACTGGCCAAGAAAAATCGTGCTTACGTTTCTATTAACCGTCAAATGGATAACATTCCCGACCGTACCGAGCTGGCTCAGTACCAGAGAAGGTTCCTGGAACTTTACAATCAAGGTTAACCTTTGTTTTTTTTTGCTTTTTTCAATCCGTTATTTTTAATTGGAACATTTCGCTTCCAGTAAGTGCCACACATCGAGAGACGAAGCAATTCTATACGCTTTATAACACCCTCGACGATACCAAGCTCTATTTGGAGAAAGAAATGTCTTTGCTGAATTCCATCTACGAAAATTACGGCAACGCAATGCAATCCTTCAATTCTCGAGAACAATTTGTCCAACAGTTTGAAACGATAGTCGAAGGCATTCGAACCAATAAGTCAAAGGTTAGTTTCGACTGCAACTCTTATACAGATTAGCAACTATTCAATGGTTGTCACCTCTTTTGCCGCAGGTCAAAAAGAAATGCGACGATGAACGTGCCAAGCGTGATGGCCTGAATGCACAGTTGTTGTGTCTGGTCGAACAGCAGCGAAAATATGCGGCAACCGTCAAGCAGCTGACCGCTGAATGCCATCGGAACGAGGCCCTGCTAAAACGGTATCAGCAACTGCAAGCCGAAAACGATCAAATAGATTAATCTACATCTATAACAACTTATTACTAAATTCAATATTGTGCAACACGTAAATATATAACATTACTTCTTTATTTCACCCTCATTGCCACTATTCACATCCGGTTGGTTCACCTCCCGTAATCGTTGGGACTTTATTTCCTTGTCAATATAGTAGTTCAAATCCCTCAACGGATTGTAGTACGTGTGGACAATCTGAGAACCGGCAAACATCGAAAACAGCGCTGCCGCCATAAACTTAACGTATTCCTTGGTCGAAACACCGGCCGGCATGATGGCTTCTAGTTCACCTAACGAATTGGTTCCAACTGATGCAGTCGAAGTCGTTCCTCAACAATATCCTTGGCTTGGCGTTTCTTGAAGGTGTTATCTTAGTAGCAAAACAAATCCGTCAACAATACCCATTCAAATGCCGATTCTACCAATAATACTTACAGAAATTAGTCTCTCCCACTCGCCAGTGGATCATGGAGAACTCCAGAGTCGCTCCGAGGCCAAAGAACAGCGGCAAAAACCGATAGATGCCCATCCCCCCACCTCCCTTTTAGTTCCACCTTTCACACCGCAATATAAAACACCAAATTTACATCCCGCGACAATTTTTATTATATTTACTATTTTTCGTCCCCCCCCGGGGTTCGTCTTTTGACCGTCCGGTTGTTTTCTTTCTGAATTCCTTTTTTTTGTGTTGTACAAATTTATTTTTTTTCGGGTTTGCTTTTTTGATCCATCCTCGAAACCCCGAAACCCCCCCCCCGAAACCAAAAAATACGCACCCGAAAATACAAATATTCGGTCTAACTAACCACCCCCAGATTCATTTTTATTTATTTTTTAAACAAAAAATATTTTCCGAATTTAATCGGAACATTAAGGCTGGTTTACAGTTCGGAAAAAGCATCACGGGATTTGGGCGCCTGTGTGTTTTAAATGGAGCCCGGGATTTGAATTCCCGTGGCGGGAATTAAGTCTACACAAATATTACAGTTTTCCTGAAGTGTAAACCCAACCGCGGGATTTACTCCGGGAAATAAATTGTATCTCTACACACTACTTCTTCGGCGGGAACAAATCATACCGAATTGTTTCCGGGCGGATTTTGCAAGTTTGAATTCTAACGAAAAAAAAATTAAATGTAAGAGGGAGAAACATTTTTTTTTTCAATATTGATGTGCTCTGATGTTTATGACAGTCAGGGTAAATTTTATGAACAGCGAACCCAGGAAGAAATATCGGACGAAGATAATGTAGAGCTCTTGTAAAAAGAAAAGAAACGCGTAGCCAAAACAACAAAACGGAACTAGGATATTAACATTAAACTTGCACTTGGCGAAGAAATTTCTAAACATCCTTGCTTGTACCGATTAACAAACAAGAAGTATTTCAACAACACAGCTAAAGATGCAATTTGGAAAAAAAATCAGTTGTATTATTTCATCGTCTCTGAATAAATCTGTCAGTGTCCAAGAGTGCCTGGTGTACTGGGATGCTTCGAGGGAATCAACCAAGTTAAAAGATACATCGTTAGAATAAGTTCAAATAAAATATTTCTTAAATTAAACTTAAATAAAATATTAAATTTCTAGAATTTATTTTGATTTTCAATGCTTTCTGGAAGAAAAAACTTACAAAAAATGTTAACAATATGCAAAACCTGATACACAAAACTAGCTTGTCATTGAGTGTGGAGAAATGTGGAGAAAAGTCAACTGGAAAATTTCCCGAGCCAAATCCCGTTCAAAATCCCGTGATGCTTTTCCCGAACTGTAAACCAGCCTTTATACAGCAACCGTTCGCTAACTGGGCTAAGTGCACACACACAAAGAATAATGATTATTAAAATTAAAAAAACTATTGCCAATATCGAAATGTTGCGTTGGTTCTTTTTCGTAGAAAGCGATTTACTTTCAAAACCAAAACCTTCAAACCGTCAATTCAAAATTTTGCTGCTCTACATTTAAAAATTTAAATTTTTAAAACAAATTGTAGAACTGTCAAATCGAAACCGTGACATTGATGAAAATAAAAGCCAATTATTTTTATTCCAAAATAAACTTTCATCCAGAGAGTGTTTTGCAATTTAAATAAAAGTATGCTGTAAAAATACATTTAACATAAAAAGTTTTCTTTTCTGATGAATTGTAGAACCATAGACTAACTCTAAGGCCAGTAGGTCCCTAACAAATACGATTTTTTTCTTGGCTCTGTCAGTACTAGTACATCGGTCCCAAGCTCGGTCCCAAGCTTAATAATGCGCCCCTAATAATGAACTCACACGAACACACTCTCAAATATTCTGTCAAAATAACACAGCAAATCAAAACAAAGGCGCAAATATGTATAGCAAGGTGCTGGCTTCAAGGTGTGCTTCGGACCAAGGGGTTCTACAACAGTGAACGAATTTTAAATCGCTAGTTGCACCGCTGCAAAAAAAAAAGATGGGATTATTATCAGTGACATGGCCTATTCCGTTTGCATGGTCCGTTCGGAACTTAATAACGCCGAAAGATTGTGAACTTTCCTGATAAGCGATTCGTTGGGGGCGATTCGCCAAGAGGAACATTTTGAACGTGAAGCTTTTGTATTATTTGACAACAGTATAGAGAAAAAATCCATACGACGACTTCCTTTGTGTTGGTGGATTTGACAGTTCTACAATTTTCATGGTAAAAGAACATACTTTTAAATTTACACAGTGAACCGAAAAAATATACTTTCAATTCAAACACAAAACTTTCGCAGTAAATGATTTTACTTTTAATTTAATGAAAAATAAACTCTTTTCAGAAGTAAAGTGCTAAGCTTTTAATAGAACAATATTTCTGTTTTGTGTGCAGCCCAATTAGCGGATGCTGCTCGGTAACTGGGCTGATATTTCAAATGTAAATAAATTTCGAGGGGGCTTTAGAACAGATTTCGGTAGGGATATTTCATTGCACAATACATGAATTCAATAATGTTTTTATGCTTTATACGTTATTGCGATGTAGCTTATTGTGCTATCCATTGTGCAAAATATTTGACTCAGTTTGTATAGCATTTCGACTCAATTTCGTGCAATTTAACAAGTTTTCACTCCTCCTCGAACCTTATATGCCTTTTAGATGCCCCTTGCAGATTTTTAAAACAAAATGTCAAATGCTGATTTTTGATGCTTATTTGCTTTTTAACTGGGCTATAGCCCAGTTAGCGAACGCCCAGTTAAAAAGCAGCCAGCCCAGTTAAACAGCACCCAGTTAGCGAACAGTTGCTATACTTATTTTAATCTGAGTCCAAATTCATGTATTTTATATTTAAATATAAAATATATTTTAAATAGCAATCCATCTTGCAAAAAAAAAAAAACAGAAGAGGTGTTTCATGATAGTTTTGATTCGAGATTTGTTTCGGTTTGAATTGCTCGATAGCCTCATTGATGAAAAAAGTTGGAAAAGGGATATATTTAAATAGTTTGCTGTAGTCGTGACAGTTTCGGTCCCAGCGATACAGTTGTTCATGACAATTAACTGATGGCAATCGATTCTTTGGATGTACACACAAAAAAGAAATCTTGTTTTATTAAAAGTTTTGCACTTTACTTCTGAAAAGTATTTATTTTTCATTAAATTGAAAGTAAAATTATCTACCACGAAAGTTCTTCGTTTGATTTGAAAGTGTTATGTTTCGGTTCAGTGTGTAAATTTAAAAGTGAATTCTTTTACCATGAAAATTGTAGAACTGTCAAATCCACCAACACAAAGGAAATCGTCGTATGGATTTTTTCTCTATACTGTTGTCAAATAATACTCCTACTTGTTTCTTGTGGTCCCCCCCCCCGCCTCCCTCTTGCGACGTTCCCCCTTCGCGGTTTTTTTTCTTCCGTCCCGGTGCCCTGTCCGTCCGCCCTGTCCCTGTGTTTTTTTTTTTTTTTTACTCCTGCGCCCCGCGCGCCGCGCGGCGCAGATGCTGAGCTGGCTCAGGTGCATTCGGAAGATATGGAGACAATATTTCAACTTGACTCTTTCGGGATGGAAACATTGGTGATTGAACCATTGAACGATGCCAACCTCTGGTTCCGGTCTCTATGAAAGTTATAATAATTCATTTGAAAATTAAAACCTTTTTATGTTAAACCATTTTTTCTTTCAATAAAAACAACATACATTTATTTTGATTGCACGATACTTTCTAGTTGAAAGTTCATTTTCAAATAAAAATAATTTGCTTTCATTTTCAAATATGCCACGGTGTGGATTTGACAGTTCTACAATTCATCTGAAAAGAAAACTTTTTATGTTAAAAGTATTTTTACAGCATACTTTTATTTAAATTGCACGACACTTTCTGGATGAAAGGTTATTTTGGAATAAAAATAATTGGCTTTTATTTTCAACGATGCCACGGTTTCGATTTGACAGTTCTACAATTTGTTTTAAAAATTTCAACTTTTAAATGTAGAGCAGCAAAATTTTGAATTGACGGTTTGAAGGTTTTGGTTTTGAAAGTAAACCGCTTTCTACGAAAAAGAACCAACGCAACTTTTCAATTTTGGCAATGGTTTTTTTAATTTTAATAATCATTATTCTTTGTGTGTAGATGGCTTGTTAGTATTAAATTTAAAAATAAATGGAATTTTTTTTTTTTTATTCTATTGTTGCAAAACTGATGTCATTTTTCTTTTCATAATTTTCTTACCAGGGATAATTTTAGGAAATCTGCTAGTCTTATCTTATTCGACTTGTTATGGAGATTATTTTTGTTTGCTACATTGTTAAAAAATGTTGCCATTTTATCATTATCATTTTTGAACCATGGAAAATAGCCTCGGGAATAAAGTTATTAAGAATTTGAAAAACTAATATAGAGAATTTGAAAAACTAGGGAGAGGATTTTCATTTGAGAGAAGAGCTGGAACTAAAGCGAGGCGCCTACTGATGTGGTGGAGGTGTGACATGTGCTAGCATGTCAAAACATTTTGTCAATATTCGCCTCACACCACAAGACTCTGACTCGATGTATTGACATGTTATGTGATGCAGCACCTCCGCCACATAAATGGGCGCCTTAACTAAGAGTTTTGTAATTGGTTAACTACCAAGAAGAGATGACTCAATCGAAAATTTCAATCTTCAATCGAGATTTCTTCGGCGCACCAGCTTTTGAGTTTGAATTGCAAACATAAACACCGAAATAATAGAAATGGCAGAAAACACGATTAATTGTTTTCAATACAGAAATACAAAACAAAATACACATGATTCTTTCGGGGGCGACCCCGGCGTAGTGGTACCATTACCCCCCCCACCCCCCCCCCCCGCACCCCCGGCCAGAAACCCAAAAACCCGAAAAAGAATTAAGACGACAGGAGGGGGAAGACCCCGCCCGCGGAAAAACCGAACCCGCGAGAAGAAAAAAAAAAAAAACAACATTTTTACACAACAAAAAATTACATTCATTCAAAATAAATGCACAACAATACATTAATACACAAAATACATTTCAATGCGCAAAAATACGCAAATACAATTTTCAATATTGCTCATTGCAGTTAAAATTGGACTCCGACAAAAACAGAAAAAGTGTGATAAAAGTGCACGTTTACGACAAATCGTTTCCTGTCTTCAGTGAACTTATACCTTTCAGCATAAAGGATAAGTACACCGAAGACAACAAAACGATTTGACGTAAACGTGCACTTTTATCACACTTTAAAATGCGCAAAAAGCACTTCTAGAGTCCAATCACAACTGCAACCAGCAATACGTTGACCTGAATCGAAAATACACTAGTGAATTGCCCCTCGTATAAATCTCTCGAGTAATTCATGATTGGGGCCTAAGACCCATTTGTAAACAATGACTTTAAACGTTGATCGCTCACGAATCACGAGAATCCTTCTATATGCAGCTACTCCATATTGTAGAACTAACATTTCTTCTACCAGAAGCTGCTTTCATTTCACGAGAGTGATTTAAGATTCAAGAGAAATCGACATTAAAGTCATTGTTTACAAATGGCTTTTAGGCCCTTAACATGAATTAATCGAGATCTTTATTGTAGTGCCACAGCTCCCTCGGAGGGAACAAAGAAACAAAAAAGAACAATTACAAATTAATAACCCATTTCCTCAAACCTTTTGATTATTGCTTTGTAGGTCGTTACAAAAAAGAACTTAACAAAAATAACCGTGCTAGTCTCATGAAGTAGTATTTTAAAACAAAACAACAAAGAAATCAGAAAACTAGATTAGAAAACAACAACGACCCAATTATCGATTAGGTAAAAAAAGCAGCCATAAAGAGAAGTGTATCATTATATTAAGTTTATCGTTGAAATTGGCTTAATGAGAAAGAGCGACCCCCAACAGAAGTAACTACTGCTATCACAAGTTTCCACTAGTTCTATATAAAAGCTCTATCTTTAAAGAGCAATCTCATTAATGCAAAAGGTATCAAATCAACAATTGGTTAAATTATGATGAGTTAGTTTAGTTTTACATTACAGTGATACAAAACCAATTTTAGAAAGGTTCTTTAGCATTATTTAAGATATTGAAAAAGGATATTCTTTTTGAGCGCCTTTACAGATTTAATACAACCTCAATGACGACCTCGACGGAGCTCGTATGTACTATGTATCCATATTTTCATGCTCTTATGGTTTCGTCGTTACTTGGCTCTTGCTTATTTTTACTTTTTGTATTTTTGCTTTTGCTCGTTGTGAAAGTAACAATATTGGATTTATTATGGAATAGTGTTTTCTTAAAGGTAATCCAACGTGTTATTCTTCGACAACTGTTGAATTAATGCGATCCCGCATTAATGATGTTGATTTTGTGTTGAATAAGTGCAATAATAGTCCGGCTGGATAGTCCTGAAGAAAATCAATATATTTTTTGGCTCAGGAAGTACTAGCACACCGGTCCCAAGCTCAGTCCCAAGCTTAATGATTTGCCCCTAATAACGTAACTCGCACCAACACACCCTCAAATATTCTGTCAAAATAACATAGCGAATCAAAACAAAGCCAAAGACACTAGTACCGAAAGGTACTGAAAAGCGCAAGAGTGTATAGCAAGGTGCAGACTGTAAGGTGTGCTTCGGATTTAGGGGTTCTACAACAGTGAACCAATTTCAAATCGCTAGTTTCATATTGATTGTTGATAATATAATCACAGAGAACAGACGTTCATCTTCGTCTAAAATTTATTTTTCCGTTGTCGTAACTTATTCATTTTCAATAAAAAACCCCTACCTTCAATTTTTTTTTTTTTTCCTCCTTCCTTTAAAGAATAACATCTTTTTTATGTTTTTGTTAAAAAAATATTATATTAAATTTTATGCATATAATTAACTAAAAAACAATCAAGCATACTTTATCATCTCCACACAAAAAAAAATACTTATTTTTCCAACCAAAAAAAGAATTATTTCCAAAAAAAATTTTGGTTTAAATATGGACCAATAAAACTGATGAACTGAATCAACAAAACCATTAAGTTAAAACTTCATGCTTTATAGAATTAAACATCGTGTTTTATTGTTCAAAATAAAAGGTTTTTTTTTTTGAACCAATTAAACGCATTTGTTGAAATAATAAACAATGATGAAGTAATTCAAGAAAACTAATTCAAGAAAAGAAAAATAGAATTAGACGTCGTGTTTTATTGTTCTAAGCAAACTGTTTTCTACAACCAACTAAACACATTTTTTAAAATAGTAAACATTGATGAACTAATTCAACAAAACCATTGAATTGAAATAAAACTTCATGATTTATAGAACTGAAAGCCGTGTTTTATTGATTCGATTAAATAAAACAATAAATTAATTATTTGAGTTTAAAAATAAATGTGATTGTTTTAAATCACACAGCAGTTATCACTTTAAATAATTTTTTTGGTTTGATTTGAATGAAGTTTTGAATTGATTTGGATCTTTCTTATGAATTGAAACAAAATTACCCCACATTTTTCCACCCCCCCCAACACACCCCTAAATCAAAAATGAACTCCCTCTAGACATAGCGCCGGGCTGGCGGGCGTCATTTTGCTGTAGCCAACACTCTAACACCAACCCCAAAAGATTCATTGTTTGTAAACCATACTGCACGCAAAGATGAGAATACCTAAAATTAGGTAATTATTTTACCTAAATTTAGGTATTGCTGACAATACCCAAAATATCGGTAAAATTTAACGGTAATAAACAGTAATTTTTACTGACATTTGGGTAGTGTTCATTTTCGAATATTGGACGTTATTATTTACCCAAAATTTAATAAATTTTTCGTCACTGAAGCAACTTGGCCGCCATATTTTTCCAAGCGAAAACGAACGTAATTATTTTTCTGATTAATCTTTCAATAAAAAGTTTATTCATGTTCCTTTTACTGGAAGCAATAACTTTTGCATTCTTGTTTTGATTCAAACGTGAATCCCGAGGTGCAATTCGGCTTCACTCCGGAGCGAAAAAATATTTCTGTAATGGACGAATACAGGTAACGCAAAAGTTAGGTTAAACGGCGTAGCTGGTGCTCATTAAAAATTATTTTTCGAACTTTTCTAGCAAAGTAATTGATGATTGGAAGAGCAGAATATTGCCGATAATGACGATACTGACCAATTCGATACTGTTTAAAAAATAGCCAGAAAGTTATTATCAATTTCAATTTTAGATACTATGATGTGGAACCCTACTTTAGCTTTACATGTATTCCTGCATACTTCATTGATTATTTTTTTTGACAACAGAAAAAATATTTCTGTAATACATTTGAACATTTGTTTCTTCTTAAGTGCAGAATTTGAAATACTAATCCGAATTGATAAATTGATGAATTGCATGTCTTTTTTGAAGATCCGAATGGATAAATTGATGAACTGCATGATTATTTTTCTGTAAAATAAAACTGCAAAACAATACCCAATTTTCAGTAAAAAGTAACGCTAAGAAATCGGTAATTTTTAACGTTTATCTTCTTTCAATACTATTACCCATTATTAGGTAATCTGTGTTTACGCATAATTTGGGTACTCCCCCATTACTACTACTTATCCAATTCCCACTACCATTTCTCTTCCCCTTTTTTCTAACCAACACACCTTTACTTAATACTTTACCCACCAATCACTCAACCCATCCTTATAACATATTTACTTTATACCAATAAATTTCACCATAACTAAACTAACAACCATTTCTCTTTTCAAACTATTTTTTTCCCAAACAACTAATATTCAAAATGGCTAACAGTTGATCAAAGCAATTATGTATCGAATGGTTGAACCCATTAGGTTAAAAAACAAGAACGGCATTACTTTTTCAGCTGTTGTGATTCCTCCCACTCCCTCTCATCGTAGTGTATTCTCTGTACAATTCCAAGGTCACAACTCTGCCACAACCTTCTCACCGCTCATTTTTCGGAACGAATCCGGATCCAAATGTTTTTTTTTTCAGTTCTTCCATCTTCTACTACGCAATTCCAACTTTCGTAATGGACCTCAATCTGTTGAATCGCAAGATGGAATGATAACCAACCTACTCGATCCAATGAAGCTTACGAACTGCCAATGTTTATTTTTTCATCCAAATATGTGTAACATGTTTTTACTCATATTTAGGTAATATCACTTAACTCAAATTGTAAGTGAAGTTAACCCACTTTTGTGAGTACAATTTACCCATATTATAAGTATTGCATCAGTTACCCATATATGGGTGAAACAATTACCTTTTTATGGGTAATTGAGTCTTAGCGTGTATGTGCACTTTTGAGCGATTATCGGTACTTTTTAACGATCTTTAGGTATTCTCATCTTAGCGTGGAAGACTTGTTAGAGGAAACACGTGTTTTTTATTTCACTGCGAGTTTTTCGATATACCATTTTTAATTGCCTTTTTTACGGAAATTTGTAGTTTGTTAATTGAGGAGAGTTCAAGAGTTGTTTTTGACAAAGGAGGGAAGCGGAAAAACGGAGTTATGCCGGATTCGGGAGATCCGGGTGGCGGAGTCCCACTGGAAGGACCGAACGGAAAAAAATGGCTGACATATGAGTACGAAGCAAGCGACGCAGGACCTTACAGAGTGATTGTGCAACGGTACGATGTCGACAAAGATGAACGCATTAATAAACTGGCCCTTGGAAAAATCCTGATGAAGACGAAGGAGTATAAGCTCAATGTGATCAACCTGAAACCGATGGGAAACAACAAGATTCTAGTATTGGTGAAATCACATTTGACCGCCAACAATATTCAGTCAGACAAGTCACTTCAACAATTGAGATACAAAGTCTACATACCAAAACACTTTTTGACAGTGTCAGGAGTCGTCACAGGTGTACCGCTGGAAATGACCATCGAGGAATTGACTGAAAACATCAAATGCAATGTACCAGTATTGAATGTTACGCGTTTACACAGGTATGAAATGGAAAAAAAAAGTACCCACCACTCGTATCGGGGTCACGTTCAGATGCAATAATCTACCAACGGAAGTCCGAATGTTTTGTTGCTCAAACAAGGTCAATCCTTTCATCAGCAAGGCAGTTTTCTGCCAGAACTGTCTGAGGTACAACCATCGTACCAACAATTGCCGATCTCAACAGAGATGTGGAACTTGCGGAAACAGCCATGAGGAACGAGGGTACGAGGAATGCAATCAAAAAATGAAGTGTGTACATTGCCGACAGGAAAACCACAAATCGGGGGATTTCAACTGTCCAGAACGTGCTCGACAAAATAACCTAAAAATCCTTTTGGCAAAAACGAACCTTACAACGATTGAAGCACAGGAACAGTATCCGATATACACACAAAATCAATTCAGCCTATTGGAAAACATGGAGGAATACCCTACCTTGATTGATTCTTACGCAAGTATGGTTCAACATAACTCCAAACCTAAACAAGTAAATCGCAACCGAAAACAAATAGCACCTAAACGAACATCGGATCAAGTAGCGGAGGCATCTAACATCGGAGTGGTGATAGACGTATTTAATGATAAGAAGCAGAAAACGGATCATAGTCAGGCGGAAAATGGAGTCGCATTGTTTAACCGGTACAAGACCGATGAATTTGAAAAATTCCAATGGAAAATCAATCAGGTACAAGCAGCACAGAAGAAGGGTGAAGCCAAGAAAACGCAAAACGTGCCGGTTCAGGAGGCGTTGATGGAAGTGATGGAAGCTAACAACGAAGATGAATTGAACCAAGAGCAGAAAAGCCAGTCGGTAGAAAACAAAATGAAGAGACATAAGTATCCAAAGCCTAATCAGCTAATACTGCATGACATGTAGAATTGTTCAGTGCAACATTCAGAGCATAGAGAGAAACAAATCAGAGTTGGCCAGAATCTTGATAAGGGAAGAATATGATATTGGATTAATTTCGGAATGTTGGACGAAAAAAGAACACGAAGAAAATAAGTATAAAATTCCTTATTATAGAAACTATTATTGTTCACGTGACGATGGGTATGGCGGAGCCATGATTTTAACACACGAATCAGTCAAGAGCAAAAATATCACTGTTAACCCCACGGAAAATATTCAATGTGTAGGAAGGCTACTAACAACGATGAAGTTAGCAGTTGTTGCATTATATGTTTCACCAAGTGCATCAGCAAGCGAACTGAAGATTTTTTTAGAAAATTTGATGAAAGAAGTAAGAGGATTTAAGAAAACCATAATTGGAGGTGATTTCAACGCACATCATCGGTTATGGGACAAGCATCACGCAGACGGCAGAGGAACAGCACTTTTTGATTTTATCAACAATGAAGATGTCATTTTAATCAATAAGGAGGAACCGACTTATATTCCGGCGGAGTTGAATAAGAAACCGTCAACGATTGATTTAGTTCTTGCATCTCCAGGAGTATACCAGGATGTGAAGATGGAGGTTTTGCAATATGGAATTGGAAGTAGGCATTTAGTAATTCACTTGGTCATAGGGAGGGAGCAAGAAAAGCAGTGTAGATATTTCGTAAATCGGAAAAAAATACAGGAAGAATTAGAAGCGTTAGATCCAGAGCAGATAAAAGGAATTGCTGGGCTGCAAAAAGAAACCAAGAAGATTTTTAAGAATGCAAAGCAGAAAAGTAGATTCAAGCCAAAATTTTGGTGGAATGAGGAAGTTGAAAAAACATGGATTAGCAAAAACGAAGCAAGAGCAAAATTCAACCGAAGTGGCTCGCTCGAGGATTTGCTAGAAATGAAAAAACTGGAGAGTATTTTTACTAGATGCAAAAACAAGTTTATGAACAAAAAATTCCAGGAATATTTAGCAGAAATAGATCCAAATGCAAGCAGCAAAGACCTTTGGAGAAAAGTTAATAGGTTAACAGGAAAAACCAAAAAAAGAAACAACACAGCCATCGTCCACGAAAAAGAAGAAGCAGCGAACCAATTCCTGAAGATAAATTTTCCATATGAAAATTTAATCAACACGGATGGAATCAACAACACCATTACGGCGGTTAATTACGATATTTTGAACGTCGAGAAATGGAATAATATCTTAGAAAAGAAAAAGAAACCGTCTGCAGCAGGACCCGATGGTTTGAGTTATGAAATTCTTCGGAACCTGAAACCTGATGTTAGGAACCTCGTCATTTCTGATCTTAATAGAATGTGGAGAAATGGAAGATGCGATAAAAACCTCAACAAAATTAAAGTAGTTGCAATATCAAAACCAGGACGAGATCCGGACGTTGTAGAAAATCTACGACCAATATCAATGCTTAATTGCTCTTTGAAACTAGTGAATTCTGCAGTGTTACTGGAATTGAATAATTACTTGCAAATGCAATCAATATTACCCGAAGCGTCGTTTGGGTTTCGAAAACACAACTCCACAACAACTTGTTTAAACTTCGTAATCAATAAACTCACTACGATACGGAGACAAGGAAAGGTGGCAGGAGCGATATTTGTAGACCTATCTAGCGCCTACAACACGGTAAAAACAGGTATACTAGAAAAGATCATGTACGATTACAAGATACCAGCAGAAATAACTGGTTGGGTTGTTGCCTTCTTTAAGCGATAGAACGGTTCAAATCCATGTAGGAACAGAACTTGTGGAAAGGAGAATTAGCGATGGGCTTCCCCAAGGGGATGTGATGTCTCCAACTTTGTTTAACGTTTATACAACCCAACTACACGATATCAGAGTGGAAGGAGTTGTACTTGTACAATATGCTGATGATTTCATGGCAATTATTGAGGGCAAATGTATAGAAGTCTTACGAGAACGGGCACAAGCGTTTATAGATGACTTCAAGCAAAAAACGGAATATCTGCAGCTCAAAATAAACGAGAGCAAAACGAAAGTTATGCTGTTTCAAAGAAATAAAAAAGCTCTAGACATCAAAATAGGAAATACTGACTTGGAAACTGTGAATACATATAGGTACCTGGGAGTATCTCTGGATCGAACATTAGGGTACGGAGCTCATATTAGAGAAGTTAAAAGAAGCACCACAGAACGGATCAACATGCTCAAGGTGATAAGCAGTTCTAGAAACGGAGGTCACCCGCAGACATTGGGATTGTTTTATAATGCTATAGTTCGAGGGTACCTTGATTACGGAGCGGCGATTTATGCAAACTCCAAAAAAACTAACTTAGAAACTCTGACAGTAACCAATAATTCTTGTTTAAGGAGAATTACAGGTTGTACGAAAACAACCCCCCATTAACACACTGTGTGCCATAGCGAGTCAACCACCATTACATTTCCGTCGGGAGATCATAACTGCAAAAGAAATTCTAAGAAATGTGCAATATAACACAATGGTTGGTATACAGCTTCAAGATTTACACTTGAACCAACTGTCTATTGAACAACTAAACTACCAAGAAAGTGTATTCGTAAAGTATCAACACATCTTTGATAAGGTTACGCGGAAAAGAAAGGTTAATGCTAATTTACCTAATATACATATAGAGACAGAATTAGACAGCCGCCAATGGACGAAAAAAAATACTTCTACTAGGGTCCTGAAACAACTGGCGTTAGGCAAGATCCATGGAATCTATAAAGAACATCGTAGGATTTACACGGATGCATCCAAGGATGACGTACACTGCGGTATTGGAATATTTGATGAAAGCAACAGCTACAAATTAAGCCTGAAACTTGAAAACACGGTATGTCAAATAATGTCAGCTGAACTGGAAGCAATATTCGTTGCACTGCAGTACATAGAAAGAAATCAAATTAGAGGTGCGGTGATTTTGACTGACTCTAAATCAGGATGCGAATATATAAAAGGCCAACTGGATTCCATCGAACAAGATGAACTAATACAAGATATTATTATGAAAGCGCATGATACGGATACCTGCATCCAATGGATCCCAGGACACGTTAACTTGGATGGAAATGACACAGCGGATCGGCTGGCAAAAGCTGCACTAAAAAGAGAAGAATTAGCAATCAATCGAATACTACCACATGATGCCTACAATTGTATTAAAGAAGAAGTTACCGAAAACATTCAGAAGTGGTATGTCCACTACACACAAGAGTTCGGAAAAGGAAGAAAATTTTTCAATTACCAAACAGGTATAAATGTTAAGTCATGGTATTATAATTTGCCACTATCAAACACAGAAGTCAGAACACTAAACAGGTTGATTTCCGGACACGATTACTCGCCTTTTTGGCTAAGCAGGATGCGGATAAAGGATGAGATGTACTGCGATGTATGTGATGTCTTTAACACTTCTGAACACATTATTTTCCATTGCGTGAAATACCTACCCCCCCCTCCTAACCCCCCCCCCCAACCTCCTCTCCTCCCCCCCCCAACCCGCGGAGCGAGATAAATATGATTTGGACAAATACTATACGATCATAGATGCATTTAACTCAAGACAAATCGATACTCTGAAAAACATAGTTAATTTTTTAAAGGAAATCAAAAAAAATATCTAAAATGCACTGGCTGACAAATGACGATCAGGCACGAATAATTTGATAAGAAAACAAACATAAAAAAAAATCTCTGAAAAATAGCCAAGTTTCCTTTTCTTAGTCGCATAGGAAATGCAGTTTCATTTTATACATCTATTTAGGATAAGTAAGTTGTTCAGTTTGACGCTATTGATTAGCAACATTAAGTTTCATGTGAAAACATTCAGCCGTATGTTTAGTAATAACAAGGTTTAGAAAATCTCCGATGATGGCGTTTTTGCATCCTCCGATGTGGCAAAAGCCACCGATTAAAGTTTCTATGATTAAATGCTTAGTAATAATTTCAACAGTCAGTCAACAGTTAGTATATAGAAATTGCATGGTGGGTAAAAAGGCAAGGGTATTTTTATCGTGGATTAGCTGCCTGACAAGTCTCAAACATTTAAATCGCAGTGCTGCGTTCTATTTAACAGAGCAGCGTGCGTTTCGAGCTCAGCAAGAAGCAGCGCAATATATTCTAGAGGATATAACTGGGTTTGTCCATATAGCTATCTACTTTTCCACAATTCGTTGCATATAGGAAATCTCTGGGTTAGTGAGCCTCGGTAGGTCACCTTGGTTAAGGTACACTCAATGGAAAACGATCGAATCTTACTTACTTTACACTCTAGAAACGCTTTCGGTCGTCCGTTTTGTTGAACTAAAAATGTGTTACACTGAGCACGACTACAACTAATTGGTCAGCGCGGAGGGTTCTATCTACATTATCAACACCTATTTATAAGTAACCTAGCACTGTTCGTTAAGAAACGTCCATATTCCGATGCACGGTAACCGGAACGAGGATGTGATGCCCTCCGCCGTAGATACCGGTCCGAGATATGGACGTCGGGGAAGGCAGTACTGTTTGTGATGGATCGATAAACTTTGGCTGAGGTATTTCTCCTTCACTGGGGACAAGCGATGGGGTCTGCTGTTTAGAAAGCGCCAGGAAGTTCTGATGATTACTATATGGACTGGAGACCGATGTGTTGATCGATGCTGAATCAGACATCGAGAGCCGCTTTCCGGACGCATTGGGAGCCACCGGTTCAGCATTTGATAGACACAAATGTTCGGATTCCTCGTGGTGCGTCATGGTTGAGTAGCCATGGTCCGATGAACCCGCATTCGGACGACGGTAATTGGAAGACATCTGATAGGGAGACGTTACGTTCGGGAAGATCATGTAATTGGCATTGCTTTGACCGTTCATCAGGAGATTTTGCTTGGCGTTGGTACGGCTTATGTCTCCATCGTCCGGTGGACTGTGATCTTCAATGTCGAATCTGGACATTGGAACTCCGTTACAGTGATCAGCCACCAGATCGTCATACAACTGATCGGAAGCACCACTTTGATCGCTGTTTTGCCGGTAGCAGTACATGGCAAAGCCGACCACTAAGCACAGCGCAAGAATCGCCCCGGCTACTGGACCGATGGCACTGTACGCTGGTGGTAGAACTGATTCCATGATGTTATTACTCATAACATCGCCGTATGGGGTGGCTGAACCGAAAATGCCATTAAAGCAAGTCAACTGTGACGTACAGAATGGCGTGGTGAGGGTATTTTCTCCATCAATGTCCACCTGGCACCACTCGCAACCGACGAGTCCTAGACATAAAATAAACAATAACAATCTGAAAGCATAGAAGTGATCCACTACATACCTAGACATTCACTCTGTGTGGTGTAATCTTCGCAGTTGATGTTGGTGCAGCTCTTGAGCTCGTATTCGCTTTCATAGTTAAGTGCGATCATCGAGATCAAATCCTCCGGGAGAGGCGAACAAAGCGGGATGGACGGCGGGGCAGGCTTTCGACTCATGCCAAAACTGTCCACCTGGCAGGTTGGGTTCAGCGATTCTTCGTAGTAATCCAGCGGACATTCACAGGGGCACTCACATTCCGTTTGTTCCATACGGTTGCAGTTAAGGCAGGAGTTGCCGACCTACAATGATAATGGTATCGTCGCTCAGCTGCTGGGAGAAATATTGAGCTGGAATCGTTCACTTACCGTACTGCATGGGCAGAACGCACCTCCATCGTTGGTCGAGTTGACAACCCCCAGAAACAGATTCGTCCCCGGGATCAGCATTATCTGGTATTTGGTCTTCTCACCGTACATCAAATTGGTCACCACTTCGGCCAGGGACATGTTGAACTGATAAAATCGCTGCACTGTCCTATTGACATAGTTGTAGCACATCTTCTTGGTCACCAACTGCTTGTGGTTCAGGATATCGTTCGCTACCTGCGACTCTTTGTGCGTAATGTGCTCCAAAATCCTCCGATTGTTGTTGATGGCCGGTTCGATAAGTTTCGGATGCGCTACCAGATAGCCGCGATCGTCCATCAGGAAGCACTTCATATTTTCCGCGTTGCAAATACTTGAAGACTCCGTCAGCAGCTTGTTGAAGAATCCCTGCATGAAGTCCAACGAAACCACCACAATCGGTTTGTCGTTTTCGGTGTTGTGCAACGCGTCAGCGATTCCTTCGAAAATAGTGTACGAGACGCTCACAACGTAGCCAGCTCCACCCGCATCCAGGTATGGCTTGGTAACGACAATTTTCCCCGGATATTCCATGGCTTTGACGAACCATGGACGCTTGGTAGGTTCAATGTCTGTGTCCAGCAGTCCACCGGGGAAGACTTCAAGCACACCGTTGACCGTGGCTGCGTAGCGTCGGATGATGTACTTGCTGAGTTTACTTTCCCCGTGCCGACGACGGTAGTTGGAGATCACTTTAAGCAGTGCCAACACATCGTTGCGGACCTCCGGCAGAAGTCCAGGGTTGGCAAAGAGTGACGTGGTGTCCTTCAGGTAGGCCATAATGTTTTGAATAGCTCGGACATTGTCGTCGTCGTTGGAAGCATCCCGGTTGTTACGGATGTGAGCGTATGGGGACTGGAATGAGGAAGAACTGAGATACAGGGTGGAGTCGTCAGCAAGGCTTAGCTGTTTCATAAGTCGACACATTCGGGGCGGTTCGATGGTAGTTTGATCAAAGGGGATGGAGTTGGACGATGTGCTGATTGAGGGTCGCTGCATCTGGGCTGGATAGATGTCAATCCGGTGGTAGATCAGATCCGATAGCAGATTTCGGCTCGTGACGCCATTGCTGGAGATAAAGCTGTAATCGGCATTAGTCCGTGAGTGATAGTACTGCAGCTGCTGGGACTGGCTGAATCGTGAGTTTGCTCCGTTGAGCAAGATGTTTGGATTCCGATCGTGGTTTATTGATCGAACGATGCATATGATGTAGAATCTAGCTCGCTTCCAGAGGTAAACCGTACTTTGATTCGCATTCTGTTTGTTCAAGGTGAAGTTTCCGCTTTCCTCTGAAAGAATTGAGCGTAAGTCAGTCATGCTTAGTCCTCGCTCAAGGCGGGTGATGTTGGTGATGAAGAAACTCTCTCTGGCCGCCAGCGGCCTTGGATATGAAGGATGCATGATGGTGTTCCCATGAAGATCAATCAGAAACGCGTAGGATTCATCTTGCTTGTAGTAGGAAACGTCTTCTGCCAAATCACTTAAATACAGATCAACTCCCATAAGCCCGTGTGTTCCTACCGGGAGGGACAGAGTCACCAGTGTATCGTGGGTCGATGACTCATGGTAAGGAAGATGTACCCGAATAAGATCTTCCGTGAATTTCAAGTCGTTCAGGAAAGGTTCCATCAAGGCAATCACAAATCTGTGAGCGTCGAAACTGTGCTTCGAAATCATGACCATTTTCCCCGGGCGCGGCTTGAAGAACACCCCACTGAGGTTATATTTGGAGAAATTCTGAGTCGTAATATCAGCTATGAATTGCTTCTCATATGTGATCTCTCTCTCGTCCAACAGAATCAGACAAGTATTGATAACTACTGGGTACGGGAGTCTTGACTGGCCATCAGCGATCGTTCGCATTACTGTCTTGGCCGCTGCCGTAATCGGCGAAAGCTGAGCTCGTCCCAAATAAAGAAACACAACGGGAAGTTCCGTCTCCACGCCGTGATAGGCATCGCCGATGGCTTTCAATGAATAACGAACTGCCGCAACGTGGGTAGCTGCCGACGAAGTTTTGTTCAATGAATCCACGAAATCAACCAAACGATCTTTGTTATCCACAGTCGCATTGACGAACGGACCATTTGCGCACTCCAGAAGGCTTTCAGTGGTCGTCAATCTCTGGCTCACCGCCACAATTGCAATGCGATCGTTTTCGTTCAACAGATAGATCATGAATTTTACGATCGCTTTCGCCACTTCCAGCTGATCAAAACTCACCGAGTTTCCAATATCCAGCAGGATCATAAAGTGTTTATTCCTCACAGAGGATAAGTACAAGGATTTCAGTCGCCCATCCTTCGGATAGTAGTGGCATTTGAACGCACTCGCCTGATCAAAAGACGACAGGTAGAACAGCTGCTTCAAACTATAGAAATTGCTTTGTAGATGACCGATCTGATCGAGAAAGCGCTTCTGTAGGCTTTGATTATTATCCTCCACTGTTTGATCGGTGATGCGAATTCTTGGACGTTCGTCGGAGCTCGCTGGAAATGCGGAAAAGTCCAAGAAGCCCGATTCACCGGAAAATTGCTTCAGGGCATTCGATGAGTTCATCAGCTTCGTATTTTGGATGAAATTCTGCAAATCAAACTGTGGTTCGTCATCCCACGGGTTGATAAGCTCACTGTAGGGGCAAGGGTTGATGATTGTATTGTATTTGGCACTGTGGCGAGTGGCTGAATCGTAAATGAATGCTCTCAGCCGATCGATAACCGCTGCTGATTGCTCGAACTTGACCGTCAACTTTTTGCTCATCTTCTCCAACTCCTCAATGTCATTCCGAATCACGGAAGTGAATTCCATTGTGTCGTACAGTTCCTGCAAATGAAGGTAGAAATTGGATAGAATTCTTCTTGAAGGAAACTTTGTTTCATTTGGATATAAACAACCGACTAACCTGTACCACCGGAACATCCAACTCCTGATTCCGTATTCGCTTCAGCTTTATTTCCAACGATTTGGTCAGTTCCTGAATGCTGTACTCCCGGTCATTTCCCTGCTGCTGTTGCGGGGATGGCTGCTGCAGCTGAGCCTGAATGACCGGCGCCAGCGGAACGAACGGAAACACCGGGACACTGGGTGTTGACGGCAAAGGCACTTTGCTGCTGCTGCTAGTATTATCAATACTTACCGTACTATTAGCACTTAGATTACTACTTATCAAAGGAACTATGTTATTTACAAAGATATGGTTGGTGGAGGCATACGTTTGTTGCCGATAGCCAAAAAGGGCCATCACCACCATCGCCAGCAGATAATGCTGGTTATAATAATACTGCTCTCGTCGACGACTGGAGCTCATCTTGTCCACCGTCGAGTAATCTGCTCTCTTACACGCTATTTGAAATCCACCGAATATGATTCAGTCGCTGTTTATTTGGAAAAAAAATGCTTTCCTCTTCTTCTTTGCTACACGGCTTGCGTGAAGGTCTTGTTCGTTTCGGGATTCTTGTGTCGGCTAAACTCTTTGTTGTTTATGATTTTCCCTTGATCGACCTTTCCTCTCCTTCGTTTTTGTTTAGTACCGCTGCTGTTGTTGTTGATGATATTTTCCATTCGTATCGGCTGCCTTTGGCTGGAATTCGTCTTCTTCTTCTTGATGCTCGATCGTCATCTTTTCTTCGGATGATTTCGTGACGAAGACAGAAAATCTCGGCTGCGTTAGGAAAAACTGTATTTTCCCGGGTTGCATTCTATTTCTGCACACAAACTGCACTCGAATTTGTTATAATGAACACTGATGATCGGATTAGCACTGGTTTTGGCACGAAATTGTGATGAAAATTGATGAAAATTTAGATTAATGTCCGAGCTTCGCGAGGACGACGTCGAAACATTTGTTGCTCGTTTTCCTTGCTCGCAGCAGGTCGCGCTGAAAAGCATAACACATACACTCACATACATGTAACTCAGGAGTTTTGTTATTTTGACAGCTGCTACCACGACAGTAGAGGCTCAAAGTTGGACCCATTGATCAGTTTAAGAGCAACACTACGAATGTCGCTATCGCTATCTATATTAGAGAATCCGTATCCACTATAAAGGGTCACCCACAATTGATACGTTGCGGATGCGTTGACGTGAATTTGACAGAAAACCTATGGGAAAACTGTTAAATTCACGCAAACGCATCCGCAACGTATCAATTGTGGGCCAGCCATAAGATATCAGGCGGACGAAAATCGGAAAAGTGTCCTAAGCCAAAACATTTTTTCAATTTTTTTATCAAAAGTGAACATATAAATTAAGAAAACTTCAAAGTTTCAAGCCTCTAGCACTTTTCATTCCTGAGATATTAGATGTCAAAGTTGTAAGTTAGCGAAAAAACGTACTTTTTGCCGAAAAAATACGCTTTATCTCAAGTTAAATGTTGACCTGTTTTTATGAGATAACCCCTAGCTCACTATACATGATTGAAAAGGTAACAAAACTAGCTTTAAAAAATAATAATACGATAGGTTGTCATTCAGAAATAAAATCAAAAAAATCTCTAAGAGAAGAAAAAACATTAAAAAATTAGAAATTTCAAATTTGTTGATCAGCAACTTTTTTTCCCCGCATATCCCCGCATAACCCAGCAGTTTTGAATCAAGTGTGGGATGTATAGTAACAAATAACGAAGGAAAACTCTGCGCAAACTTGCGCCATTTTGAAATCAGGCGGTTTAAAAATATGACCACTTTGGTGCAATTCCATTATTTTAGGTTGATGAAAACGTATTTACTTTTTTGGGTGATTTTGGTAATTTCTGGCGATGGTTTAACCAAAATAAGTTATAAATTAACACTTTACAGAAAATTTCGACCATTTTTCGAAAAGGGCTGAACTTTTTTAAATTTAAAATTATTAAAAATATGTTTAAAACAGTTTCTGCTATAATTGGTTATAAATAATAAAATCGGTATTATTATCATCGCATACAAGGGCTTCTTCATGTTAACATGTTTTCCAATGTAAGTTTAAAGTTTACGTTCTTTTTGTTATTTTGTCTTGTTTTTGAATAATGTGTTTCCTGAATTTTTGCTGGTGTTGCTTTATTAATTTTCGTAAATTCGTTAATTCGTACCTACGTGTATGTGGACCTTGCTGCCATCGACTCGCTTAGGTACTCAATGTTTGAGGCTCATGGTAAGTGCCTAGAGTACGATTTATTACCTGGAGTGGTATTTATACTGACAGTGTATTATTTGAAATCCCATAAACTACGGTTGAGTGCAAGTGTAAAAATGGATAATAGAGTTATAATTTCGTTGTTTGATTCTAAATTGACGCATAATGCTGAAAGAGCATAATGTTGAAAGAGCTTTTAAATTTATTTGTGAAAACTATCCTATATCGGAGGAAAAACGTGAACGTCTCCAGGATAAACTCTATAGGACCGCTTGTAAATACAAGCTAAAGTGGAATGAAGCTCAACGAAAACAGGAAAGATTCGAGGCATATTCTCGGGATTGGATAAATGGAGACTTCGGCATTGCGGAGTTCATCGAACAAGAACAAGATGCTCCTTCAACCTCGGCGTCATCTGCAAAGCGTGGGAGACCCTCAAAACCTTTTGCTGATCTGAGCGAAAGAGGAAAACGACGTGTCATTGACAACGAAAGCTTGGATCCCAAAGTAGACAGCATCGAAAAGGCTCTAGTAATGGCGAGAAGGACAGCTTACAATAGGAAAGAGATAAATTTAGTAAAATTCATCGGCCTTATTCTAAGAAATCGAGGAGATTCTAGAAAAATGTTGTCTAATCTAATCTAATCTCACACTAACGCAGCCAATTCTTGAAAGCATCCTGGAAAATGACGTCTTCTTGAATGCATCTTGTCACCGGCCAGGCCAACTGCGTAGCATGTACCGCAGAGAGGATTCCAAGAAATAGAGCGATTCCAGAAAGAGTGTCTGAAATCGCTCTACTACTTCGAATCAAGGGAAGGAAGAAAGCGTGGACCTCCCGTACCAAACGCCTCCATATAGAGTTAAATAAGGTGATAATTTGTATTTATCGTTGGAAGCATAGATGCTAGAAAGATTAGTTTATGCTCCTTTTGCCTGTGGGTGGACTTTTGGCATTTGAACCAAAAGCCTGGCAATAATTTGCCAAGGTTATAGCGCCTTATCTCGCTCACTGAAATTTAGATTGAAATTTAAAATTTACAGAATAATACACTGTGCCGCCACTATATACAAGCTCATCGATTTAGCACCACCCGGGGGAGACTTGGTCCTATACCTAATGATTTCATTATCTCCAATCCGCTCAACCAATCGCAATTTTTTTTGTGATATAGTGGACGGATTATTATAATTTGAGATAACTCAATGCAGACGTCTTCCAAATTTGGCAGATCGACAGGCAATCGGTGGAGACCCACCTGGTACCTCATAGCAATATGCTTAGAGACGGACCGGAAGATTTGATGAGCTACCTCCCCCTACATCGCAATAACGTAGAAAGCATAAAAACTTTATGTATTGCGCAATGAAATATGCCAACCGAAATCTAATCGAATGCCCCACGAAATTTATTTACATTCAAAATGTCATTCCAGTTACCGAGCAGCATCCGCTAACTGGGCTCTGCACTTAGGCCAGATAGCGAACGGTTGCTGTACCATTATAACTATACACCACAGCGGCGCTACGTGAACCTCGCGCGTAGGGCCTGTTCGTAAAGCACGTATTCATTTTTGAAAATCTTAGACCAGCCCCGCCTCCCCCCTCGTAGACTTTTCACCATAAATTTTTTTGAAATTTTGTATGGAGCGTAGGCTTTGGTCAGATCCCCCCTCCCCCCAGATAGGTGTACGTGGTTTATGAATAGTCCCTTATGTTCCTGATATAACACACCTTTAATTTGTTGTTTAACAAATACAATCGGGGGGGGGGGGGGGGGGGGCGACCCCGGCGTAGTGGTTGACATCCATACCTCTCACGCCAAAGTCACGAGCTCAAATCTCACCCCCGGACAAGTTACGAAAAACACCCAAAGAGGTGTTTGAATGACTACGACGGGAGATGAACCAGCCCGAGGCTAAAAATCTCAATAATACAGAAACGAAAAAAAAATAAAAAATTACATCGAAGCCTTTTATTGTTGCTGTCACCTTACAGCAATAATAAAGCCTAATGCATAAGAAATTTTTTTTTCAACGAATGCTTTTCAAAAAAATGAGCTGTGCATTTTTCAACCCCTATTAAAAAGACTAAATCCGGAGAAATCTGCGAAATGGGTGAGACTGCTTTTGTGAGGAAATATTTCTCAGTTTGAAGAATTAAGACCACAATTGGCTAGCAGAAGCAGTCTTAGTTTAAGAAATTGAACTTCTATTCTTGGGGAATCGTCGATTTGAGTGTTTGTTTACAGAGGCAGATTCGCCAGTTTCGCAGATTTCTCCGGAAATAGGAAATATAAAATGTCGACCAACTGATGCATGACGATATATTTGATCACTAGAATAACCTACCTATGGAGAGCTTTAGATAAAAATGATTTAAAATCGTTTTCCACTGAAATTCTGCGAAGTTCGTTAGGTGGAAAATGAACTAGTTGCTAGAAGAGCGCTACAAATGTTGCCTCATTTGAGAAGATTTGTGGACGAAGTCAGGAAGCAGGAAGACAGAAAGCTGACGGAAAGTCATCCGAATTTCAAACGAAACTTTTTGTCGGTATTCCGATCAAAAGTGCTCGCTGTTGTTGTTGATGCGGTAGACGATAAGATGCTGGGACCAAAGTTGATTCTTGTCATCATGTCTGCAGTCTATGGCATGTAGACCTGTGCGCCGATCTATTTGGAATCGGCGGCGGCGTGTATGGTATGTTTAAACGGCGGCGGCGGCGGCGTGGATCGGCGCGGGCATAAATAATCCCCTCAACATTTCCTTATGCTTATCTTTCTTAACTGTTTGGCTTTCTCGTGCACTGTAAAGACTGTAGGATCACTCTAAGTCTTATATTTTGATAGAAGGCCCGGATATCCATAGTGTAATATGACTCAGGTCGATGAATTGACGTGTGTATGTTTGTATCTGTATGTGTGTGTACACAGATATGAGACTTAACATTATAGAATTTGTTCATAACAAGTCGACGCAACAATTCGGCTTATGTCTTTATTACTAAACTTAACCAAAACTGTTTTTTCAGCGTTCAGAGTTCAGTTGCCAAGAGACGCTTTGCGCGTTTCGTAATTGTCGTGTACGAAAATTGTTTGGTTTAGATCTTCACGAAGATGACGAGTCAAGTTTTCAGCGCTGGCAGAAATCGAATATGATTTCACGGGGAATCTATTTATAATAAATTAACGAATGATGATATATTCAATAAATAATATTCTACTAAAGACATATTACAACAGAAAAGTAGATTATGAGGCTCTGATAAGGCATTTTATTAATTTTGTACCCTGATTTTTAATGAACCGTAGAATAGAAAACTCTTGTAATATAAAAAACGCAATGAATGGAGCTAACGAAACATCTTTCAATTGCAATAAAACTTAAAACTGCAATAATCAATTAATTCTAAATAATTAAAAATTGAATATTCAAATGTATTCAGAAAAAAATTAATATCTAATCTAAAAATCTTAATATCCAGCTCTATCCAGTTCCAGTAAGTCTAAAAATCTAAAACGCTAAAAGTCTAAAAGTCTTAAAGTCTAAAAATCGAAAAATCGAAAAATCTAAAAATCTAAAAATCTAAAAATCTAAAAATCTAAAAATCCAAAAATCCAAAAATCTAAAAATCGAAAAATTAAAAAATCGAAAAATCTGTAAATCTTAAAATCTGAAAATCTAAATATCTAACAATCAAAAAATCTAAAAATCTAATAATCTTAATATATAAAAATTGAAAAATCTAAAAATTCAAGAATCTAAAGATCCAAAATTTATAGAATTTAAAAATACTAAAATCAAAATATCTTCATATCTGAAAAAAATCTCAGAATTTGAAAAATAACAAAAAAATTTGAAGTTTAGTTATCTTAAAATACAAAATCCTGAGATTTAAAGAAAATTTTTGAAACATGGCCACAACATTCTTCTATTTACACTCAGTGAATCTTCTGGCGGGTCCTCCCTTAGCTCAGTCGGTAAAGGCGCGGCTACAAAGCAACACCATGCTGGAGGTGGCTGGGTTCGATTCCCGGTCTGGTCTAGGGCATAGGGTATGGTGGTACCCATGTAGCACCGAAAACATAAACAAAAAGGTTATATTTTTCCACGTGTCATGCTGTAGATCTATAAAAGTTCAGTTTGACTAGTTTAGTCATGAAGATGTTCGTGTCTTGCAATTTAAGTCTAGATTTACTAATATGACAAATTGGTTTGTCATATATGTGTTTAATGTTTTTAAGATAGAACTTGTTTGTTTACGTCTGACATCTTGTTTGCAAATTATGTTGTACATATGTAGCAACACAAGTCTTCCGTATTTCTAGAGACAAACAAATTTAAGAAATGTCAAATTCCATCAGAACCAGTAATGCATGTTTTGTTCGTGTCGTATTGGACCTCGAATTACCGTTCCTGTACTTTTAAGTAAGACTAATAACTATTAAATAAGAATATTTAATTTTTCATATCATACACAGAGAGAAAATCTGAGGAGATTCTAGAAAAATGTTGTCGCAATTAACTGATCAACGTGGAATGATGTCACGCTTTTAGGAAGCTTTTAGTTTTTTCATCGAAGCTGGATTTAGTCGATTCCAATACGAACTAAAGGGTGTATTCGATAAAAATGGCACACAGAAAATCTTCTGTAACTTTTGAATCGTATGAGTAAAAAACCTAGAAATTTGAGTAGATCTTATCCATAGTGTATTATTTACATTTGACAAGTTTCATAGTTATACATTCAGTAGTTCCAGTCATGTCGTCGAAACAAGAAATTGTCCGTGAGAAAATTTTGTGCACTCACAATCAAAATCCAGGGGCGTCCCACCGGTGGATTGCTAAAAGGCTTGGAATTGCAAATACAGCTGTGTCTCGTGTAATAAGAACCTTCAAGGAGCGTCTGAGTGTCCCAAGGAAGGAAGGGAGTGGTCGTAAAAGTGGTCCAATGGACAGTAAAATGGCCAGGAAAGTCGTACAACAATTCAAGAACCGTCCAAACATGTCAATTCGAGATGTCGCTAAAAAGTCTAAGGTGTCAGTCGGTTTTGTGCAGAAAACCATGAAGCGTGCTGGGTTACATGTTTACAAAGTGCAAAAAGCCCCAAACCGGAATGAAAAACAAAACATCATTGCGAAAACCCGCGCCCGGAAACTTTACACGAAGCTGCTCACCAAATCCGGTTGCATCGTGATGGATGACGAAACATACGTCAAGGCCGACTTCCGTCAACTTCCTGGGCAAGAATATTTCGTTGCCAAGTCGAAGTTCGATGTTCCGGAGGATTTTTGAAAGAAGAAACTATCGAAATTTGCAAAGAAGTTTCTAATCTGGCAGGCGATTTGCGGATGTGGTGAAATAAGTGCTCCCTTCATCACTTCCGGAACAATAAACGGTGCGATTTACACGGAAGAGTGCCTTAAGAAGCGTCTCTTGCCATTCATTAAGAAGCACAAAGGATCAACTCTGTTTTGGCCTGATCTAGCATCCTGCCACTACGCTCGAAACGTATTGGAGTGGTACCGAGCCAACGGAGTCAATTTTGTGCCAAAGGATATGAACCCACCAAATTCACCGGAACTTCGTCCAATTGAAAAATTCTGGGCAATTATGAAAACGGAACTTCGCAAACATCCCAAAACTATAAAAACAGAGCTAGAATTGAAGAAAATTTGGGTAAAAACAACAAAAACACTGGGAAAATCGGTTGTACAAAATTTGATGGGTGGAGTGAAAAGGAAGGTGCGGGCATTCGGGATGGGAGACGAAATTGAATAAAACGAATGTTGTAAATCAAAACTCATTAGTAGTTCTTCATTCCCTGAAAATTTCAAGAAAATCCGATAATCAGTTAAATTTTGATGAGTATATATGTGTGTGCCATTTTTATCGAATACACCCTTTAATACACAGAGAATCACCGTCACGATTTCCACCTTACGGCGTCATCGGGGATTCGCTTTGTAAAAATATATATGTATTTCTACCGTTATGTAAATAAATAAACTGAAGCAGATTATGAATTTTTTGTTGTTGCGTGTTCCATACAAAGAAGTCATCTATTAATTTTGCTGTGGCAGACGGGTAAAGGGATCTTGTGTTTTCTTACGCGTCATGAAACGTTTATCAGGTTTATTCGTAAACATCATACAAGGGGAAGGCAGTATGGTACAATTTCGAAAAAATAAATTACGTTATTGGTGGTTGGACCGAAAATCAATTCTTATTATTGCCGTTTCAGAGAAAAAAATTGCATCAGGCGTCAGATTCAAATACCCGAAACTGACAATCGTCACTGACAACCACCAACTATTTTGTTCAGCGATTGCCTTGTACCTATGCATCGAGTTTGCTTGGTAATATTCAAATTATTGAAGGAAGCAACAGCTGCGGATGCTTCTTCTTCTTCTTTCTGAATATTCTATGCATGCTAAGTTTTCTGTGAAAAGGCAATATCTCTGTTTGGGACCATCCACAAATGACGTAGCATAATATTGATCATTTCCAGACCTACTTCGTAGCATACTATGCCATACCTAATACATGGTACGTTTCTATTTCTGAGCCCCCCTCCCATAATATATCACGTAATTTGTGGATGTTCCCTTAGAAAGATTGAAATATTATTATCATGATTTATCCTTTGAAATTAGAGTTTTAGTCACATCCGTTTTCAAGATATTATAGTTTTTTTTAAAATCAATGGAAAGTTAAGCCCTTTTGAAAAGTTAATCCCGAAATGTTAAAAAAGTATATTAACAACATATTTTGATAACATCAACCAAAGAAAACTCTACAAAACAAGAAAAAATGATCAAAATATTTTCGTCCGCCTGCTTGTATGGAAATCGCCCATAGTGCGCTGTAGTGTGCGTGCGTTATACGTCACTAAGCCTAATAGATGACAATTTCGCTGAACTTCAATCTTTTTCCATCCAAGCGAATAGATCATTGCACGATGGCGTCATCAATGCAGTTTTGACAGTTCAGGGAGCTTGTTTACGCGGACTTAGAATATTTTCAGTCAGGTTGGTTTGAGATTTTGTGCTCTAAGTTTATTACGATTGAAGTAAAACAGCTGAAAAACGGACACCATATATTTTACATTATTTCCTGTATCTAATCGTAGAGAATCCGGAAAAAAGCCAATTAAAAATATCTGTTGGGCGGTTCGAATTCTAACACCTTGTAAACAAGCTCCCTGAACTGTCAAAAAAGTGAGGTTAATACATACCGTGCAATGATCTATAGCCCTCGTATGCTGTATTATTTTTTCTGACGTTTCACTTTTATCATAAGTGACTTAGTAAACCCTCCTTTTTTTTTCTTATTAATAATGGAGGTCCCCACATTAAATTCACCCCCTTTAAACCCCCCCCCAAAAACAAGTCTCTCACCCGATTGTCATGAAATATTCAGGGAATAAAATACAATGTATGATCTTTCAACCATGACTTCAACATTTCCTGTTCTGTAGTGACAACTTTAGGATGCTTACAAAATTCGTGCTTCATTATAGCCCAATATTTTTCAATTGGCCGCAACTCTGAGGAGTTTGGGGGATTGAGATCCTTCGGCACGAAATTGACACCATTCGTCTTGTACCACTCCAGAACATCCTTGGAGTAGTGACAAGAGGCTAGGTCCGGCCAAAAATTGTAGGAACGTTGTGTGTTTTACCACACGAACAAATCCCCTGCTAAATCATGCATTTCTTGGGGAACTTTGACACTTGCTGTTTCCTGAGAGACTCATGAACATCAAACTTGTCTTTTGCAGTCACATACTGGTTGCCGGAAATTTGGCTTAAGTCCGCTTTTACGTGTGTTTCATCGTCCATGATGCAGCAGTGTGGTTTCGTCAACATTTGTGTGTACAGCTTACACGCACGTGTTTAAGCTGTCCTATTCTGTTTTTCATTGCGGTTTGGAGCTTTATGAACTTTGAATGAACGGAGCCCGGCTCGTTTCTTGGCTTTCTGCACGAAACTTTTGGTCAAGTGCAGCTTTTTCGCGACATCCCGAATGGAACAGTTGGGTTCGCGTTTAAAGGCAGCAACCACTCGCTTGTGATCCTTCACACAGTACGGAATACTTTTTCTATCACTCACCTTCTTCCGATCGACAGTTAAACGTTCCCCAAAACGTTTTATGACACGAGACACTGTAGACTGGTGAATTTTCAACATCTTTCCGATGGCTCGGTGCGAAAGAAGTGGGTTGTCGGGGTGCGTGTGTAAAATGTTCTCGCGCACTTGCTGTTCCTTCGACTCCATTTTCGAAACTACGACACATTTCACAATGAAACTCACGCAGTGTAAGCAATACACGCTGAGGTCATTTCACCCAAAATTTCGTTGAAATCAACCCAAAGGGCGAAATGTTACAGCGTATTGAAAGTGATGCAATTAAACTGTGGACACCCTTTACTCGATAGTGGGGCTCACTTTTTGATTGTAGGCAACGACAGTCACAATGAGTATATTATTTGCATGGTTCTCTCTATCACATGTGATAATCGTTTATAATTAACGTTTGTAAATGACATGCTGATGACTCTCGTGTGAGTGTCACTGGCGGTGCGACACATCAACTGTCACCGCCAAAATAAAGTGCCCACTTTTCTCATGAACACGCTTCATCTCTGAAGTCGTTGAAAAACTCATTATATCGTATTCATATATTTTTCTAAGCATGATACTATTATTATTTTAAAGATGCATGTGTATTTTTGCAATGAATAATACACATTTTTGCAAAATTATTTTTTGAACCATACGTGGTGTAAATTTGGTGTGTCATAATAAAGCGCCCAATTGAAAATATATTATGTGTATGTAATTTTTACATCCAAACGCCCCTCGTATTCAATTTTTTTGACGATTCCAAGTGTTTGTTGATCTTCTTACGGATTTCAGTTGTCGGTCAGAAAGATTCCGTGCGAGTTATCTAAATAACCATGGATAATACGGTGGCAAGCAAAACTATTCCCTTGCAGATCCGAAAATGTGTTATTCGTGACATCGAGAAAGGTGAATCGCATCGCAAGATTGGTGAATAGTATGGATACAGCAAAGCAGCGGTTACCAAACGGTTTTCGCAAAGTACAAAACCTATGGTTCAGTAGCTGATTGCCCAGGAAGGGGATCGAAACGTAGAACAGATTCCCGAACAGATGCGAGAATCATTCGAGAAATTAAGAAAAATCCGAAGGTTACCCTCAGGGAGATCAAGGAAGTGATTCAACAACCGATCTCGGACAGTACTTTACGCAGAAGGGTCGCTGAACACGGTATGAAGAGCAGGTTTTGTAAGAAGTTGCCTTTTATTAGCAAAGTCAACAAAGCGAAACGACTCAAATTTGCACGGGAACATGCTGATAAACCTTTAGAATATTGAGAGACTGTTTTGTGGAATGATGAGTCCAAATTCAAGTTGTTCAACAGCAAAAAACGAACTCGTGTATGGCGTAGACCTGGAGAGGCGTTTCATGATCGACATATCCAGGGCACAGTTAAGCATGGTGGAGGGAACGTGATGGTGTGGGGGTGTTTTTCTTGGGCGGGTGTTGGTGCTTTGGTAAAAATCGATGGTATTATGATAGCAGATTCCTACATCGACATATTGCGTGAGAATTTGGAGGTTTCGTTGGTTAAAACTGGGCTGAAAAACAAATTTGTGTTCCAGCAAGATAATGACCCAAAACATACCGCGAAGAAGTCAAAGGCATTCTTCCGTTCCTGCCGTATTAAACCTATGGAATGGCCCCCACAGAGTCCAGATCTGAACCCAATAGAGAATCTGTGGGCCATCTTGGATTCACGAGTTGATAAGTCAGGAGTTACCAACAAACATAATTATTTTCAAGCTCTTGAGAACGCCTGGGAAGATCTTGACCCACAACACCTGAAGAATCTGGTGGAGAGTATGCCGAAGCGTTTGCAAAAACTGTTGAAGGTCAGGGGAGGACACATCAACTACTGATCACTCAACAGACTGGATCTACAACTTGTTTTTGACGTAGGACTACGTCTGTGTTTTCAATACTGGGGTACACGTTCGAATTGCGAAAATTTGGAGCGTCACGAAAAATATATAGGTTTTGAACGTTAATAGCTAAGTCATTCCACGATTGATTTCCAAAATGTTTGCACCAATCGATCGGAACATTTTCTACGCTTCGATTTAAATATTTCAAACTATTGATTTTTAACATCCAACTAATAAAATTAACGCAAATATGAAGTGATGTCTTATAATATCGATTTTTCATAGTAAATTTACCAAATACACAGTACTTTCCGCGCACAGACTTCATATTTAAGTAAGGAACGTCTCGTAGGCAGCCATGAATGTTATATAACGGGTACACCTTCGCATTTTGATTTAGTTTTCCGGCGGTCGTGGAGCTGTGCAGAGTAGGATCTACAGATGGACGAGCAGTCGCTGCCCAGAGAGGCGTTGGTGCAGTTGGCTGTTGTTGCCGATGCTCCCGTCAACTTCGCTGCGAGAATGATAGCTGCTGAAGCCTACTAGTTGGCGGGAAAAAGCCGCCCGTGACGAGACAAGAATCAATCATACCTCGTCACCTGCGTATGGCCACCCGCAATGAAGATGAGATGAACCAAGAAAGAAAGTCCAAGTTCAATCGCGAACTGTTTCTCCCCCGTCAACTAAATCCGTCCTTTTCAGGACGACCAAATTAGTTTGCCAACTAAAGAGTTTATTTGGTTGAAATTTTCTCTTGTGATGTTTGAAATTAATTTCAATTACCGAGCCCCGGCTGAACATAGCATTCATTAAACGTCGGGTCCCGTAGTAAATGACAAAGAAGGTTAAACAACCAACGAACGGAATTCGAGCCGAGCAGCGTCACTTCAGACCGACCATGTGGTTGAGTTCGTTGTAGTTCCTAGCTATGCATAGCGGATTAGTTGCTGGCGGTGGCAAGCAAATTAGGAAAGGTTCGGTTAAGAAAATCATCCGTCTTCCGTGTAATAATTAAAACTAATTATTGTGGCGCAATAACTGATGTTCGTCCCCTTTGATGCTATTTGTAACACATTGCCTTCGTTGGTACCGCCTTCTTTCGTGCACTAGCATCCGATGCTTTTACCTAACAGCTTTTAGCAGAACATTTTGATTCAGTCTTACGACAGTCGTTAAGCTGTGCAGTGGCTGTAGGATCGCAGTAGGCGGCGGCGAGCAGTCGCTGCCCAGAGAGGCGTTGGTGCAGTTGGCTGTTGTTGCCGATGTTTCCGTCAACCTTGCTGCGAGAAACATGGCTGCTGAAGCCTACGAGTTGGCGGGAAAAGCCGCCCGTGACAACGAGACAAGAATCAATCATCCCACGTCACCTGCAGATGGCCACCCGCAATGAAGATGAGATGAACCAAGAAAGAAAGTCCAAGTTCAATCGCGAACTGTTTCTCCCCCGTCAACTAAATCCGTCCTTTTCAGGACGACCAAATTAGTTTGCCAACTAAAGAGTTTATTTGGTTGAAATTTTCTCTTGTGATGTTTGAAATTAATTTCAATCACCGCGCCCCGGCTGAACATAGCATTAATTAAACGCCGCTTCCCGTAGTAAATGACAAAGAACGTTGAACAACCAACGAACGAAATTCTAGAACGGATAATTCGAACCGAACTGCGACACTTCAGACCGACCATGTGGTTGAGTTCGTTGTAGTTCCTAGTTGGGCATAGCGGATTAGTTGCTGGCGGTGGCAAGCAAATTAGAAATGTTTCGGTTAAGAAAATCATCCGTCCAGCGTGCAGTAATTAAAACTAATTATTGTGGCGCAATAACTGAATTTCGTCCCCTTTAGTGCAATTCGTATCACATTGCCTTCGTTGGTACCGCCTTCTTTCGTGCACTAGCATCCGACCCTTTTACCTCATAGCTTTTAGCAGAACATTTTGATTCAGTCTTACGACAGTCGTTAAGCTGCGCAGTGGTCTTAGGATCGCAGTTGGCGGCGGCGAGTAGTCGTTGCCCAGAGAGACGTTGTTGCATTTGGCTGTTGTTGCCGATGCTTCCGTCAACCTCGCTGTGAGGAACATGGCTGCTGAAGCCTACAATTTGGCGGGAAAAAGCCGCCCGTGACAACGAGACAAGAATCAATCATCCCACGAGATGAACCAAGAAAGAAAGCCCAAGTTCAATCGCGAACTGTTTCTCCCCCGTCAACTAAATCCGTCCTTTTCAGGACGACCAAATTAGTTTGCCAACTGAAGAGTTCGTTTGGATGGATTTTTCTCGTGTGCTTTTTGAAATGGCATTGCTTTAAACGCCGCGTCCCGGAGTAAATGGCAAAGCGCGTTGAACAACCAATGAACCAACAGGTCCATAACTATCTTCTACGCGTTAAAGATAGTGGCCCTCTCAACCATCGTAGAAAATACAACTGGCGAAGCCAAATACAGAGTAAACTCTCCCCACCCCCCCCTTGGCCCCCCCCAACTTTCCCCCCCTTGGCTTCCCTTATAGTAAAACCAATTCATTTCACTTTTTTTGTTTTTTTTTAAAGAAAATAAGAAGTGGGCACTTTATTTTGACATGCATAATTTCTACTAAAGTTTAATCTCTCTTGAAGAAAAAAATGAATTTGCAGAACAAGTGTTTCTTTATGTACCACACAAGGAAAGGACATAATAAATATGCCATCAAAACAACAAAACATAGAATCTTTCACTTATTTTACAGTTTGCTGCACAAAAAGGAGAAACTGGGGTAGGTGGGCACTTTTTTCTGGCGGTGACTGTAAATCTAAACCTCAAATGCTAGTGAATCAATCTTTGAAAAAATCTTGATCCATCTCTAGTATCCAATTACATCTCCTCGCATCGCTTTCCATTGTTTTACAATAAAACCTGAAAATCATTATCATCTTTCTTTCTATCTACTTAGCATGGGCCAGGGGCCTGGCAACCCCTATCTTATTCACTAGCGGTTGACAGTATGCAACATATCACGGGAATTATTTGAATAAGGGCCGCCTGATGTTTGTTACTGCGGGTACGAACGTGGGTATTGTTTACAAATAATAAATCTTTTGAATAGAGATGTGGGCTACAGGAAAATGGCTGTACGTCAGGTCCCTGGCATGGGCGGCATGGGCTGCATCCCTCGGAGTGTCGTGAGATTTTGCATTTCTGCTGGTCACCTTTCCCTGGACCTTTCCTCAAGGTTGATATTTAGAATGACGGTGCAGCTTGAGTGGGATGTTTTCGGACGAATTAATCTACTAATCGCTCAACTTCGCTATTTTCACATTTGTTTTATTTCAATATAAAAACATTCTAACAACTATTAAATTAAAACGATATTTACAAATTGGATTTTTCTTCTTCCGTTTTCCTTCGCCGTCACTTTTTTTTTCTTTCCGATAATGGATTTTTCTCATTTCCGTTTCTTACCGATTTAACGGATTGTGCCTCTCTTGCTCTCTTTCCCTCCGCTTATATCTCTGAACACAACAGCACCTTCTGGCTGCAGCAGAGTTTCTAGAGGTGTTTCGTGTAAACATAGTGGGCTTTATTTACGAGAAAAACAATAACTCGTTCGATATTTTAATATTTTCCTTTCGTAGGTGTATGTTTTGGGGTGTTGTGTGTCAATGTGAAGCTTTTCTTTGTTGGTATATGGGGGTGTGTGTAATGTTGTTTTTGTATGATAATAGTTTAATTACAATTAATTGATGATTGTTTTCGACATAAATTGAGTGCTCTCTGGGGAAAATATGTTTCTCTTCAACTTTGGGTTGATTGTCATTGATGTGAGTTTCTACCATTACTATGTATCTATTTTCTTGTTTTTTTCTTTTCAAGTGCGCTCATGAATGGTTGTATGCTGCTTGTGAATGACGATTTTCTTTTCTTATGTAATGTTTTATTTTTCTTTATGGGCGAGTTTCTACATTGGCTATGTTGGTTCTAAGCTTTTCACTTTGATGAAGATTGATGAGGGGTGTTCGTTGATGATTCGTCAAGGCTGATATTGCCACTTCGGATCAACTTGAATTGACTGAACTTTTTTTTTCGGGGAAATCGATTCGCTAGACCTGAGCAATCGATTTCACTAGGAGGTGCTAAATGCTTTATAACCTTCCACAATCAGATTGTAGTTTGTTGTGGCATTTGACTAATGACGCAAAGATTGTTTCCTCCAAATGGGTCGATATTGACCGCGGGCAGTTTTGTAATCGTCACAAAAACATTGTTATTTACTGCAACTGTTGAACGTGCATTCATGCTTTGAATTGCATACATTGCATTTTCCTTCCAGCATCCGAACACACAGAGAGAGTGGGCAGACTCGATGAAGGTGATAAAAAGCTTAAAGAAGGGAAATCACCGCTGGAGCATACCGGGCGTACTTTATTATTATGATTTCCTAACGTTGGCGGTGACGGTGCAAGCAACATAAAAGTGTCCGACTGCTTACTCTAGAATTATGCCTGCCACACAGGCTGTAACCGATAGAGAACCGCATTTACGGGGCAAAAAAAAAACATGTTTTGAAAAATAGTATTTCAGAGAACCAGCGACGTGACAGGGTGAAATGAATTATGGACCGCTTGGTAGCACGGCCGTCATCGTCGTCGTCTTACGGAAGAGGTCACCGAATTAGGTAACGGCTGCTGCTGGTACGTTATTGTATGGATGGGTATGGACCGAGAAAGGACGGCGATTCCGGTGACGAGATTGAAGACGATGACCTTTCCGGGTTGTGCAGAATTGTAACCTAACCACAACAGTAGTGGCGGGTGGTTCGATGCAATGCTCGGCGCACATGACATTCAATGGAATGTCAAACTGTAAAGTGAAAAAATCAAAGTCTTCGTTGCGGGTCGTAAATTTGAGGTATGCAGTTAACATTTCCCTTCATCACATTCCTCAGGTCAGCTAAGATTTTCGCGGTTTCCCACGACTTCAGTAAGTCGAAACGATCTTTTCTACCCTCAATGAAAACAAGCTCGCGGAAAAATAAAACATTTGCATAAAAAATATAAATGAGACATGATCAATTTACCTAATAAAAAAAAAACAAATACACTATTGTTAAACAATCTCTTTCAGTTCGTCATCTGATATCTTCTCTTCGTCTGCGTATAAAGGCCAGAGTTTATAGGATAAGAAAAGAATAATATCGTTTGATTCAATGATTTTTTTGCTTTTGAAAAAATAGTTCCAAACCGTCATCATCGTCGTCTGTGTTGTACTCTATTATTTTTCTTCCTCTTACCGTATGGGGTCAGTTGGATTTAAATTTTCCAAAATATAACAAAAAAATCTATGGCGGGACAAAAATGTAACTTTCCCTTTCTCGTTAAATATAGGTCTCTCATGGCGGTAAGCTCTAATCGGTACTATTCTCGGATTGAATCCCGAACAAGAATGCTCGACTGTTGTCTTATCAATATTGGGCTCGATCAACACGATTCGCAGCACACACTTTGCAGACCATCAGACCGGGTTGGAGCTTACCGCAATCAGTGTGACACAGTTCGTCAGACAGTAAGACTAAGATATTTCGCTAAATAGAGTGGTGATTTTTGATTAGTTCTCTTCGCTCTCACGCTCTCTCTTTCAACTAAATTTAATAAATTAAACGTAAAATAAAAATACATATACAACAAGGGCGATTACACGAAAAGGTAGGGGAAAGAGGGGATGGATGGGGGGGGGAAGACCCATGCACTCTACGGGCAAGAAATGGATAAATTTACAAGCTTTACTAAACATGATGGGTTCTATAGTTGGCAGGAAGCCCCGGTATAACCGATTCCAGGGGCAAATGATCTCTCGCTCTCTGACCTCAATATAACATTGCCGTTGTGGATGTACTGTTTGTTTGTATGTATGTATGTATGCGTATGCGTGTTTACCTTTCATTTGTTATCGTAATTTTGGAATGGTTTTGTGAAACAATAAAAACATAAAAAAAAACAATGAAAACAAAAAAGGATTTGTACAAAAATTCGAGTTTGTGCGAAAGAACTATTACGTCGTCGCCGCCGATGCAATTTGCTGTTGTGCTGCTGCCTGCGGTCCTCGGGGTTTGATCATCATGGTGGCCTTTTTGAGCGTGTAATCCCAGCCTCTCCAGCGGAACCAAACGATTCCCTGCCGAGCGGTTAGATCCTGAGGATCGTGGAGGTAGAGACCGTTCAGACCTCGACCGCATGACTTCCACCACCAGCCGCCCTGTTTGGAATAGATAGATTTAGAATTAGCCACCGTGATTTGTCATCTACCCCTGATGATAGCCGAGTCCTACCTTAAGCATGCTGGCGCAGTTCAGCGAGCTCCGATCGTTGTCCCTGTTGTAAGTCGAGAAGGGACTGTTGTTCGAACCGTACCATGGATCGTTCAGTGAGTCACCGGCGGTGCCTTCGTAACCATCGATTTCCAGTTTGTAGTAGTCTTGCTCGGAATGGATCTTGAAATGGGAGTATTGTGCGTACCTGCGGCAGCAAGAAAAAAAAAAGAAGAGAAATGTTGCGGTCGGAAGTAGTTTTTTTTTGTTTTTTTTTTTAGCAACAGAATGTATCGATCAAAATTACGTCGATTTAAGCTTGCCGCATTAATTTTAACCGTGCACTTAAAAAACTTGGACACTCTTCGTTTTTTAGATGAGTGCGTACAGAATGAGGCCTCTATCTGCGTTGCCAGATACACATATTCCCTTATGGAGTTCACAAAGCAGCGCGTTTTTTATAACCCAAGTAACAATTTAAGTTTTATTCCAGCCGTATAGCATTCCTTCCGGCTTTGTTGATAAAACTACATTCAAAACTGTTTTTTTGTCTACCAACACCTCCTCTATGTTTCTTTAAAGCCAAAATTTGTACAATGTGGCCCACTCTATAGACGGTTGTGGAAACAATTTAATAAAACATTTATAAGACCATAAAGATTTTGAAAATATTCTAGTGATAGATGCTATGACCACTTGAGAACCTTCATAAAACCTATTGGCTGCCATGAAAACTAGCATACGGCCAAATGGCCACAGCTGTCAAACTTAACTTTGATATCGTGGTTGTTTTTTGTTGTTCTGCTTTGTTCGTTTCCTTGCACTTCTGATTCATTTAGCAGTAAATAATATCTGAGAAAAAAGGTCTGTTGTTGCGGGAAATTTTGTTTGATAGCAACATATCCAAAACAAATTGAGTTATTTACAGCGTATAATCAGCGGGTGGATAGTCATGAATAAAACAAATATTTTTTTTGGCTCAGGAAGTACTAGCACACCGATCCCAAGCTCGGTCCCAAGCTTGATGATTCGCCCCTAAGACCGTAACTCACACCAATACACTCTCAAATATTCTGTCAAAATAACATAGCGAATCAAAACAAAGACAAAGATACTTGTACCAAGAGGTACTGAAAAGCGCAAGATTGCATGGCAAGGTGCAGACTGCAAGGTGTACTTCGGAACTAGGGGTTCTACAACAGTGAACCAATTTCAAATCACTAGTTGCACATTGATTGTTGCTATAATGCTCCAAATTATGTACGCATTTAATTTTATGGTGAATATTGGCACGATAATAGCCGAAAATTAATGTGCCTTGGAAATTATGCCAGTTTACAACAACAAATACAAAATTAAAAAAAATATATTCGATAAATGAATGATGAATTTCTTGAAAATTGATGGAATTTAATAAGTTTATCTAAAAAATGCAGACATTGGTTTCCGATCTACAGTTCATTTGAAGTACATTTAAAGTTTGGTGCATTTATTTTTCCACATTTCAATCATTTCTTATATTTCAATATGGCGATTGGAAAAAAAAATCACAATTCTGCCATAAAGCCAAGTTATCTTCGCAATGACTACTTAAAAACTATTTGGTTATTTGGTGGCTTCCTGCATTGCCAATTTGCCGTTTAATGCATTTACTGGAGGCAAAATGGTTTTAAAATGGTTTTTCAACTAACCATAATAAGATAATATGAATAAGTCCTAAAACGGCATTTCGAAACAGCATTTTATGAGTTCATAAAGTCGAAACAAAACCTTTGATAGGAGTAAAAGCAATCTGAGAAAACGAGGTTTTAAGATCGTTGTAAACAAGCCGTTAAGGTTCTCATAAACCTGAATTAAATATGAAACCTTTTGGCATCTCTTGGTGGCATAATAAAACCAAATTGATTTCTAATGGCTTTGATAAAACCTTAATAAAACTTAACAAAGCGGGATGGTTTTGGAAATGTTACTTGGGAATTGCGGCGAAAAAATCGCCGCGGAATTGCATTTACTGCGGTAGCAAATTCCGGAGTTTCGTGGCAGGGTTAATGTAGTAAATGCATACAATATAGGGGCAAAATTCTAAATTTGGGATTATTTGAAAAGATGACATCCTGTTATCTTTGAGGAAAGTTGTTAGATAGGTAGTTGGCCATCTTATGCTGGTATCAAATATCCAGTAGAGCACCACGTGGTCAGCAACAACTGTAAATTGTCCAATTTATGAAAAAAGTCTGCGGTTTTTCTCTTATGTACTTCTAAACAAATAACTTGAATACATTTCTACTTGCGATCAGGAAAATCACCTTCGATGCCATTTGGTAGCCCTACAGACAGATGATTCGGAACAATCCCAAGAGTGGCCAATTTATAAAATTAGTGTCAGAACTCTGCGCTTTATTCGAAAGTTCTTCTTTAAGCACTATTTGAATACCGTGACAGTTTGCACATTTGTAAATACCGTCAGGGCCAAACAGTGACCTTGCGAATAATCCTGAGCAAACGTATATATGGCCAATTTGTGATATTAGGCTTAGAACTCTGAGTTTTTTTTATATATGATATATTTTATTTATCTTTTAATTCCGAATATATTTCTTTTCTTTTGACTGCATTTTCACAGACACAGAGTTCTAATACTGATTACACTAACCGCTTTTACCAGGACTAGTCCAGCCAGTTTTTGGCTCAGGAATTACCAGCACATCGGTCCCAAGCTCGGTCCCTAACTTGCTGAATCACCCCTAAAAACATAACTCACAACGAACAACCTCTCAAATATACTGCCAAAATAACACAGTGAATCATAACAAAAACAAAGATGCTAGTACCGAAAAGTGCAAGAATGTATTGCAAGGTGCAAGATGCAGCAGCGTGTACTTGGGACCAATGGGGTTCTAAAGCAGTGAACAAATTTTCAATCGGTAGTTTTGGATTGATTGTTGCTTTTACGGATGATCCGGATCATCCGGGAGACCACCCGGTGGATCTGAGGATTGCTTTTTGAATTTCAATTACAAATGTATTCAAATGCAGCTTTCAGAAGAACATTAGAAAAAAAAATGCAGAGTTCTATGTCTAAATTCATAAATTGATCCTTTATACCATTGTTTCGGGTCATTTGGGAGGTACCAGATGGCCTTAATGGTAAGTTTTCAGATAAAAACTGTTAATGCTTGCAAATTCTGCTTTAGCGCTAATTAAGAAAAAGCAGAATTCTTAGACTTTATTCTGAATTTTACCACTTTCAAGGTTGTTCCGGCTCTGAGGGTCGTTGTCCAATTCACAAGTACAAATGTGTTTAAATTATGCTTTTAGAAGTACTCTAGAAAAAAACTGTGAAGTTCTTGAACTCATCCCATAAGTTGATAACATTTTTGTTCCAGATTATGCGGAAGGTCATCAGATGAATCTGATAATTTCTAATTTCATAAATTGACCACTATTATGGTTGTTCCGGATCATCCGAGAGGGACAATTTTCAGGTCACAAGTACAAAATGGTGATTGAAGAATTACTTAAGAAAAAAGCGCAGAGTTCTAGCACACATTTCATAAATTCTTTCCTGAGGGTAAATTTTTAGAGCACAAATGCAAATACATTCAAATGATGGTTTCAAAAGGACTTAAGAAAAAACAATTGAATTTTAAGAGTATATCCATACATAGATTTGTTTACGGTTGTTTCAGGTGATCTGAGCGTCATTTTTCACATCACAAGTTAGTGTATTTAAATTACAATTTTAGCAACATTTAAAAAAACTGCTATCTGCTAAGACTGATTTCATGAATTTACTAATTTTACTAGGAATATTCAATTCAGTTTTTAATATCAGTACAATTTGTTTTGCCTCGGTTTAGTTTATTTTGTTGTTTTCGAAATTCTAAAAAAATGCTAGTGAGATTGTGAATTCAGATTTAAAAAAAAAATACAATTTGAAATATATGTTCAAGAATAATTTTGTTATTAATATAAGAGGCATTGTTTCGAATAACTTTAATAAGCCTTGATTTCATTGATAAAACTAGTTTTTCTAGTGTATCCTGCCTGATCTGCTCGCAGAATTTTTGAACGAGTATTTACAGCATGTTCATGTTGTCAAATTGTTTTCAAATGACATGACAACATGACGAGAAAGAATGGACCAACAGTTTTTTATGGGATTAAGATCCGGAAAAGATGCTGACCAGTCGAGAACCTCTGTTTTTGTCTGCTTGGAATTTAATATAGCAATCTTATCTTGCTGGAAAACGAAGTCTGGACCCATCGAGGACTCGCCGTACGTATTCAATTAAACTGATCTCTAGCATTTCAATGTAATACTCTGACTTCATCCTCGTTTAGTTCCACGCCAATGGAAGCTCGAAATGAAAATGCATCCCAAACCATTGTGGCACCAAAATTCCGGCTAATTTTAACCTCCGGGTCTTTGCGAAAATCTTGTCAGTAATATTGCCAACCATCCGGACATTTAAGGTTAAACTTCTTTTCTTCTAAAAAGAATAGATTTTTCCTTAGGTCCGTCTATAAAATGTATTTTTCTGCAAAATTGAATCGACTCAATTTATGCCACTTTGTCAAGTTGGGTTTTCTCAGTCTTTTGGGCTACTTCAAGTTCTCGTTGTTTGACAGAATTTGCTGGACATGCCTTTTTTGTCACCGGAAGATGCAACTCTGCACGGATTTTTGATGCTGCTGTTTTTTGGTTCTGGCTGAAAGTCTCTCAAATAAAGAAATCCAATCCAATTTTTTGGTTCACTGCACAGAAAAAAAGCGTTCCCGAAAATGAAAACGGACCGTGAACTAGTTAACGCTTTCAGGATTTTTCCCCTTACACGTTATTTAGTTCATGATAACGTGATTCAGTTCACGGTGTATTTTTGCTTGTTTTCGAATTCATGATTGCATTTCACGGATCTGAGCACGGTTATTTTTCCGTGTGCTTCTCTGTAAATTCTTCGCGTATCTTTTGCCGTATGCTTGCTTTATTTTCCCCGTTTGTCGATACGACCCCCCTTTTGGACGTTTTTTTTTTGAAAACCTCTCGATGTATGTGAAAACCATAACAAAAGTCTGGTAGAGAGCATTTTTATATAGGGCGGTGCTATTTTTATTTTGCTCTTTTTTTACGAATATATGTGAATGTTCTACAATAGTATCACCACAATGAACTAGAATGATGCACAACAGATTGTACTATCATGCATAACTAAATTCAGCAATATGGGAAGGAAATTTCAAAAATATTGTTAGAAAATATGGTGGTACTTTTCTTGTTTCTCTAAGTATAGAACCTGTGCAACCTTTGGTTGAAGACAGCCATCAATTTATTGTTTGCTCATTCTAACATAAACCACCACTCACCTCTTGTTTCCTTCGAAATCCTCCAGCTCGACCCGGAGCGAGTAGTCCTCGTTGTTCGTCAGCATGTAGATATTTTCGTTTCCGAGCCAGAATTCCTTTGCCGGATCGCCAAAGCCGTTCTTGTAGTCGGCCCAGTCACGGTTGAAGTTTTCCCTTGGTTCACCAAAATCATCGCGTCGTTGAATTACCTATTTGAATTTTATAAGAAAAACGACACAAACGAGAGGCGTTAACTGGGTGCTAACATAACGAGCATAAAAACGTAATTACAGTCCATCCGCCGTCGGCAATTTCCTGATCGCAGAAGACCTTCAGGAACCAATAGGTCGTGCCACGGATCTGCAGATAGTACACTCCGGATTGGCGCATGCCGGCGTTCATCAGATCGGCACAGGAGAATCCCTGCAAGTAGAGAGAGAGAGGAAACAAGCGAAGGAACAGATGGGAGAATAGAACGGAGAAAGAGACCAAAGCGATAGAAAAGAGAGAGAGAGAAAAAAGAGATGATTAATCAATCGGATTGAACTGTTATTGATACTTGGTTGAAAATGAATACAAATGAGTGTCAACAGTGGGTCAAACGGTAATTTGTCAGCACGCTGAGGGGTTATGGCACCCGATAAGATCTCAGTTAAGTCGCTAGAGACGATGATTCTTCGAAGAAAGTTGAAAAATGGCTGATGGTCGCATAAGTCAGATATGGGTATAATTTTTGAGAAATGGAAGAAACAAAGTATCACCTCTGGGATGAGGCGTTACGAGTCACGATCTTTCGGATGTCTTTATGGCAGTTGAGTTTTGGGATGCACCAGTAGAGGTGGAATCAGAAAATGTGCTTCCATCAGTCAAAAATCATCGCTGTTAGTTGCAGCAGTAACAAGGAGGAAAATTCCATTCGTTGGCAATTTTTGGCAATATGGGTGGCATTGAGCGATTGATGCGAAACCTGACCCGCTTATCGTTGCGGTTGTAAAGCTCTGTCGATGAGGTGGTACTGAGCTGTCGATTGGATGATGGCTTTTATTGAGGTATTATAAGAATTGCAATCATTTTATAACTTAACAATGAGCGAAATCATGTATAGGATTGGATGACCATTGATTGCTGCACTATGCTTGTTAGGCATGAAATCGTGAATCGTGATCGTCACGGTCGACAATTGATGAGTTATGGTAGAAGGCTGATTGGTGTCGATTTTTGCTGTCAGAGCTGCTTAGTGTTGGAAATTGTTGAGGCTATAAAACTGATAGCCTCGAAATTGAAGTGAAAGTGAACTTTTATTTCAAATAGTGATTTATTTCAAACTGACCAAGTGACTTTGAAAGCACGAATTTCATTTCGCCCGTTCAGTCTTTGTCGAAAACAACTACCTACTTCATTGCACTATTTTGATAATACTTTGAAACAAATCTGCGGAAAATACTATGGGGATCGTAGTATGCTTTGCTCGCGACTGGAGGTGTTTTTTTTAATTCGCTGTCAATTAATCGGTTTTTTTTTGAATATTTCACGATGTATCAAGAATTGCCCCAAAGTAAACTTCAGTGAATCATAATGTTCCTGTCAGTAGTCATTACTAGTTGTTGTTGCTCAGAGGAGAGAAAGCCGGTTGTGGATGCTGCGGACTATCATCTCTGGGTTAAAAATGTCATGACTGGAAGCATAGCAAATGCAGCAAAGAGCACTGTTGTGAAGATTTTGCTCAAGCAAATCAGATGGACACTGGGAGGTGGGTTGACTGTAAGGCTGATCAAATAGTGGGATAAGTGGGGTCAAAAATGAGACGCATGGAAATAATATCTATAGGATTTTTTTTTTTATCAAAGATAACAATACAATTCAATTCATGATAGATGCTTTTCTAATAAGAAAGTACACATTATGATTGTATGCACGACAAATAAAATTTGATTAGGTTAAATGATCTTGAGTGGTCCTCTACTTATTTTGACCATAAATGAACCAATTCTTGAAAAAGCTTGAACTATTCTTAAAAGATATTTCTAAAAACGGCAGTACACTAGACAAAACAGATGATTTTAATGTTGACAAAGCAGTATTCCGTATGGAAAAATAAACAACTTTACACTTCTATTAAATGGGCTCTACATAATACGAGCTTGAGCACGCATATGACTTCACACAAGCAAATTTTGATCTAATTAATCGTAGATTAACTGACTTTGATTGGCAAGCTCTTCTTAAAGAAGAAAAAGATAAAAACAAAGCGGTTTACAATTCTCTGTCTGTTCCTTATTGTATGATGGATGCAACAATTTCAAGGTCTAAAAATAAATCGGCAATTTTCAAAGATCCAGTTTGGTTCACCCGGAAGATTACAAATTTAAAGAACAGAAAACAGAAAGCTCACAAAACTCAAGACAGTTTGGAAAGATACGTGGACATTTCAAGAGAACTGGATGCTAATATTTCTCTAGCTTATGAGAGTTACAACACAAGGGTAGAAAATAACATTAAATCCAACCCAAAATGATAAAATGAAGTCTAATAACATTCCATCTTGCATACAATACGAAGAATTTGCTAGTACTGACTCAAAGCAAATGTGCTTCAAGTTTCCCAACTTATTCCAAACTGTACGAGAAAAGCGACGAAACTAGCCGTACCGTGTTTTGTGTTTGCAAATCATTTGCCTTGCACTTGAATGTGGTTCGGAAGGTTGGAAGTGGAACAAACCGAAAAGTATGCTCCCGACAAATGGACAAGAAGGTGGTAGCCATTATTGAGAAAAATCCCGATCTTTCTGTGCGAAATGTGGCTCGCAAAGTTAGAAAGTAAAAATCATACGTACAAAAAGTGAAGCAGAGGCACACTGAAAATTTATTTTCGTAAAAAAGTTTTCACTCGTTTCGTAAACATGGATTTTGTACATAGAACAAATGTCTCGTATTTTGTATGAAACATTCATATTGCTTTTTATCTGATGAAATGCTACCATAACACCTTTTTGTAGAATGCAGTAAATGGATTTCGTGAAGACCAGCCAATCGCTGCTTCTCTGTTGGTGTTGCTACTGGGATGGGTGGGAATAATTTATTTATCTCAACAACAAAATTAAAGCGCTGCCGTGAGTTATAACTTCATACTCATTAATCAAGGATCTTCTCATGTGTCACCATGGTCTAGTGAGTCAACAACAGCTCTTTAAAAAAATTGGGATCAAATCCCATGCCTGAAACATTTAAAAAAAAAAAAAACGCAGGAGAACTCCTCGCGGTTACGTTTTTTTTTTCAATTTCATCTCGAGTCAATAAAAGAGATCTGTCCGTCATTCTTGCACCCACCAGAGAGACTTTTCTTTTTAATTTGTAGTAAAATATTCGTAGCTCTTTGTATTATTTTTGTGCAATGAACGAATGTTCTTTCTGTTTCAACAAATGCTTCGTGCTTTTGACAGTAGCGCGTGTGGCATTAATTACGAAGGAAGCTTCATAGAACGTACAAATCAGTTTCGTTGCAGAAAACAACGAATGGATTCGTAAGTGCTACCTTTGATTTTGTAATATAAACTAAAATTAATTTTCAGTGCAAGGACTGAAGGCGTACAAAGTAAAAAAGGTGCCCAACCGAGATGACAAGCAAAATTTCACTGCAAAAAATCATGCTAAGGAGTTTTACACCAATGTTTTGGAAACATTTGCTTGTATCATAATAGACGACGAAACATACGTACTCGAAGACTTTAAACAGCTTCCGGGTCTGGATTTTTACACCGCAATGCAAAGGAACAACATTGCCGAGCATTTCTGGACAAAGAAGGTGTCCAAATTCTCGAAGAATTATTTGATTTGGCAGGCCATATGTAGTTGTGGTCGAAAATCTAAAAATTTCGTCTCTACCGGCACTATCAATAAAGATGTGTACGAGAAAGAATGTCTGCAAAAGTGGTTGCTACCGTTTATCAGAAGCCATTACTCCCCAGCTCTGTTTAGGCCTGATTTGGCCTCTTGACACTATGCGAAATTCGTCCTGGAATGATATAAGGTACAAGAGGTCAAATACGTGCCAAAAACAGCCAATCCACCAAACTGTCCAGAGTTTCGCCCTATAGAGAAGTACTGGGCTCTAGTTAAGCGGAAACTTTTCGAAACTAAGAAGAAAGCAAATGGTACCGATGATTTCAAGTGAAGGTGGAGAATGGTCACGCGGGCGTATCTGAGGATACCGTACGGAACCTAATGGCGGGTGTACCACAGAAAGTTCGAGAATTTTACAGAAAGTAGGATTAACATCTTAATCAACTGTTTCTAATATAGATATAACTCTATTAATGTGAAATAAACAATCGGTTTTGTTGAATTATGTGTAAATTTGTTTTGCTGCTATTATTTTGGTGGCCGAAATTTAACGTGGACAGGCTTTATTCTAGCTGGCACCCTTTCTTGCGAAAGTTCTTCATAAGTTTAGCACAGACTTCTTAGCGACAAGTTTTGATACTTTCTTTCAATATTTTTCAAACTTTTGAATGATATTTGCTGAAAAGACATGGTTCCTAAGATGCGCCTTCGTTAATGCCCAAAATTTCACAATAAGTCGAATTTGCGGACAATAAAGAGAGTTCTTGTCCTCTGGCCCTCACAAATTCCTACCACACGCCTCCACGAGTCATATGATCACAAAAGACTGCCAGCTGAAACATGGAGATGCTGGTTGGGGCAGCCTGGGCAATGTTGTCATTTTGACAATAGCGAAGTGAGGGGGTGCGACCTGTAAATCATATCATATAATTTTCCATTCTCATATCAATTGTTAATTTTAGCACGCTTTGGAATCATCTTTGCGTTCCAAAATCATTTATCTTAAGAGCCTGGGGCAACATGACAGGGATGAAAGGCTCAATTTGTTTTTCAGCATTTCAGCGTAACATTTACTTTGAAATTGCACTTCTGAATTTCAACCACTATACTCATAAAAGACTAGCATGCGCTTATAAGCAGTATAGGATTATAGGCAAAGGCAGTCGAAGGATTTGTTGACTGGACAAGGGTCTGTGGAGTCGCCAGTCCCTTGTCGTGAGAAGAAACGCGGCCTTCTGGCCGTAGTCTTCCGAAGGTCCTCATTGAGATCGACTGGCCCTGCTACACCAAGCCATCACGTAGGCTATATTTTCGGGGCAACCTGCTGAAGATAGTCACATCACATCACATCTGGAACGAATGAAACATTCTTGCTGGTATACCTTTCTGCCGTTGATTTCGCGTAATGGCAAGATGCAAGATCTGGTCAGAAAACAACACGATACTAGTGGCTTTGAATCGTGGGTAGAAGTCGTTTTTGTATGTACTCTTTGATGTTTATTTCAGTGTTCATCGATTCAGTTTTGATGAAGGGTTGCGAAATCTTAACACAGCCACAAATAGCTTGCCAGTCCATAGAGTTATTACCAAACTTTTAGACTTGAATGGATGAATGCAGCGGGGGTCCTCCCTTAGCTCTGTCGGTAAAGGCGCAGCTACAAAGAAATACCAGGATGGAGGTGACTGGGTTCGATTCCCAGTCTTTTTTAGTTAAGGAAAATTTCTCGACTCCCTGGGCATAGGGTATGATTGTACTTGCCACATAATCATACTAAAGCAAAAATGGTGGCTGGCATCGAAAGCTCTCAATTTATAACTGCTAACTGTGAAAGCAATAAGCTTGAAATGCTAAACAAAGAAGATGAATGCAGCGTATAATATTGTGGTCCCGGCACGGATTTGTAGTCCAATTTTACGTAGGTTTCGTCATTCATTATTATACATTTCGAATTCCCAGCAAGCATAGGTTCGAAGATTTAAAAGGTTCTTTTGCACGATGAACTCTTGACTTTGAAGTGCCAAATTTTTTGACCACATCCCGCTCCGAAACCTCCTTCTTGTGCTCGAATGCTTTCATTATACGTGTATCCAAACGATGGTTAGCAAGACCTTTTTGACGTAGGACTTACGTCTCTTTTTTTCTATTCCTGTATAGGGGCGCCGTTCTAAAATTTCTGAAATCGAAAGCGTTACGCGGGTTTGGAGATTTTGAACGATAATATCTCCTCTCTGGCCCACAGAAATTTTACGATAAGTATTTCATTCGAAAGGTAGAACATCAAAGCTGAATCTCTGTTGCTTACTTAATTCTTTACATTTGTTTGAACTAATTAAAAAGTACTGAAAAGAAAAATGTCTAAACACATATAGCTATTGGTCGAAAATGACATCATATTTGCGCAACGCTCTGATTGGTTCATACTGCTAAGGTTACCGTGCCAGCGATTATCAAACATGTGGGGACGACCAAGCAACCATCAGTTCTCGCTGTGCATCCGTATGCAACAGACGTGTTCGCCGGGCACGTTGGTAGAAAACGCAGCCCGTGAAAACAAGAAGACCAGAATCATCCCACGTCACCTGCAGCTGGCCATCCGCAACGACGAGGAGCTCTAAAAAACTTTTCTCCGGTGCGACCATTACACAGAGTGGTGTCCTGCAGTCCAAGAAGAACCATGTTCCCTCCATAAACAACTAAAATCCGTCATTTTCAGGACGATCAAATCAATTTATCGACTAAAGAGTATGTTTGATTGAAATTTCTCTTGAGCTCATCGAAAATTTCATTACCACGCACCGGTTCAACATGGCGTTGCTTGAAAAGCCGCGTCCCGGAGAAAAATGCCAAATCAATCGCCCACGTCATCTTCGTGGTCAAGTGGTTAGCGGCGTCATCCGTCGTCCAAGTGATTGACATGAAGTAAGGGTTCGATTCCCGCTCCAGCCAATGGAAATTTTTGCAAAACGAAAATGTCCATACTGGTCCACTGGGTGTTAGGTTAGTAGTTCGTTGTAATTCGCTCTTTGTTTAGTGTAAATTTAAACACAGGATCCATTTAACACTTACAAGCACGTTGAACATTCAACAAACAAAATATTATCAACAGTTAATTCGACCCGAACTGCAGTTTCTATAAATTTTCGTAGAGAACCAATAGTGAAGCCTCACACTAATAGCATAGGGTTTCATGGTTCTTTTGACTGAATAAAATATAGTAGAAATTTATTAATTCGATGATATCAATTTGTTCACATCAACAAGCTGTCAACTTTGCAGTTATGTCACTGACATAACTCACCCTTTCGTTTTTTCCACCCGATTTAAGTTTATCCTCACTGAACTTCCTGATCGCTGTTCGCACGGCTTTCTCACTTAGTCCTCCCATTTTAGCCAAACTTCCTCAGTCATTCCGGGTTCTGTTCACCATTTGTGCACAATATTTCGACGTTGTTCCGCTGAAAGTCCACGCATTTTGAAACAAACTGATGGAAACGATGAAATCGCTACGCAAGTGCTGAGAGATGAAGGTAAACAAAAGGATGCAGCCTTAAAAAAGAACTAGTTATCAATTATTGCGAAATGGCAGTGGTTTCTGACTGTTTCCATACTTTCTGGGGCAGTCTTTATTCACATGTTGACTTTTAAACTAAAAAAAGCGAAGATTAGAAACAAAACTTCTTAAATGGACTGAAATACCTACTTCAATTCAACCAACTAGGATGAGCTAGTTGCTGACCGACCGAAGGAAGAGAGCATTTTTCGTCGTTCAGAACCAGATCAACCAAACAGAGGAGATTTTTCAGATAAGTACAACAAAAGCAAATCAATCTAAGAGCTAGGGAAAAGAATATAAACGGAGGTAAAATACGAAGAAATGTATCACTCCAACTCGTTTCGAGGGTGCTAGATCAGGCCAAAACAGAATGGATCCTTGGTGCTTCCTAATGAATGGCAAGAGACGTTTCGCTCACTCTTCCGAGTAAACCGCACCGTTGCGTTGATTGTTCCGGAAGTGATGAAGGGAGCGCTTCACCACATCTGCAAATCGCCTGCCAGATCAGGAACTTCTTTGCAAATTTCGATAATTTCTTCTTTCGAACATCCTCCGGAACATCGAACGTAGACTTGGCAACGAATTATTCTTGCCCAGGAAGTTGATGGAAGTCGGCCTTGACGTAAGTTCGTCATCCATCACGATACAACACGCTTGGGTGAGCAACTTCGTGTAAAGTTTCCGGGCGCGGATTTTGGCTTTTCATTCCGGTTTAGGGCTTTTTGTACCTTGTAAACATGTTACTCAGTACGCTCTATGGTTTTCTGCACAAAACCGACTGACACCTTGGACTTTTTAGCGACATCGCGAATTAACATGAACTGTTGCACCACTTTCCTGGCTATTTTACTGTCGACTGGACCACTTTTACGACCATTCCCTTCCTTTCTTCGGGCACTCAGACGCTTTTTGAAGGTATTTATCACACAAGAGACAGTTATATTGCAATTCCAAGCTTTTTAGTGATCCATCGGTTAAATGCCTTAAGATTTTGATTGTATTGATTGCAACTATTTTGTGAACAACTATGAAACAGATGTAAACAATACATTATGAATAAAATTTGCTCGAATTTTCAGATTTTTAAATCATACGGTTCAAAAGATTCAGAAAATTTTCGGTGTGCAATTTTTATCGAATACCGACTTTAAACCATGGCTTCGAAATTCCCTTATCGGTTGTTGTGATGTCCAACATAACCTACGATTCAAACATGTGTTTGAACTTGTGCAAAACCTTTGGAGTGGTATTTGTCTTTATTGTAAAATCGGTCGTTTCCGGGCATCTGACATAAAGGAAAGTAACTTTCATCGTCCAGAACGAAGCACGTCCCACCGTACTTTCGAGTTATCCAGCAGCATTGGAACTTCCTTGTTTGGATTTACTCGTCAGTGTACTCTGGGGATCTGCGTTTCTTTCTTTACACTGTTCCCTCCTTCTTGAATCTAGCATATGTGTGACTTCGAACAACGGAACTTTCTGGCCGCTTTCCGCCGACTTACCGAATCCGGTTGTGCAATGAATCGAGCGTCTCTTACACTATTTGTACTTGGGCGAGTGTTCCAACCGGTTGCTGGATATAAGCTTTGTAAGAGCTCGGGGTTAGCCTGGATAATCGGGATATGAGACGGTTGTAGTTCTCTTGGTTGGTACTCTCGGGATATTCTACCGGAACAAGTGAGTCTTGCTGCTCTAACTCAGAGCTATAGGGTGAAATGATTCCTTTTCACTGGACCTAATACTTCGATTGGTACTTGCAGCTTTAACTCTACCCGAATTTGGCTCAGCTGGTCTGTTCACTATGGCTGTGCGGTATAACAAAGAGCCCAAGTATTGTGACCAATGTACCCAGTGCCTTATCATTTCCATCATTTTCTCCTTCACTCTTTATGTTTCCTTTTGGCAACTCGTGGCAATTTTATTATGGCTCACATGCAGCAGATTTTAATGTGTGCTGTGTTCTGTGTCCTATAATCGTGTCCTTACAAACTTTGTGCTTGTTCACAGTAATTTTTTTTAAAAGTTTGCATGCTTTTTAATATCCTAACAAGTAATAGTTCTTAATAAACATTAATAATTCTAACGTGGTTTGTGAATGGGGATTCTCTCTAGGATTTATCTTGGACACAAGGAACAAACACCCATAACAGGTAGTTAAGGACCTAAGGTTTGACGTAATTTTTCTCAACTACGGCATTCAAAACGATCTACGTTAAAACGGCTGGGTGCAACAAGTTTTTCGCTTTTACTCATTTCAGAGAGCGAACAATGGCGCCTAAACCTAGGCTCATCAGCCAGGCCACAATGTGGAGATACCTTTGTCTTTCTCAAAGAAGTCAGGACTAATAGAGTAACATTAACCTTCTTAGTCACGTCACTCCCAACGATTCATCAAAATCAACAAAATTGAGACGGAAGGATGGTTGACCCTGTTTCTTGTTTCTTACGATCCGAAAATATTCGTTGATTAACTTATTTATCAAATGGATAATTTACCGTATGCGTGATAATGATTGCACCATCGTACAAAGAAGGTTTCCGTTTCACCTGTGCATACAATGCCTTGGTTTGATTTGCATGCACGTAAGCTATAATTCATATCATAGTAAGCTGCGAGTAAAAGAAGCCAATTTCCTTAGTTTGACAGCTGCACCATGACGAAGTGACTCCGTATTCGTAATTTCTTCCACGCGCAAATGTCCCAAAAAGACATTTCAATCGCCGTGGGAGTGTCCCGGTGGACCCTGAAAAGGATCTCAGACCGAGAAAAGAAAAGAAAACTTTCCGCGAAGGTGGGCAAAGGTTATCGCTGCCATCAAAAGGAAGATTCGGGCGAATCCAGTGCGTTCAATAAAGAAAATGGACAAGGAACACGGGATCAGCGACTTTACGGCACGGAAGATCGTAAAGAAAGATTGCGGGGCAAAGACAGGGCATGGACAAAAACGCACCTGATTACTAATCGCATCCGGGAGCTACGAGTCGAGTGATGTAAGAAAATCTTGAACTTCCTCAAGCGAAAAAATCTAGTAATCTTGTTCACCGTCGATGCCGTATCAAGTTCCAGAAGCGATCGCTATATTAGTTCTCCCTCGTTAAAAGACGTGACTGACGAGAATAAAAACGTGTATCTGAGCAAGCATTCTGGAAGCGTTATGGAGTTTGGATTGGTGGCATTCCGATGATGGTCATTCCAGAAAACGACAAAATAAGCATGGAGGTCTACATCGGGCTTTTAGGTAAGTATGTTCTTCAGTGGATCAAAGAGCAGTATGGTCCGAAACCAAATTTAATTTTTCAACAAGATGGGGTTCCGTGCCACACATCGAACCGCACTCTGAAGTGGTTGCAAGAACATCTACACTGAAAATTAATTTAAGTTAATATTACGAAATCGAAGGTAGAACTAACGAATCTATTCGTTGTTTTCTGCAACGAAACTGATTTGTTGTTTTTATGAAGACACCTTCGAAATTAATGGCACACACGCAACTGTCAACTGGCACGAAGCATTTGTTGACACAGAAAGAACATTCATGCATTGTACGAAAAGAACTCCAAGAGCTACGAATATTTGGTCACAAATTAAAAAGAAACGTCTCTCTGGTGTTTGCATGAATGACTGACAGATCTACTATATATCCGTGGTTGACCGCATTAGGCCATGAAAACTCATGAGAAGATACTTGAATAATGAGCATGAAGTTCGAACTCTCGACAGTGCTCTAATTTTTATTTTGATATAAATAAATTATTCCCGCTCATCTCAGCAGCAACACAGCGATAGGCTGGTCTTCACGAAATTCATTTCGTGCATTATACAAAAAGGTGTAGTGATAGCATTTTACCAGATAAAAAGCAATATAAAAATTTCAGACAATATACAAGATTTTTGTTCCAGGTACAAATTCGATGTTTACAAAGCGAGCAAAAGCTAATTTACGAAAATGAATTTTCAGTGTACCGGTCTGGGCGAATGATATGTGGCTGCCATCTATCTCCGATCTTTTTTCCGCTTGATTACTCAGTATGGCGCGTCATGAAGACCAAGGCCCGTTCTAAACCCGAGAACAGTAAGCCTCAGACAAACATTGACCTGTAGCTGGAGAGAAATGGATGCAAGCTACATTATTAGGACCTGCAGTGCTTTCCGGAAGCGTTTGGAGGCCATAATATCAGCAAGTGAAAACTCGATCGATGATTAAAGATTGTACTTGAAAAAAATGCCACAGATAAAAATGATCACCAAAAACTCATTTTACGTCGGAAATTTTTGAAATTCTCTGCGAAGAAACACATATTAGCCATGTTTTTGCATAGTTCGCGTTTTTGCAAAGTTGGTTTATTCAACCTCCTTTCGTAGGCTAAATACCCGCACCTTCATCTTAACGCTACCTATCAAATCTTGTTCAACACTTGCACCATCTTTCTTACACACTTTCATCCATTCTTTCTTCATATTCTTGTCGTTTTTGAAGACCTTCCCTGTTTTCCGGAGCTTGCCCTTCATAATCGCCCAGAATTTTTCTATTGGGCGAAATTCTGGCGAGTTTGGCGGACAAAAACAACATCGTTGGCTTCGTACCACTCCATCACCGGTTTTGCGTAATGACACGATGTCAGATTCGGCCAAAACAGAGTGTCACCTTCGTGGGACCGGAGGAAGGACAGCAAGGTCTTCTGGAGGCATTCCTTCTTATATATTTGGCCGTTGATGAAGCCGGTCGTTATGTTCGGCTTGCTGAATTTGCCGCACCCACAGATCGCCTGCCACACCAAGTACTTCTTGGCAAATTTGTCGACATTCTTCTTCCGGAACTTCTCCGGAACATCCAGGCGAGACATGCTGACAAAAAACTCAAGGCTGGGGATCTGCTTGGCGTCCATTACGGTGCATTGGTTCGGTTAGGCGCCTTCCTTACCTTGAAGACATGAAGTCATGCCCGCTTCATTGTCTGCTGGACGAACCAGACGGAAGAATTTACCTTTTTGGCCACGTCCCGATTCGAATGGTTCGCATTGAAGTAATCCCTCACCTTCCTTGCGGTCACAGGGTCGGTGGTCATCTTACGCTGCCAGCTCGCCGCTGGGTCGTCTGCTTCTCCTTGAACGGTTTTACCACACGGGACACGGTCGAATTGTTGATTCCCAACGGTTTCGCGATACACATGTAGGACCGGCCTGGATTTTCCACGACCGCGCCCATAATTATTTTTTGAACCAATTCTCGCTTGGAAGTCATCCCCTCTCGCGGGTCAAATTTTTCACCTTGTCGACGGTGAGAGGGCTTATCTCATGCTATCAACATGCATGTGAGACCAAGAATTTGACCAGTAGTGAAAGTATCACATATTCTGCACATTTATTTCACTGTTACGTCGTAGAACGTTTATATAAAGGCACTAACATCAGGTGTGATACTGGTGGGTTATGCCGCAATTCACTCTTAGACGTACACTTTTCATTTTCGTGGCAACTTATGTTGTTGTTTATCCATTTGTTTTATGGAATGAATAAACAAAATACCTGGTTTGCTCATGGTATAATTAGTGAAAGTAATTGCAAATCTTCGAAAAGGGTGAATGTTTTGATATGGTAAATATCTGACGGTTCGAAATGAAGCACATAGCCACGGAAAAGTGTTACTTTAGACTGACGATGACTAGCATGTATATTAGAGATAGGACGCGGAGGGCCCGCTAAGGAAGCACCAGCAGTAGATTAAACCTTTGCAAGTAGGTTATTTCAGCAACAGTGCGAAGGGTTCGCTCAATGAGGGTTTGGTATTTGACTTAATTTAGAAGGGGGAGGGGGGGGGTATTGTTTTAATCACGGTAGTTCCATTTCAATTCCGGTTTCGGTTCTATTTCGGTTCCGTTTCGAATCCGTTTTGCATCCATTTCAATTCCACTTGGATTCCGTTTCGGTTTCAATCCAAACTTAATAGCTCGGGGCTGTAAAATGAACGCCATTAGCAAAAGACAACCTGACTGACTGACCCTTTTAACACACTTAAAAATGGAAGCTCATTACACACTTATTCAAACTTTTAGGGTTATTATTAGAAGATACCGCAGTGCTGTAAATAGCCAACAAAGGCTCACCATTGAAATTGAGAGTTGTCTAGAAATATCATTCGCAGTATGAATAATAAATATTATGCATGCTCTTGTTGCAATACTTCTTGGGGTTGATTTCAGTACTACTAGTTGTCAACATACACTACATCCATGGCCTTAATGTCGTCCCTAAGAATTAATGTTTGGCAATTTACACGTCTTTTCGAAATGTAGTTACTATTGCATACGGCCTGGAGATGACTTTAGGACAGGGGGCTATTAACTTAGACGGCACTTTGCCCCGGATTATCATCTCTAGGAAACATTAGAAATCATCAAACAAAGCTCGTGACATCTAGGATAGGGTATTAATTTGAGCTTCCATTTTACGACTGCATAACAAAACATCATCGTGGGAAAATTGAAACTGAAGTTTAGAAAAAATACTACGGTCCAATACTAATTACTTCAACTAGTGCTCAAGCGACCAACATAGGCTATTGCTTCTAAGGTATTGATCATAGTAGAGGTGACGTTGGGAAAGGGTCTAATAAAAAGTTATATATGAAAGAAATTGTTGATTTTTTTTCGAGTATAATCTTTACCATAGTTCAATACTCTCAGAAACATCCCACTTTTGAATAAATAAAATAAAATCAAAACTGAAATTTTTTAACTCTGACATTTTTGATTGCACAATGATACTCTTATATTCTAAGGCATTCGAATAAATTTTTCACTCGAGAAGATATTCGACCGGATAAAAAACAAACCCTTGACTTTCAGTTAGGAAAACTGACGTGTTCGCCGACTACGTAGTAAAGCCCTGATAACGTACTGAAGGTACTGATTTAAAAAAATGATGTAGCTATCGAAAGCTCTCTGTGAACTGTGGAAGTGCGTTCAGAAAACTAAGTTGAGAGCGAGCAATTAGCTTATTATGACAAGCAATAAGTTAGAAATGCTAGAAAAATCAAATCAAATAATTGAATAAATTTAAAAATGTACATCGGACCATTCAATGCCTTGCTGAAAATAACCAATCACCCCATTTCTATTTCAACACTTTGTTTAACCTGTAAAATTACCCTCTTCCCATGTAATATTTTTAAGCCCTGCAGTACAAATGTAATTGTGGAGCTGGTCTCGGTCACAATACCCCTCGAAGTTCATCTACCTATGAAGGTGCCAATTTGCGGTTTCTTCAGTTCCAGCTCATTCTCAGTCGGGTGCAAAATGGGTTTACAATTTTGGACATATTTATTAACACACCATCACCGCAAATTGAAGCACTGATGCCGGTCATGAACATGTATTTCTATCGTTGTTTTCCACAACAATCAAAAGTGAGTTGACTCGCTGTTGGCATTGCCTTCGGATTCCTCATGTGAGGTAATGACTTCCCCACCAAATATTTCTTCCAGACAGATAGAGGTGTGAAAAGAAAGCCTCAAATTAGTGTACCCACTCGGCATAAGGTGACGACGTTCATTAGCGTCCGTGGCGCCCTTTTCCTAAAACCTCACCTCACCTTCACCTGTTCCTCGTTCCACTCGACGACAAATGATGACGGGAAAAGGTCGGAACAAATCCAAGTGACGAATGACCCGCGTGCTGATCCGCTCTCATCTCGGGACCTCACGCTGGGCTGGCGAGTCGAACCGATTCATAAAATAAGCTTTTAATTAACGTAATAGAAGCCAAACTAGATTATATGCGTGATTTCTGTCGTAATCCTTTCGTCCGTGACGGATTTTTTACTGTTGTGAATTTCAATCAAAGACGAAAGCCAGCTCTATTTATCAGCCACTGGTTTATACTCGGTGACGGATATATGCAATCACGGTACCAAAGTGAAAGCTCGAAGTCAGAAGTCTCACGCGCACTGCTGCTTGAGCTGTCTTCACCGTCGTCGTCGTCGTCGCCGTCGTCGTGTCGATATCCAAATTCGACAATTAATCTAATCGGATCCTGGCGCGTAGCACGCTCCGATCATCACTGCAGCATGAATCACGATCCACGACGCGGCAATCGAAAAACGACTGTGTCACGTTTGTGTGCTTCGATCGATGATTTAGACGAGCCTGGGTGGCGTCACACTTTGCAGCCTCGTTTGTTATGCTGTGGAAGCTGTGACTTGTTCCCATCACCACTGCTCGAAACAACGGACTTCATGGAATATGGTGGAGACTCGAGAAGGGATATGCGACTACGGAAGTTTCACAAGTCGAAAGATGCACCTGTTTGGAATGGCCTTGTGGCAGTTGAATGGAGAATACTGATTGTGGTGCAGTAATGGGCTCGATGGGGCTATGAATCATGAGTGATGCAATTAAAATCACGGCAGATTTGCGAGATCGGAGCTCGGATTGGTGATTTATGCTTCGAGGGGGCGAGTAGGAGATAACAAGAACGATAACCATTACGAAGTTGGTAGGGTTTATTTTATTGCTAAAGGTTGAAGCAATCAATACTTGCTTCAATACTAACTCATCAATAAGCGTTTTTACAGAGGAAAACTTTCCGTATTCCGTAGATTGATGATCATTGTTAATAATTAATAGAGGGCAATAGTTGATTGTGGAACATCATTGATCAAGGTATATGTTCAAGGCAACTGTATGATCAAGGTTTGTTGTTTACAGATGAAGCTGATCTTACTGGTAATTTATTGATAAAGGCTTTTCAGTAATGATACATTACTGATGAAGACAGAATGCTACCAGTTGGGACCATCATTATTGATGATGATCCATTTGAACGCAAACAAGATGCTGGTTGAAGAATTGCAAAGCCTCTTCAGAGCTCTACTTGTTTGCTTGCTACTACACGGATACAAATTTCGTCCATTTAAATGAAAAATATCGATGATCAATTTGAAACATAAGAATTATTTAAAGTAAATAGAAAGCATGTTTCGAACTAAAATAACAATTTTTGAATCAAATTCAAGCCATGTTAATTTCAACAATACAATCATCGGGTAGGTGAATTTGGTGCGTGTACTTCCCGCTCCAGAACGTGAGACCAAGGCAATGTTTCGACGCTCGCAACATGAGTCAATCGTTGCATTTATCGGTAGGTCATTTGCTCGATTCCAGTAGTGAGCAAACCTGAGCAAACCCCTTAAACCTGGAATGTGTTCGACAAATCCAGTATTAAGATAACCCAGATCCATAGAATAAATAGATTAAATTAAGAACGCAACCAGTAAAATCCAAATATTGTTTAAAAAAATTATTATCGTATTCAAAATTTCCTCCTTTTATTCATAACATCAATATGTTTAAAATAAACATAACATGATTTTTATTTAAAAAATCGATGTCACTTAGTTTTAAACATAGAATATGTTTGAAATAAAGCAAGTTTATGTTTGCGGCATGAAAAACTAAGTTTATGTTTGGATTTACCTGGAATATGTTTGTTATGACGGTATTTTTATCTGTGTGTAACTCATAGTTGAGCAGGTTTTGTATTAGAGAAACTATAGAAATATACGCATAATTCATCAAATTTCTATCCTAGTTAAGAGCCAGGCAATTTTTCAGGTAGGACTACGTCTGTGTTTTCAATACGTTGCGAGTGCGAAAAATCGGAGCGTCACGAAATACGTTTACGTTTTGAATGTTAATAACCAAGTCATTTCACGATTTCAACAATGTTTGCACCAATCGATTGGAAAATTCACTACACTCGATTCCAGTATTAAAAATTATGGATTTAAAATATTAAACTATTGAAAATAACACCAATACAAGGTGATGTTTTTTAATTTCATTTAGAAGAGTATATTTTCTAAATACACAGAATTTTCCTATGATAGATATCAAATGTAAGTAAGGGAGGTCTAAAGTCCAGCAGTGAACGATATACAACGGATACACCTTCGCGTAAAACTTGATCAGTTCCAGGGATGTCATGTTTACAGAAATGTCTGTAAATTAGCAGACTTTCCATTTTTGTTGCCGGCTTTTTTTTTAACGATGCAGACATTTAGCAGACATTTTATTTATGTTGCAGACTTTTACAGATATTTGAAATATTTTTTTAATTTCAAATAAATGTATTCTCTGAAGTTTGGATTTGAAACGTACCAGGATCTGAACAGTATAGTAGATACGGTTAGAAGATTTGTTGAAATATTTTAAAATAGCGTAGGTATAATTTATTTTTAAAGTTGCAATCCTTGAGGATACGAAAGCGGTGGGCCACTTGGAGACACAATGGGACCGGAGATAAGCAGCGTATAGGCCCTTTCCAAGGGTAACATGGAGTCCCTACTTATAGTAGTGTTCGATCCCATGCGTAAGGGATGGGGCTTATAAATGGAATTTTCTTATCCATCCATCTACCACAAACAAATACAATAATCTTCACTGCTATTGGCACCAAGAAAATCACAGTCAAAGCGTTGGTAATATTGGTCCACTGCCATTAAGTCACAACGAAAATAAATTTTCACAACAATACAAATCATATTTGAAAAAATTACCGTAAAAGAGGAGTTGCTGAGTATTTTAACCAAGAAGCAATCAACTCTATCTATCAACTAAACCATAAATACAAGCTTTAACAAATATATACCTCCGTATCAAAATACGAATAAACTCACTTAAAGGTACAGTAAGATAAGCTCAAAGTGGGTGGGTTTAAAAAAATCTTATTTTTAATACTAGACTGAAATACTGCGTAAAATACAAAATACGCAAAATAACACTCAATACTCCATTAAATAAACGTACACGATGTAACAAAAATATTTAAACAAAAAAAAGATAAAATGCACCTTTTTAATAGGGTAAGGGGATAAAATGTTAGCCTAGCTCCTTCATTCGGCCTAGGTAACAAATATGTCATTAGTTCAACGATAATCAACAAAATTATGTTGCTATCAAGATGACCGGTTTAATTCGAAGCAATTCAGACATTATTAATCAATTTGCTGTTGTTTACTTCCGTGTTATTTTCGATTTTCTTAACTTTTTAGACATCATGATTTCACTGGTTAAGTTGAACAGATCATCTCTATAATATTCGAATGATCTAAATTTGGCTAAATTGAACCGATGAACCGAATAAAGCAGGCTAGATTCACAGAAAATAATCAAACGTTATTATCTACCTGTTCACATAACGTTTGCATTAAAAAAATGGACAATAATTGCCGATTTTTCATGGGTTTACCTTCACCCGCACTGACGAAACTACCCATGCAGCATCAATCATAGTAACCCATGGGTCAACAGACAAAATTTGACAGCTCTATCAGTCTAACTCTAACCGCGATGGCAAAAATAGTGAAGCAACTCCGTTCAGAAGTGTGCGCGTTCAAAGAACGGCACCCCGCCGCGTCGAAAACGGACATTGTGGCACTTTGTGGACGCCAGATACGCCCGTTCCGGCATCTAAAACATCTTGGCACTATTAGAGCATCGAAAGAAAGCCCGGTTGCGGACGGCCGACGACCCTGAGCGACAAGAAGCTCCAAAGGATGCTGTTCCTCTTCCAGACCGAGGGAAAAGTGGCTACATCGCTGCGTTCGCTTGGCCGGGAGGTCGGTTCAACCGGCCAAACAGTGAAAAAGTACCTCTTGAACATGAACATACATGTCAGGAAGCGGAAGTCGTGTCCACTGGTTTCGGAGCTGCAGGCAATGACGTAGCGGATGAATACGATGGTCAACTCGATTTTCCCGGCGAATCGCGACGTGGCGGTGTTGATGGACGACGAGACCTATCTCACCCTGGATGGCAACGACTGGCAGGGCACTTTGTATTTTACTTCCCCCACGAAGGAAGTGAGCTCCGAGGTGAAATTTATTTCACACACCAAGTTCCCCAAGAAGGTGCTGCTGTGGCTGACAATCAGCGAGAAGGGGATGTCAAAGCCACTCTTCTTTCGCTCCGGACTGGCCGTGAACGGGGAAATTTATGGTACGTAATGCCTGCCGGAAGTTGCGTCGTTCATCAAGAAATACCATAAGGGCGAAGACGCGGTGTTCTGGCGAGATCTGGCGTCGGCCCACTACTCGAAGCGATCGTTGGAGGAGATGGAGCGGCTGGATATCGATGTGGTACCCAAGTCGGCGAACCCTCCCAACGTCCCCCAGCGGCATCCCTTCGGGCATTTCTGGGCCAACCTGAAGCGTAAGATCTACTCCAACAATTTTGTCGCGAAGACTGAGGAAGAATTGATAAATAAAATGAAGAAAGAACTAAAAAAAATGACTACACGAATTTTAAAATTTTGAATTCAACTTTTTTATTTTTGTCACGGAAAATTTACTCTGTAATTTATTGTAATTCAATGGTTATTTTTGGACAAAGGAAAAAAAATAGTTGAATTTATCAAATGAAAACTAAATTTTGATTTTAAAATACAAACCCGGAAAGAACGTTATAGAGGGAAAAAAAAAAAATTGAAATGTGGAAAACTTAATGCACCAAATTCTTAATGTAATGCAAATGAGCTGTAGATCAGAGACCAATTTCTGCATTTTTTTTTAGATAACCTTATTGAACTCCGTCAATTTTCAAGAAATTCATGATTAATTTATCGAATATATTTATTTTAATTTTGTGTTTGTTGTTGTGAACTCGCATAATTTCCAAGGCGCATTAATTTTTGGCTCTTATCGTGCCTATATTCACCACAAAATTAAATGCGTATGTGATTTGGAGCATGATACGCTGCAAAAAACTTAATTTGTTTTGGATATTTTGCTATCAAACAAAATTTTCCCCAACCTTTTTTCTTCGATATTATTTTCTGCTAAATAAATCAGAAGAGCAGAGAATCGAACAAAGCAAAACAACAAAAACCAACCACAATATTACAGTTAAGTTTGACAGCTGTGGCCATTTGGCCGCGTGCTTGTTTTCATGGCAACCAAAAGGTTTTATGAAGGTTCTCAAGTGGTCATAGCATCTATCACTAGAATATTTTCAAAATCTTGATGGTCTTATAAAGGTATTATTAACTTGTTTTCACAACCGTCTATAGAGTGGGCCACTTTGTACAAATTTTGGCTTTAAAGAAACATAGAGGAGTTGTTGGTAGACAAAACAGTTTTGAATGTAGTTTTATCAACAAAGCCGGGAGGAATGCTATACGGCTGGAATAAAACTTAAACTGTTACTTGGGATGGCTGCCGCAAACGAACAATCCGTCGGCACCTAGCGACCGCGACCGGTACAGCAAGTGCCGAAAAAGTTAAAGTTCCCCAACTTTTTACCACCTCGAACGTTGTCGTGGCACTTCTGATTAAGCTTGCTGCGAGTGAAATTCACCCGCTTTTCAAGCTATGTAGCATGGGACAAAAATTATATACTCCTTGGAGGAAGATTTCCAAGCAGTAGAAAAGTTCCTAGTTACGGAATTTTTTTAATTTTTCACGCACGATTATCCCGACAGCAAGCCGTTGAAAGTGGTCATTCGTGGTCTTCCGGAAGAAATTATTTCTGATCTAAAATCGGTCAAGCTGAAGCCGAAGTGGTGCCCTTCGGACACAAACTATAGGAACAAAGTATACTTGGACCATCTGGACGATCTCTAGAAAATCAAGGCACTCTTCATAGCGATCGGAATATGTCGAAATCCGCATGCTATCAATGTCCAAACTCCACTAGAAATTCCAGCGACGACCGCCTCCACCGGTGACGGAGGAACACTTCCAGCAGCTCCAGTACAATGAACTACATCGTGTCCATTATATTCACAAGACTGAAGCGGCTTTCATCCACGAACAACAATCGTGTAGCCGAAAACTTGGTGCTGCAAGTGGTGCTAGTTTGACAGCTCGGTTTTCTTGAAGACTATATGCAGCAAACACAATATTCGTGGCGGAAGTTGTCGTTAATTTGATTCGAGAGAAAAATCTTCAATGTTATACTTAGTGCAGTAGTTATCCCAACGATAGTATTTTTTCATTGTTTATCAGCCAGGTATTATAATGTTTTATCTAAATTACTGATACTAGTAGTTTAGTAGAAGTAATATTGTAAAGAAATATAATCCATTGTGAACCAAGCTTAAAATGTTAAAATTTTCACTAGCGCCACACCAAAAGTGGCTGGCTTCAAGAACTTACGCTCTCTTCAGTCCTCTGATTATATTCTCATACACTTTTTCCTTGCATTGGTGTCGTGCAACTACTCAACATGCTTCACGAATGTGTTGGTGTAGTTTTGCACTATGTTTATAGAAACGCTTTTAGGTTATGTCCGATTGTTTTCATTCGATGTTTATCTTTTACCAGCGAAAAAGGCGTTTCGTGCTGTAGTGATAAAAAAGTTTTTGAAAGGTGAGCGCCCGGGCGCTATTTTCAGAAATTTGAAAAACCTCGGAGTAAAGCGGGATTTTGTGTACCGAACCATCCGAAGGTACCGTGACACCTGCTCGTTGGATGACCGGAAGCGATCCGGTCGTACTCGTACGGTGCGAACTGCACGAGTTGTTAACGTGGTCAGGGAACGGATTAGACGAAAATCACAGCGCTCTGTACGTAAAATGGCCGCAGATCTGAATGTTTCGAGATCGTTAATGCACAATATACTGCAAAATGACCTCGAATTCCAAGCTTTCAAGAAACGCAAGGTTCACGGAGTTTTAGAACCCTTCCAAGCAGAAACGACTCGAAAGAGCAAGTCTGCTTTTGTCGCGGCACGGTGGGGAAGAATTTATCTTTTCCGACGAAAAGTTATTCGTCTTGCAACAATCCCACAATGTCCAGATTGTGGGCTCTCTCTTTGAGAACTGTTCCAGAGAGTGATAGGAATATTCCACGGTTCCAAAGTGCTGCGTCAGTGATGGTTTGGGGAGGCAAATTACCACTGGTTTTCATCGAAAAATGCGTTAAAGTGAATGCCGTATATTATATTAAAACGGATATTAAACCCCCCCCCCCCCGGTTCAACATGCCCCTCTTCCAGTCTGGGGAAATCCGGCAACATCATCCGGTCTGATGATGACCTCTACACGCCGGAACAAATGATGGAGTTCGTCCAGAACCTGCATAAAATATGGTCAAAGCACTGGGAATGTCGCAGTAATCGATCAGGAGTATTTTGAAAGATGACCTTAGACTGAATAAAACAACGGGTGTAAGGCTTGACTAAAAAGCAGAAGCTTGCAAGAGTCGAACGATGTTGGAAGCTGCTCAAGTGGCACGGTGACTGTGAAATTCTGTTTTCGGACAAACAATGTTCCTGCTACAGGATCACCACAACCAGCGAAATGATCTGGTTTATGCAGCACACCTTCTGATATTCGTCGTGATAAACTAGCAAGTCAAAGGTTCCAGAACGCCCATCAAGGATGATGAGTTGGGGATGTTTCTCGAAAACTTTGAAGATTCCATTGCTGTTAATTGAAACTGGTGTTAAAATCAACAGTAAATATTGCATTAATGAATTGAAGAGCTATTTGCTTCCCTTCGTCAAGAAACATTACAAGAATTCACCATATTGCTTCCAACAAGACTCTGCACCTTCCTACCTGGCGAAAGCTACACAGACTTGGTGTGGGGACAATTTTCCATATTTTATTTCGTCGAAAGAATGGCCTGCCTCTTCACCTGATTTGAATCCTCTCGACATCTCCGCAAGATGCTACATGCTGAGCAAACTTCGGAATACCAAAGGATTAACCGTGGAAACTTCTAAGAAACGTTTGGTGAGAATATGAAATAAGTTGCCTCAAGGTATCGAACAAGCCAGCTGAGAGGCTTTCCAACAAGGCATGTGGCTGACAATTAGGGCAAAGAGAAGATTTGAACAGAACTGAAGTAAGACAAATGTTGAAGGTATACCGAACAAGAAATACAATGAAAGTTAAAATTCATGCAAGCTTCTCATTTTTATGACCATGTTCATCACTTACAGAAATTCCCACTCACCCTGCTATGAATTTATAATTATTTTGATAAAACCCGAACCAATTTTTCGGTTTTTTTTTTATTGGGAGTCAGAGTTGCCTTCGACCCGGAGCAGAACCCCGTAGATTTTGTCAACGAATCCGTATTGCCCCAAAAACCGTTTACAGGGTGCGGCAGAAAATAATTCAAAAATGTTCAAACTTGAGTATTGGGTTAATTCGTGTAGCTAGTGACTAATTTCTGTCGAAAGTGTATTTGTTTATGTTTACTTTCAAGTGCTAGATCCAAACATTCTATTTGTTTTATTGCAAATTCGTCAAAATGTTCGCGAAAGAAGTGATCACCAGTTGGTTGCTCGCCCAGAAGAATCCGAAAGAGGTTGCCAAGGTGGTATGGTGCCTTTTGGCAACAGTTTACCGCATAAAAAAGTCCCTGCAGGATGGTCCTGCAGCGAAAGCCGGGAAGCGGACGTCCGCGCTTTGCACGCACGCCGAACGTGATCAAATCGGTCCGTGCAAAAATTGCTCGCAACTTGGTGCGTTCCATAAGAAAACTTGCAAAGGAAGCCAATATTTCGGAGAAATTCATGCGGAGAATCATAGAAGAAGACCTGCATGCATCTTCCAGAGCCAGAGTGAAACGCCACTCGATTACGGACCGGGTCAAGGAACTACGAGTGACTCGTTCCAAGAGATTGCTTTCCTTGTTGAAGAAGGAAAAAATGATAATCCTGTTCTCCGACGAAAAGCTTTTCAGCATCGATGCTGTGGCCAACAGCGGCACGGACCAGTTCATTTCACCGCAGAAAATGGAGAACGTTCCGGAAAAAGTGAAATTCAAATTTCAAACCAAACATCCGGCTGGTGTCATGATGTTTGGCTTGGTGGCGTCCAACGGTTTGAAAATGCCGCCTGTTTTCATTGATGCTGGAGTTAAAATCAATACCGAAGTGTATATCGGTATTTTAAAGGACCAAGTGCTTCCCTGGTTGAAGGTCAACTTCTCCAAGGACCAAAACGTTGTCCTACAGTAGGATGGAGCGCCGTGTCACACGTCCAATCGAACCCAACAATGGTTGAACGATAACATGAAGTTTTGGCCGAAGGATTTGTGGCCCCCTAGCAGTCCAGATCTTAATCCGTTGGATTATTCGATTTGGGCATATGTTTATGCACGAGCCTGCAAAACATCACACCCTAGTGTGAAAACCCTGAAGTCAACCATAACACGCAAGGACTTTATAAAGATAACTGCACTCGAAAATGTTGATATTATTGCTTGAATTAGTTGAAAATGGGATTTGAAAGAAATAGAACAAACTTTCGCCTTATTTTCTGCCGCACCCTGTTTATCAGTAGGACTAGTAAAAAAAAATCGTAGATTGGTGGTCCCGAAGTTTTCCCATTTTGTATGTTGTGCTTAGTCAATAAGAAAAATCAAGTTTCGACAGTGATTAGTAACTCTCACTGATGAAAATCACTTGGCTATTCCGTTGACGTGTAACAAAACTATCTGGTTAGGCATAGTTAGAGGATCTGCTGACAAATCTCGTGTCATTATCGCGATATTTTGCAACCCTGATTTGGAAAGCAAGGTTTGGTTTTTTCACTTATGAAGCATTGAAGTGATGTTAAATTAACTACTGCTTAGAGCTTTTGTGTTTTCCGACGCTAATGGCAGTGATAAATAAGTGTGAATTTACCTTTCCAATTATAGAATACAAATGAACAGGTGTTAAAACATTGTAAAATTTTCAATTGCGACATAAAAGTTTGTTATTACAGTTGACTTGGCTTACCATTCATGTTCAGTTTGGATTCATCTGTTAACTTCCTAATTAGCTTTTGGTGTAAGTACCTTCTTAAACCTTAAATCATTCAGTTACTCATGAAGTTAAAGAGAGGTATACATATTTGGATGAACTTTCCACTTAGAAACGGATGAAATCCTTTAAAACGTCATCAGTGAAAGAGACGATGAATGGGAACACATTCGACAGTGTGGATTCCGAAAATCTCTTACATCACCTGGGTACGCCGATAATCTGCTCACCGTGGTCATACATGTTTCGGCTTCGGAGCAAGTGTTGCGCGGGGTGTGCAAGCGAGAAAATGTCTCACGCAACTCGAGGGGGGTTGCAAACGCACGCGTTCCATGTTCCATGGATCGGCCAGACTACGAAAAAAGCGCGTTAGTATGGTGGAAGGGGCCCCGTCCGTTCGTTGTTGGTTGGACATGCGGTGAGACAATTTATGCAACACTTCATAAATTAGATAAATCGCGAGCACGCACATCGGGCGGTACAATCGGGTGGTTTGCATATCACACACTCGCAGAGCCGTGGGAAAGAAAGGGGGGGAGGTGAGATTGCAATCTGCTGAAACGTGGTATGTTGAGCATAAATAATAAAGTCAGTGTCCGACGCTGCCGTCCAACGTTCGTTCTCAAATGTCAGCTGATGAAAGTTGAGATAGTGGGGTGCTACATGGGAGGGTTATTTCGATACATACTTTAATATCCTTGAAGAGTAGACTCTCGCTGGCAAAGGTGTTGTTCAGCACGGAAGGCTTGTTCTTCACACTGGGGAAGATGATACCACCTTTGCGGGACACGTTCTTGCCTCCTGCTTGCACCGTTTGTGCGGAAGCCGAAGTGGTGCTGGTGAGATTTCCATTGCTGGCAGTTGTACTGGTGCTGGTGCTGCTGGTGCTTGTCGTCGAGGAAGAGGAGGACGTTGGGTAGGTCGTCGTTGGCAGTGCTTCCGTAAAGTCTTCAACGATTGAGTACCTGTTGTTTCGATGGAGGATCTGGTTACCGAATAAATTCTATTAACAGTTATCATAGAACCTTACCTGTTTGGGTCATATTCAACGAGTCGATCAATCGTTGGATCCATCAGTAGCTCTGCTGGCACGGGCCGTTGAGCCAATACAGCCACATCATCTTCCTGCTTCTTGAGTCGTTTCTCCACCATATCCAAGTTGTTGATGATCAAATTTGTTTTGGTTTTCAGATCGTGGTGAATTTCTCCAATAGCACGCTCCTGCCTTTGGTTTTGTGTGAGCAATGCATCCGATTTGGGCACCAAGTCGTCAACGGAACTCTTTGTTCCCACAACTACATCCCATACTTCATCCATTTTTTCCGACACCGACATGATCGGTCGAATTTGTTTCACCAGAATGTCTATCTTGCTGGCTTTAACGTATGGTGGTATTGTGGACGTTGAACTGTAGTTGAAGTTTATGTTGTGATCAACCACCGCATCGTGAACTTCGTTCAGCAAATTAATCGTTTTGCCTAAATTCTCCGACACAATGTTGATGTGGAACTGTAATTTCTTATCTATTCCCTCCTGAATGGACCGAAGCTGACCTAGTTCCTTGGTAATGTGCCCCATCACTTCTGAATGCATCGCCTTGGTGATCTCAGCCACATTCATGCTGACAGTTTTTCGCTCACTGGCTTCGGCATTGATGTCGTCCAGTGGTAAGAAATTACTGTCAATTTGATTCTTCAACCCATTCAGCTTGTTATCGATATCGCTGACCTTCTGATCCAGCGAAACCAGTCGGCTGTCCAGGCTATTGGTGGACTTGGCCGTCCTGACAATGTTAGTTCTGTCGCCATCACTTGTCAGCTTACTGTCCAGCGTCAGCAGCTTCGAGATGACCGAATCGGTTTTGTGAATATTGTCCGCAACCTTACTGTCCAGAGATTCCACCCTTCGCATCAGATGCTCCACCGCCTTGTCCAGGTTGTCTATCCGCTGGAGTTTGCCCTCCAACGTCGATACCACTACTTCGAACACATTTAGCAGCTGTTGCTCTCTGTGGGCGAAAAAGAAAAACGCATTCATTAAAATCCATCCTTTCTCCGTTTATTGCAGGTGGTAGCCACCTTATAATTAAAACAGATTAAATCGTTTAATGTTCGTACATTTTCGAGAAGCCCCAATCAAGCCGAACGTTTTAATTAAAGATAAGTAAAGCGGACTTATCGCTCCGTTTTGGATGGTTCAAGTGCGAAATTTATTGATTTAACTTTTTCTTGCATTTCAGATGCTGCTGTCTTTCCGGGTGCGTGATAATTTGCTGCTCAGTGAGGATTATTAATGGTGATAGTACGAAAATAAAAAGCTGGAATAAAGATGCTGTCGTTTGTGAGTATGGGCGGGTTGTTTACGCAGTGGCTGTCAGACTTTCGTTTACTCCTTTTCAGCTGTGCGATGTTTTAAGCTGGGGTTCACTTTATTTAAAAGCATGCGCATAAATAATGTCCCATGAATTGTTCAGATCTTAAGAACCGTTGGTCACTTGTGACTAACTGGTTCGTTGGGTTCAATGTACTAAATGAAGCAGAGCAGAATTTTTGGATTAATCTTAGTGATCTTTTGGGGTAATCTGAGTGAATTTATAGGATAAGATTCATTGTACTTTGGATCTCTGCAGTTTTAGTTATATTTCGTTTAACTTACTTGTATAACAGAGCAGCATTTTAAAACACCCGTGCAGTTTTGAAAATCCATAAGAGGCTGTCTTAACAAAGGAATGTTTGGCGAAAATAAAGGCAAACCTGAATATGAATCGGAAGCTATTAAAACTAAACTGATCTATAATTCCAAATAACTGGACTTGAAGGGTGGAACTGTCAAATCTTGGTGCCATTTTTATAATCGTGCATTCAAAAACCTAAAGTACGTATGGAAACTTGCCTGAAATTTGTTTCTGATATTTTATTTCCAGTTGTCCAAATTATTCAAAACAGACCTAAATTTGAAATACCATGGCTACGGGTTTGGCGCTTTTGCAGCGTTTTGTAGCAGTTATTAATTGGGAGCTTTAGATGCCAATACCAATGCATGAATTTGTGTATTGTGTAGCAAGCACAATGATATGCGGAAAAATTTGAAATTCGTATGATTTCCTCAAACGGGCCAGGAATTGAGCTCATCGCCTACGGCTTGGTAGTACCGTTCCATTAGGTCGGTAATGTCTGGGTAATGTCTATCTGAGGAGCCAAGGAAGAAGGATAGCATATCTGGATTTTAGCAAAAAGCAAATTATTCCGTTGTCGACTTGGAAAATAGACTGCGACAAACGTTATTAAAGCGTTCTAAATAGACTGTGACAAACGCTATTGAATCGTTCGGGAAACGTCTGACAACTGCTCGCTTGGAGCACACTTGTTGCAAATTAGTTAAAGGAACTGCAATGTGACTCAATTAAGTCACAATCAAGTTGCTTCAACGAATTATGACAGTGATGTGTTGCTTATGTAGAAAGCCAGGACCAGGATGTTGCAAGAACCGGAAGATGAGTGGTCAGCGTTTTCAAACGTAATCCTAATATATCCATTAGGGAAGGTCCACTAATTATGTAACGCAATAAGGAGGGAGGGGAAGTTTGGGGAAACGTCACAAGCCATACAAAAAAAATTGAAGGTCCTTACAAAAAACTATACAAGTGGAGGGGGAGATGGTATAAAAAGACACTTTTTTGCGTGGCATAATTACTGGATGTTCCCTTAGAGTTGTCGGAATTAAATGGAAATAATCACAAAAGCTAAGAAACGAGCTGGACTGTTTAGATACTAATTAACAAACACGATCAAAATAAAATTAAAAAAAAGCTACTCCCAACCTCCATCTATGTGGTTCTCTGTGCAATTACACTAATTATGATCAGTAACGGAGTAGCAACTACGAAACGCACGGTTTAAAAAAATAAAATAAAAAAATTACAAACACAATCATGAAGCAAAACAATATGGCCAACGCAAGAAAGCGTAGGTAGTACACGGATCAAGATAAGTTTAAGTAAACAAACTTTGTTTTTGTTTCTAGACTATAGAGATTTTCAGCCTCGGGCGGGTTCATCTCCTGTCGTTGTCACTCAAACACCTCTTTGGCTTTTTTCGTATCTCGTCCGGGGGTGAGATTCGAACTCGTGACTTTGATGTTAACCACTACGCCGGGGTCGCTCCAGCCGAAAAACATGTTATTTGGTTTCCTGAAATGTTTGTTGCCTATTCTGAAGAAATATTGTTTTTTCGTGCTGTTTTCTCCAGACGGCGCTTGCTGTCACTAGGAGAAAACGGCTGATGAATGGTATACTGTCGTCTATGATAGCAGCATACATGTCCTCTATGCCCATACATGTCGTCTATGCCCATGCATGCCGTCTATGTGTGTATACATGTCGTCTATGCCCAGCAAAAACAAATACACGGTGTTCAATAAGTTCGAATACAAGTTTTCATCATTGCGTAGGTATGCGCCATGTACATATTCTGCATTGGTATTGGTGTCAGCTTTAGCTTCATTCATACGCTACCGAATGTGCGCGGTGTTGACATTCTGTTAGTTGTTGTTTGTTTGTTACGCGCGATGAAAGAGTATCGGGACTTCGTAATTAAGCGTTTTTTGAACGGTGAGCGACCCGGCGATATATTCCGGCTGCTGAAATCGCATGGGGTCAAGCGGAACTTTGTCTACACGACCATCAGGCGATACCGGGAGACGTCCTCGACCAATGACCGTGCGAGATCCGGTCGGCCGCGTTCAGCGAGGACGCCACGGGTCATCAAGATCGTGAGGGAGCGAATTCTCTCTCTCTGTTAGGGGGCGAGGCTCCCATACCAATGAAATACAAGTTTCTGCATAACTCGAGAACTAATCAAGTAAATGGAACCAAATTTGGCAGGTCGAGGTTTTTGAAGGCAAAAAATGTTTCTAAGGTAACTCGAGAAGCCCCCCCCCCCCCATTCAAATGAAACAAAATTTTGTGCATAACTCGAGAACTAATCAAGTAAATGGAACCAAATTTGGCAGGTGGAGGTTTTCGAAGGCAAGTAATGTTTCTATTGTGATTTGAGACTCCTCCGCTCACTGAAAGAGGGGTCTCTCATACAAATAAAACACGAATTTCTGCATAACTCGGGAACAAATCAAGCAAATGGAACCAAATTTGGCATGTGGAGGTTTTTGAAGGAAATAAATGTTTCTAAGGTGGTTTGAGACCCCTCCGCCTTCTGGAAGGGAAGACTCCTATAAAAATTAAACATAATTTTTAGCATAACTCGAGAGCCAATGAAGCAAATGAAACCAAATTTGGCATGTTGAGGTTTTTGGAGGCAAGAAATGTTTCTATGGCAGTTCAATACCCCTCCCCATTTTGAAGGGGGGGGGGGGGGGGCTCCTGTACAAATGAAAAGCAAATTTCTGAATAAGTAAATGTAACCACTTTTAGCAAATGGGGGTTTGTGGAGGCTAGATTTATATATACATAAAAATGAATTTCTGTCTGTCAGACCCTTATAGACTCGGAAAGTTCTCAACCGACCAAAGTGAAAATTTACACGGTGTTCAATAAGTTCGAATACAAGTTTTCATCATTGCGTAGGTATGCGCCATGTACATATTCTGCATTGGTATTGGTGTCAGCTTTAGCTTCATTCATACGCTACCGAATGTGCGCGGTGTTGACATTCTGTTAGTTGTTGTTTGTTTGTTACGCGCGATGAAAGAGTATCGGGACTTCGTAATTAAGCGTTTTTTGAACGGTGAGCGACCCGGCGATATATTCCGGCTGCTGAAATCGCATGGGGTCAAGCGGAACTTTGTCTTCACGACCATCAGGCGATACCGGGAGACGTCCTCGACCAATGACCGTGCGAGATCCGGTCGGCCGCGTTCAGCGAGGACGCCACGGGTCATCAAGATCGTGAGGGAGCGAATTCGGCGCAAAAAGAACCGCTCAATCCGGAAAACGGCTGCAGATCTCAACGTTTCCATTGGAACCGCTCACACCATACTCACCAAGGACCTTGGTTTCAGGCCTTACAAAAAACGTAAGGTCCATGGCGTTTCGGAGGCTACCAGCAAAAAGCGGTTGGATCGAGCTAAGAGGATCCTCTCTCGGCACGCTGGTCAGGAGTTTGTTTTTTCGGACGAGAAACTGTTCGTGCTGCAGCAAAATGACCGGGTGTGGGCGCCATCGAGGGACAGCATTCCTGAATCCAATATAAACATCCCTCGGTTCCAAAGTGCCGCGTCGGTGATGGTTTGGGGGGCAGTATGCAAACGTGGTAAGCTACCCTTGGTGTTTATTGAAAAAAACGTCAAAATCAACGCGGCGTACTACAAAACTGAGGTTTTGGAAAAGGTTGTTGCCCCCAGTCTCCGAAGCCTCTACGGCGATGAGCACTACGTGTTCCAGCAGGACGGTGCACCAGCCCATACGGCAAATGTGGTTCAAGCCTGGTGTCGGGACAATTTAACCGACTTTCTGGACAAAACTTTGTGGCCTCCCAGCTCCCCGGACTTGAATCCTCTCGACTTTTTTGTTTGGTCCTATATGATGGCGAAGCTGAACGAATACAAGGTCAGCACTTTGGATCATTTCAAGACGGTAATTCTCAAAATCTGGGACGAAATGCCCATGCAGTCCGTGCGTGCCGCCTGCGACGCGTTCGAGAAACGTTTGAAGCTCGTTAAGGAGTACAAAGGGGGGGTCATTCCAAGAGAAATGTTGTAAACGTTCCTTGTAAACATAGCTTTCAATAACATAAATCCAAAAAATAAAAAAACATGTTTTCATTTTTTTAACAAATTTTGAAAGTGTATCCGAACTTATTGAACACCGTGTATATGACTGTGGATATGAGTATACAGTGGGAGCGATACATACACAATTAACATGTAGTTGAATGCAAGCATGGTCGCAAGTCGCCTCCACTTTGTACTCATATAACAATTATATATCTAGTGTTCAATAAAAAATGAGAATGATTTCAATACCTTTCTGTAATTGAAGTGAAGAGCGAAAAAAAATTCTCTCAAGGAGAATTGCTCTCTGGACTCACTACAAATGGGTGGCATGTTTCTTTTCGCTCCGGTGTTGCCATATTATCATGCATTCCTAAATTGTTCGAGTCTGTAATGAATCAAAAAATGTTCTCTCAAGTTAAAAAATTAATCTCCAGCAAACAGGTTTGTTAAAGGACGTTCAACGACTACAAATTTATTAAACTTTGTTACATTTTCTATAAATCCAATGGATAGAGGAAATTATGTTGAGGCATTATATACTGACTTTAGTAAAGCATTTGATAGAGTCGACATCCCTCTATTGCTTTTTAAATTATCCAAGTTAGGATTTAATTGCGGACTACTAAAGTGGGTTCAGTCATACTTGACTGGTAGAACACAAAGAGTAAGACTTGAGGGAAATTTGTCATCAGTAGTGAATGTGACATCTGGTGTACCACAGGGTTCCCATCTTGGCCCATTACTGTTCATTTTGTTTGTTAATGATGTAGACCACGTTTTAAGTCGCCTGAACGTTTCAATATATGCAGACATTATCTAGAAATAAGAAAATCATCTGATCTTGTAGTATTTAAGAAAAAAAAAAAAAATTTTCACAACTGTTGTTCAAAAAAATTGCGGGGGATTAAAGGAAAAAAAAACAAATTTATTAACATTAACAAAAAAACACATAAAAAGGCAAAAAGCAAAAACAAAAGGCCAAAAAAAGATTCAAAAATGCAGGAAAGAAAAAGACTTAGGCATTATACTTGACACAAAATTAACGTTTGTTGATCACTTTAATAACATTATACATAAGGCAAACAACATGCTAGGGTTTATTAAAAGATTTAGCTTTCACTTTAAAGATGCATACACAATCAAAACGTTGTACATAGCATATGTGAGACCCCTTCTTGAATATTGTAGTATAGTGTGGGCTCCATATCAAGATACCCATGCAAACCGTATTGAATCAGTCCAGAAACAGTTTTTATTGTTTGCTCTATGTAAATTAGGTTGGACGACTTCACCGCTACCATCCTATGAGTCACGATGCATGTTGATAAATTTAGATGAGCTTAAAAAGCGAAGAGAGTTTGCAATGATAGCTTTTATAAACGACGTTATTGCACAAAGAGTGAATACTACAGATATATTAGAAAACCTAAATTTTTATACTCCCACTCGTATTCTTAGAAATAGACATTTGTTTTATATTAACAATCACAGAACTAATTATGCCAAGAATGGGCCACTAAATAGAATGATGTCCTGTTATAACAAATATTGCGAAACAATTGATGTAACAATGAACAAAAACACGCTTAAAAAAGTTTTCTTTACAAGTTTAACCAGGTAACCTGGTATGGATAAATAGATACTAAGTATATCATGTAATAGAATTGGTCTACTTTGATTGACGACAAATAAATAAATAATTTCAAAAGAAGACGGCGCCACCACGCACCCCCCCCCCGGGTGTTGTGTTGTTTTTCCAACACCCGCCGCCCCCGGAAAAAAATTTTCCGGAAGCCCCCTTCCGAGCCGAAAACGTGCCCGTGGGTAGTGTACAAAAATAATTGGCAGTCCAAGGATACGAAGCAGTTGACCACGAGGATCCAGAATTGTATCCGGAAGATGGACTTCAGTACCGTCCAGCGCTCTTTGGAGATCATCGCGACTAAGTTGCATCGTACGGCTGACCAGGGCTCTTTCTCCAATATTTATTGACGTTTTTTTGGAGAATAAACATTATGTGTGTAATAAAAAATACTGAATTCGTTGAAAAAAAAATTTGTTTTTACTATATGCCTGAAAAAAATCTCATTTTTTATTGAACACCCGTTATAGGGTGTGGTTGAAAAAAAAATGCGAAAATGTTTTAACTTCAATATGGGGTTAATTTGTTAAAACAACAACTTATTTCTGTTGACAGTATATTTGTTTATCTTCAATTTCAAGTGCTGCACTAGAGCATCGGAATTGGTTTATAGTAAATTTGTGAAAATGTACGCCAAAGAAGTGATTACGAGTTTTCTGGTGGCCCAGAAGACTCCGAAGGAGATTGTCAAGGCTGTAGGATGTCATTTAGCCACTGTTTATTGCATGAATAAGTCTCTCCAGGATGGTCTTAAGTTACGGGAGTTGAGAAGTGAAGGTCCACGTTTTGCACGAACGTCAAACGTGATCAAATCGGTTCGTGCAAAGATTGCTCGCAACCCGGTACGTTCCATTGCCAGTTCATCTTCCCATCGTCTATTTATCAACGATAATAAATGAGTTCGTGGAAATTTATCCGGCTTCGCCAACGGCCACTCGACAACGGACCAGATCTTTAGCGTACAGCAAATCCTCTAGAAATGCCGTGGATTCCAGGTCCCTACGCACCACCTGTTAATCGATTTTAAGGCGGCGTACGTCAGTATCGACCACATAGCGCTATGTTAAATCATAGACGAGAATAGCTTCCCCGGGAAGAATGATTAGAGTAATAATAGACGGTGTGCAAGGATGCGTGAAGATTATAGGCGAACAATCCAGTTCGTTTGAAACTCGCCGGGGACCTCGAAAAGGTGATAGACTTCCCTGCCTTCTGTTCAATATCGCCCAAGAAGGTGTCATGCGACGAGCCGGGTTCAACAACCAGGGTACGATTCTCACGAGTTCCAGCCAATTTGTTTGCTTTGCGGATGCTATGGACATTGTTGACCTAACACTCGGAACGGTGGCAGAACTGTACACCAACCTGAAACGTGAAGCAAGAAAATTAAAATTGGTGGTGAATACGTCGAAAACAAAGGGCTCGCCTAGGCAGCACTGTTACGATAGATGGGGATACTGTCGAGATGGTGGAGGAATTTGTCTACCTTGGATCCTTGCTTACAGACAACAACGTTAGTTCTGAAATGCGAAGACGCATCATCAATGGAAGTCGTGCTTATTATGAGCGCCAGAAGCAAAAGATTCACCCCCGCAACCCGCACAACGGCCAACCAAGTATGCGGAAGGTGGCCAAACCTGGAAGGATGCGCTGGGTAGGGCATGATGCGAGAATGCTGGATAATAAACCTGCAAAGACGGTTTTTGTTTCAAATCCGGCTGGAACAAGAAAGCGTAGAACGCAGCGAACTAGGTGGGCAGATCAGGTACTCAACAATCTGGCGAGTGTGGGGCGCAGCCGAGAATGGAGAGATGCAGCCGCCAATGGAGTTTTGTGGCGTCCAATTGTAGATTCGCTGTTATCTGAATAGATGTTGAGCAAATAAATAATAGCCTCTCAATTGCAGATATGATCATTCGACATATTTATCTAGATATAACACTCACGGAAACGCATGGCAGCTTAATTGCATGAAAGAGCCTCCAAGGAAAATATAAGACCTGGTAAATTTAAAAAATCATAACTAAGAAATGGCTTGGTCAACATCGCTGATTTTTGGATACGTTATGTGAAGAGGTCAAATGCTTTGATTTTCACTTAGTCTTTGGCTACAAATCATAAAAACAAAGAAAAACAAATGTTTTTGATATTTTCAAACTGGAACTGATTTTTGAACACCAGTTTTTTTTTATAAATTAAATTCATTTTCTGTTTTTATTTTCACACTTAATCAAAGAAATCGGTCAAGTTGTCTCAGAGATAAAACATTTAAAAAAAAATGTCATTTTTCAAAATTTTGAATAAAATTGAATTTTAGAACATCCCTAACACTGACAGGGTGACCCTTATTGAGAAATAACAAACGTACAGGTCTAGTATTTTTCGGTAAAGCTCAACACTGCGAATTTTTATGGAATTCTGAGATCTCTTTCTTCTGAATTTCTGATAATCAGTGTACACTAGGGTGTCCAGGTTTTGAGATTTTTTTTGAGTATCCTAAGCGCTACGGAGCCACTGTTTCTCCATGCCACCTGAATTCAAGCCGAATCGGTCAACATTAAATTAATTCTTCTCCAATAATCTGCTGATAACTGACAAACTGCTGAGCTTACTTAGATCATCTTACGAATTCAGACAAAATTGTTGAGCACAGAATTTCCTATCAGTATCTCCAAATGAACATTACTTGGACAGTTTGTCATGCTGGCTTTATTTTTTCTGGATATCCTAGTGTGCATTTAATCATGGTTAACCAATTTTTGGGCTTTCTACGCTTTTTTCACTAGTTGATTCTTAACATCGCGCTTTTCACAATAATGATAATTGAACAATATTCAGCAAACATGTTCTTCAAAACTAAGCCAAAGTGTACTTGAGGTAAGAAAGTCTTATAATCGATGTTTAACAACGGGCAAGTATTTCAAAAGTTCACTGAATATTTGTAGAGGAAAGGCTTGTAAGATGGAACAGCGCCACTTTTGACATTCACAGCGACAATACTATCGCGCTGTCAAGTGTTAACTTCATTTTGTTTTTACTATTCTTCAATTTTCATTAGCTTTTGAAGTGAATACACTCATTCGATTTAGCTCTTCCAGGTTTCATTGTTTGAAAGTGTTGGCATTATTAAAATAGCAATAGTAATTCGAAAATAGGCCAAAATTTTTTTTTATTACTATAAATAATCAGTTCCTTGGGCAAATTTGGAGTCTTTTAGTTCCTCTTTCGAAAGATGTCTTTGGATCAGCGAAAAAATAAAAATTATACATGTTACAAGCAAAAAACGGATCGTGTTCCATCTTACAAGTCTTTCCTCTAGATGTTTAGCAGAGCACAAACAACTCAACTCGTTCCCACAATCAATTTATGATTTTGTGTTTTTAAGTATACCATAGATCAGACGGATCTTGGTAGAATGCACATAGTAAATGTCATACATCATGTGTGTAAAAAGAAAAACTGATGGAACGCTTCCTCTACCAGTCACTTACAAAAATTATCAGAAAAACGTTGCAAAACTTTCAACCTAGGAGCAACCGGTGACTTATCAAGTGGGTCGCGACCCTTTGATGGAGAAACGCTGGGGTAAAGTATTCGGCTCTATTCTAAGAGTCCAATTCTAAACAAGTTGCTCTAAATTGACGAATCGACGATTGTCGAATAGAGTGAGTCGATTATCCATTCGATTTTCACGGATTTGTTGACACCTCATGTGAGAACGAGTAGTTTCCAATGTCCAATTATTCAATCACAAAGAATTACAATCTGAAAACACCAATGGTCTATCATATAATAAAACGAAGAAAACTATTATTTCCTCATAAATTCTTGATTCGGTCCATAACGCAATGTGGTATCTGGAATTCTGTTTTTCGCTTCTGTCTATTCTAGTCTGATGTTCCGATTTATTCCATGTTTGAATAATGGTTAAATAAAATTCACTTATCAACTTACAATTAGGGTCTATTTTGAGAGTCGAAACGAGTCGCTCTCACTTGACGACTTTCTGCTCGCTGAACAGACCTTGGTGTACTGAACCACCACCGAACCCACCTGAACCCAAGCTGCACATTGCTAATTCTCTATGCATTAACGGGTGGCAACTAAAATTTTGGAATGTTTTCGAGGCCCCTGTGCTTAGCAACAAACGAGCTCAGAGAGAAATGAGTGTGTGTATGGGATAGCTCTCTCCTTCTCTCTCTCTCTCTCTCTCTCTCTCTCTCTCTCTCTCTCTCTCTTTCTGCTAGTTTTTTTGTTTTGTTAATGCTTGCTCACTTTTGCTCAAAATGCCGTCGAAACAAGAAGTATTTCGCGAGCGCGTTGTACAGTTCTACGAACTGCACAGAATTATCGACAAAAAGTATACGGTACAACATTTTAAACGCGAAAATTTTGCGATTTCGACTGTTTGCCATACCCTAAAATTCTCGACAACAACTTGCAAGCGAGGTAGGGGAAGACTAGCCAAAATTATGCACACAAAAGGATTTCGTTCTCTTCCTCGTGCCTCCCTTCTATAACAAGGATTCACTGAGCCAACAGGATGCCGCAAAAAACTTCAACTGTTCTCACCAGTACATCCGCAAAACATTGAAAACAGTTGGAATAAAGGGCCGAAAGAAGACATGATCCTCGGAATAAACTGAGAAACAGATTTCGACGCTAAAATCCCAATGCCGTTGGTTTACAAAAAATAATCCGGAACATGTTTTGTTTTGGACGACGAAAGTTGCTTCCCTCTTTCGATAACGTACATTCCCGGAAACGATCGATACTGCTCCATGGATAGTTGCATCTCCGAACATAAAATATAAGTTTGAACAGAAAGTGATGCAGTGCATTGCCATTTCCGAGAGAGGTATTTCTCAGCCATGGTTCAAGCCATCTGGTTTGGCTATTTATCAAAAAGTGTACCAGAACGAACACTTGAAAAAAAAATTTAATCCCTTTTCTACAAAAACAACATGCAGATGGATAGTACGTGTTTTTGCTGGATAATGCGTCATCGCATGACGAAAAAAAAAACATAATCGTTCCTGAATACCCTTTCGATCCCATTTGTACCCAAGAACCACAACCCGACAACGCTACTCCAGTCTCTCCCAATTGAAGATTTCTTCAGGATATTGAGCTCCTTGGTGTACAAAAATAACTGGAGTTCATTGGTAGAATTAAAAGATGCATTCGCAAAGCTGACATGAAGGCCGTACAACGCTCCTGTTCCGCCATCAAACGGAAGCTTTGCCGAATAGCCGATATCGGACCGTTTTCAAACATTTACTAATTTTCTTTTCAACAATTGACAATGTGTCCTTTATTTCAATAAATCAGATCTTTCTCTAGTATGTTTGACTTTTTTTGACAGCTTGAGAATTGCCACCCGTTATCATTAACATTTTTTGTTTAAACTTCCGATCTAGATGTTACTAATGTGTGTTTCACGGCAGGGGGACTTTTTCCTTCAAATTCACCAACATATTGAAACATTCGTAGCCTTTCACTTATCGCACGCAAAAAATCTCCACTCAAAATCTGACATAACGGACATGACTTGTGGTGGTAAAGTGCGATGAGGTAAGAAGTTTTGGATTTTTGCAAATCTATGACCCTGGTTCATTGGTGCCAATAAACTGCCTGCAGGCTCTAGTAGGTGTTAGTTGTCAAATTAGTTAATGTGTTCATTGGATTTTGATGCTATTCGATTGTGCGGATTTAACAGTTCGCATAATTTTAGATGATTTATTGTTGGTTGTGCTTTCTTTTCGTTTTCACACAGTGATAAAGCTATCAAATCATATTTTCGATGGGTAACGAGGAGAGCCGCTTTAACAACATCGTGATTCATTTTTATAGATCGTTTTTATGATTTTCCTGTTTCTCACTCGAACGTCTAATTTTATTTTGCCTTCAACCACCATCAACCGTACTCGTTTCTAGGCGTTGGAAATAACACGCGAAGAAATGTAACAATCAAAAACAATACCCTCCGAATTCAGAATCAACATTTTGGATCGGAATTTGCAGCGTCACGTCCACAGACCTTGCACGAAATAGTTCTCAGTTGTGCTGCGGGGCCCGCTGTTTCTACGATTACTATCCTACCCTCTCATTGCCTACAGCAAAAGTCTCCTTCCAACAGTTACCGATTTAATTGAATTCCTCTGCGCAGCTCACTCAGCAGGATGGTCGAATTAAATATCGAGCAGACCCGTGTCGCCACAAACCGTGCCGAGTGGGGCTCCAGCTCCGGAATTATGCATATGCGATTACGAAACCTCGCCCAGTCGGATCGTGCTCGGGCAAATGTCATCTAGAACACCCACTTAGAAGCAGTTGGACATTGTACTTTGTCCGGCCTGATGGCATTGTTCAAAATTCTCATTAAAGCATCACAACCGCCACAACCACCACAACCGTATACGGAACCCGAAGTTGGTGTTGTTTGGGGGCGCGAAAATTCAATGGTCGGAAAAAGGAAACCAACAACCACACTTTGATCGTGTCGGAGCGGAACGGACGTCCGTGGGCTAGGGGAAATGATCATTATTTTTCCATTATCAAGCACTTTGGGTGTAGCATGGAGGCATGGCGGTCATATCTTGGTTTGATTTTGTCTTTAACAAGACGTAGTGGAAGACGTTGACGGGTTGGCGCAATTTCCAACACAGATCATTGCGGAACAAATCAAACAGCAATTTTGTTTCGGTGGATTCCATGGTATCACCTTCAATAGCATACTTGTTGGTTCAAAAATAGGGCTTCGATCGTTGGTGTTTGTCTGGTGACTTGCAATTGAACTTTTGCTAACTTTAATCGATTGGATGGCACCATCAAGCTGTTGCATAGAAAATAAACTTTAGCGTTTCTCTTAACAACATAATGTGGCATATTGCTTCGTCAGTAACTAGAAAAATATGTTTCTCTGATTTTAAACGGCATTGCGGTCGGTGCTTCACGGGTACACAGATAAAAAATAATGAATTATAACAGACGCATAGCATTTCCCCTCGTTTAATTGTAAGCCAAAGCAAGCGTAAACAACATAGTTGTTTGCAATCTTTCATACAGCATACAACATTGTATGCATTCTTCCATACAACAGACCTGATTCCAGCGATATCTGGCTTAAATTTACCTGAAAGATCACCTTAATTTATCCGAAATCTAGCATTCCTAGCATTAGGTAACGCAGAAAACTAAATGTTTCTTCTATAAGCTTAGCACTTTTCGTGAATAGATTAAACATACATTTTCTTTTAATATGTTTGCGAAGAATGTATGTTAATTTCTAATCTTTGGTAATGTGGCATATGAATGCTTTAGAGTAAAAAAATCCTAATTTACTTTTTGTTATGAACTGAAAAAAAACTTTGCTTTGATTTTTTTCAAGTCACAGTAAGCGCAGAAATAAATCACTAAAGCTAGTCTTATGATATACATTTCATGATCAAAGACATCAATACTATGAAAATTTTAACATTAACTTTGCTTGTTGACTTATTAACAAATAAAACATTGTAAATCAATTTGATCGAGTTTAGTAGTGATAGTTTGAAAAAGTGTTTTAGATTTAATTCTTTTTTTTAACGTATGACTACGTCTTTGTTTTCCAATTTCAAAATAATCCTTTTGCGATCGTCACGAAAAGCGGTCAGGTTTTAGAGCATTTATATTCCAGTCGTTTCTCCAAACATTTTGAAAATGTTTGTCCCAATCGATCGGACAAATTTCTACGCGTCGATGGTTACTCATTAGAACTTCTGGTCCGCCTCTAGGCATCGGTACCGGGTGGGTCTCTACCGATTGCCTGTCGATCTGCTTAATGTGGAAAACGTCTGCATTGAGTTATCTCAAATTATAATATTCCGCCCACTATATCACAAAACATTGCAACTGGTTGAGCGGATTGAAGATATAGAAATTATTATGTATAGGTCTCCCCCGGTTGGTGCTAAAACGGTGAGCTTGGGAATCAATAGAAACATAAAGTTGCCAGAAAGCACGAAATGTTTCTAAGAGACTCCAATTTCGCCAAATCCTTCAATCGTCACTCTAAATGGATTATCATAGATTGCTCTCTTTATTTATTTATTTATTTAAATAGCCATACATCGTATTTACGATATGACTTCATCTACAACATTTCGCCAATATACTCGGTCTATGGCTGCCTCTCTCCAACCTCGTTGACGACCCACACTCGCCAGATCCTGTTGCACCTGGTCCGCCCATCGTGCTCGCTGTGCCCCACGCCTTCTTGTACCGGCCGGTTTCGAGGCGAACCTGTAAATGTTCCTGTGCTTGCTTTTTTTTACGGCTGGCTTGCAGGGCCTTACACCAACCCCCTACTTTCCGGAGGACCATAGTGCTCAGTTGAATTTAGAGTCCCACGCTGGCACGTGGACGGTGATTCAGCCGCCCCTGACATGAGGAACAGACGCTGTTTTGAGCCGCTCCTAACCTGGAGAACAGACGCTCTGGTGCTGCATTGGCATTTCCTCCGAATGCAGGTGCTAAATAGCTTGGTTATAGCGCCGCTGCTCGCTTTAGAAGGTTCAAATTACTTCATGCAGATATAAATTCCAGTAGTAAAATAGCTTCTATTGACATAAACCATTCATTATTGTGAGTCGTTCAAACATCACCCTACTGTTAGTTTACATCGGTGCACAAATTAGATGCTTCAACGTATTTTTTAATTCTGCTCAAATTAACCACCCACACTTTTTAGTGGACCCAACACCATCCTTACTGTTGGTTTGAACCGGTCCTCAAATTTGATACTTCTACGTCTTCTTGTATTCCATTGTTATTTACCACCCACACTTATGAGTGGCCCTAGCAGCATCCTTGTTGTTGGTTTTAATTGGTGCCAAACTTGAATAATTTTACAATGCATCTCTGTACAGACAATGATCCGGGAAATTTTTGAATATCCGCAGCCGACGTCCGTTGAATTGAGTACAGCGTTTACCAAAACGGATCCTGTGGTTTGCAACCCTCCCATTTTATCCAACATCCCAGTGATTTGGACTGTGCAGTGGACTTTCCGGCTTCCTTCAAAGCGAGTATCACGTCAACATATTCCTACCCTTTCCTTATTTGACCTGCATTCGGGCAATACCGGCATATGCTAGCATCATCAATTGGTTTTCTGTGTAATTGAAGCTTATATGGCAATATCGGAGTAGTAACCTCGGGCGGTCAATCATGCTCATGCTCATGTTTATACTTTATTTTAGAGAGTGAGTACACTTTGTGAGTGGCTCTAACAACATCCTTACTCTTGGTATAGATCGGTCTATATTGGCTCTCAAGCGTTATTGAAAATTACAATGTTTTCCCAATGAAAAGCCCCTTTGTGAGTGACACCTTTGGTTTGGTCGCCTTACACTCATGACCATAATTTAAAAGAATGTTAGTTTTTCCAATAAAGATAGACACCATTACGCTTTGTGAGGTGTCCCAGCAACATGATTTCTGTTGACATCGGTAAATAGGTCCAAATAGTCTCTCAAGCGTGTTCAAAATCTCCATTTCTTCCCAATGAAAAACCAATTAGAAATCAAAAGGAACCAAATAGTCCCAAAAGCATCCTTACTGTTTCAAGCGTTATTAAAACCTTGTCTTCACAATGAAAAACCACCATCACACTTAGTGACTGGCCCCAATGGCATCTTACCGTTGAAATAAACAAAAACTCAGCGTATCGTCACACCCCCCCCCCCTTACACACATCCAACACGGCAGACCCCCCAACACCACCCCCCTCCCCATTTTTCTCTTTGTGGGCCCCTTTTAGTCCCTTTTACCATAGAGCCAATCACTATCCCCCGGCAAAGACCCCGCCCCCCCCCCCGGTGAAGCGCGCCTCGCACATTTCACCTTAGATTCTCCCCCCCCACCCAAATTGGTTTTTATTTTTGGATTTCTAAATTTGTTCTTATCGATCTTTATTTTTATTATTATATTTAGCAAAAATGTTTTTTTTTATAAAACTGTAGATAATTATTGTAGAAGTTAGCAAAAGCCCCGCAGCCATAATTCATACACAGAAAAAAATAATTAATTTTAACAAGCGCGTAAAACTTCCCCTCGTTTAATTCCAAGCCAAAGGAAGCGTAAACAACGAAATTGTTTGCAATCTTTCATGTGCCATACAAGAATGATTGCAATCTTTTATACAACAGGCTAGATTTAGGCGTTATCTAACTTAAATTCACATGAAATAACCCATTTTTTTCTGCCAAATCTAGCATTCCCTTTATGTGCATTAGATAACGCAGAAAATTCATTGTTTCTTTTTATCTGTGTATTTTTTTTATGTTAATAAGAAAGTGGGGAATAATAATACCACGCTGCAAAAGAGGCCCAACCCCCCGTTTCCCCTTTAAAAAAAAAATTTCAACTCCCTCGTTTCCCCCTTTCTTTTTCTCTCTCTAACATTCACTTCACCTTGTTCTATAAAACCCAACCCCCCCCTGTTTTATTACATCATGCCCCTCCCCACAAAAAAAAAAAAAAATTTCAACCCCCCCCGTTAAATATCTCCTTGAGATTGTTTGCAGTCTTTCATACAGCAGACCTTATTTATAAGATAGCTGGCTTAAATTCACATGCAATATTCTATGAAATTATGCCATATCCAGCATTCCATATATACACAGATAAAAAGAAACATTGACTTTTCTGCGTTATCTAATGCACATAAAGGGAATGCTAAATTTGGCAGAAAATAATGGGATATTTCATGTAAACTTAAGCCAGATAACGCCTGAATCCAGCCTGTTCTATGAAAGATTCCAAACATTGTTGTATGGCGCATGAAAGATTGCAAACAAGTCCGGTATTTACACCTCCTTTGGCTTGGAATTAAACGAGGGGAAATTTTACGCGCCAGTAAAGATTCATTATTTTTTCCTGTGTATGCATTAGATAATGCAATAAGTTACATGTTTCTTTCAAACTGTGCAGGCAGTTTTGAGAGAGTTCTACTGTCGAAGAAACACAATCGTTAATCGGCTTTAGGAGATTCTTGACGGTTTTTACTTATTGCGAAGATATTTGTGATATTCGATATTTATAATACTGGAGAAGTGCAAGCAGCAACGAACGCGAATCTTTAAAAGTTTTCTTTCATCAATCAATGGTGCATCAGATAGCACCCAAGCAACACACAAGTTCTATAACGGTTGAAAATACTTTTATATTACTAGATTTGGTTATATAGAAGCCTACTCAACATAAAATCTTGAAGATGTGTTACTCGGGCAATTTTGGTTTTTTTCCGGTGAACAATGGATACCTTGACCTTAAATACGGAAACTACATAAGTAAATTTTATGAAAAGTGCACCCAACAGTTGAAATGTGGCAAAAATGTAATTGCAGTTTTTGCAATCAAGTCTCGAGAAATTCGCATGATTCAAAAAAGGAAATTTTGCCCATCTTAATCCAAAAAGCGGTTTTTTGGTTCAAAAGATGTCATGCAAGTGTGTGCAGGCGGTTGCAGCACACATATTGCTCGAAACAAATCCCCCCCCCCCCCCCCCCTATCCCCCCCCCCCTTCCCCCCTTCTTTTTTCCCCGCCCCTTTTTTTTTTTTTTTTTTTTTTCCCCCCCCCCCCCCCTCATTTCTTTTCTTTTAAAAAACGCGCCCGGCGGGAAATATTTTTCTGCCCCCAACAAAAGCAACAATATTATGATGATGATGATGTAATACTACCATCTATTGCAGCAAGGAAACTTTCCATAGCAGTGGAATAATCTGAAAAACGGTTTGATCAGGATTCTATTATTGTTTGTGATCATCAAGCTCCTGTATGAAGGGCCAAAAACGTTTGGGCGGGCCCGTAAGCAGAGACACTTACGCGAAACCCGCGAATATAGGGAAGAGAATCTCCTTCCAAAAGCAAGTTCACACTCACAGCACTAGAATCGAGCCCTCGATTGACAGAATAAACCCAATAGATGGGGTCGAAGAGCCCGCCCTCGTTCCACGAAATGTTAACAATAGGGAGGAGGCAGTCCCATGCTCCCTATCCAGATCGTTTTACTTGGGTGCCCTGATGGTCCCTCCCTTTCCCCGTTATATGTTATTTAATATTTAGTATATTTTGTACACAACAAATTCAGATACCATTATAGACAAAAATGCTAATTTATTCAAATTTCAAACTTGAATGGATTGTTACTGAAAAATAAATAAAAGTTAGATATGTATCAATATCCTACTAGTCCTGGGAAAGCTGAAAACAGAATAGATCATTCGAAATATAAAAGATAAAATTTCAATAAAAGATATTATTTAATAAAACATTGTAATATTTGTAATATTTTTCTTTATACTGTTCTAGCAACATTTCAAAGATAGAGTGAACGAAGAGTCCGGTGGGATAATTTCTGAAAGAAATGGCTTATCTTACCATAATACCACAAACACAACATTAAAATATAATCCTACAATACGTATAAGCACATGCCAGCCTTTTATGAATATAATAGTTGAAGTTCAGAAGTGCAATTTTAAATAAAATGGTATGCTGAAATGCTGAGATACAAATTCCGCCTTTGATGCCTGGCATGTTGCTCCCGGCTCTTACATACTTTTGGAATGCAAAGATGATTCCAAAGCGTGCTGAAATTATTAGTAAAATGAGAATAGAAAATATAGAATATGATTTAAAGGTATAAGATCTTCGGTCGCACCCCCTCACTTTGCTATTGTCAGATTGACAACATTGCCCAGGCTACGCCAACCAGCGTCTCCATGTTTCAGCTGGCAGTCTTTTGTGATCATATGACTCGTGGAGGTGTCAGGTAGGAACTTGTGAGGACGAGAGGTCGGTCGCACCCTCCTTCGAAATTGTCAACTCACCATTTGAAGCCCTCAACAATTGAAGCAACTGTAGGGCTTTAATTCATTTTTTTTCTATTTGTCAAAGTGGTTGAATGATTACTACCAAGAGCAGTCCATCCGTGAATTCTCTGTTTTTTTTTGAAAATCCAATATCCAAGGTCCCGTTTCAATATAATTTGTATGGATGTACGGCTCATTTTCATTTCATACGCAATTTTCCTTGCCGACCGAGCAGGATTCCTTCAAATTCACTCCTTCACTGCTTTGACCACTAAGGGAGTGCGTACACTGCGTTTCTTACCGGGTTTCGTAATAGGAACAATAGTGCCAGTATCCTTGAAACGTTTTACGGTCATGTACACAAACAGTCTGCTCAACTTCAAATGAGGCAGCTTTCGTCTGATTTCCATGTTTGTGAACCCATCAAGATGCAAGATCCGAATTTGTTCTCTACATGTACCCATTTTTGTTTTCGTAAATTAAAGAACACAAATTCATTTTGTTGTTTTCGAATAAACTGACAACATGTCACTGTTTCAAAACGTACGCAAGGAGTTCACAGATAATGGTATAAATTTTACCGAGGGGATCACATATGAGTTATCACTTTTAAGGAATGTATTGAAAATAAGCTATCCACGTACATTTGATTTGTACGCGTGTATTTATGATGGTCATCTTTAGTTTGTTTACTTGTTTGCAAGGATTAAATTCTTCGTTTTCAAAATGTCGCGCATTGAAAAAGACGCGAAAATTAAGGTTTTGTGTAACTATGTGACAATTGGTGAAGCGCTTTGGAATTCATCACGCGGGTGTGTAATACATAATAACCAAGTTTGAGGAACACTATTCTCTGGATGAACTGCCAGGAAGAGGCAGAAACCCCGGATCTTCCAACCCTAGCTCTAATTCGGAAGAACAAATCAATGTTGAGGCGTGATTTGGCCAGTAAAGCGGGAACCAGCGTCGGAATGACTTAACGTATCAAGAAACGGAACAACCTGGAGACCTACAAGAAGCAGTAAATCGCCAAACAAAGTGCAGAACAGAAGCAACGCGCAACAAAAAGGGCCAGGAAATTGTATTCGAGAGTTTTGCACCGACCGGATGCATGTATTTTGATGTACGACGAGACCTATGTCAAAGAGGACTCAAAAACCCTTCCAGGTCCTCAATGTAACACTGTCGTCATAGGGGAGGCTGTAAGCGATGCAGGCAGGTCGATTCAAGTGGAGAAGTTTGGTCGAAAAGTGCTGGTATGGCAAGCAATATGTTCCTGCGGTCAAAATTTGGTCAAGGGAAAACGCGTGTAAATCGGTGAAATCGTTTATTTAAAAAATCAAATTAAATTTCTTTTTCAAGTTCAATTAGTATAAAATTCAGGAAAAATATTCAGTTAGGCTTCCGCTTTTCCAAATCCGAATTGCCGGGCCTTACGCTTGACCCCTGCCATCAGATTTTGTACAGCCACCTTGTCCACCTTCTTCGCCGCAGAAAGCCAGTTTGCCTTGAACTGCTGCTCGTCCTTAGCAGTTTTTTTGGTCTTCTTCAGGTTCCGCTTGACAATAGCCCAGTATTTCTCAATTGGGCGGAGCTCTGGCGTGTTGCGAGGGTTCTTGTCCTTGGGAACCACCTGCACGTTGTTGGCGGCGTACCACTCCATGGCCTTTTTACCGTAATGGCAAGATGCCAAATCCGGCCAAAACAGTACGGAACAACCGTGTTTCTTCAGGAAAGGCAGCAGACGTTTATTCAAACACTCTTTCACGTAAATTTCTTGGTTGACAGTCCCGGAAGCTATGAAAATGCTGCTTTTCAAGCCACAGGTACAGATGGCTTGCCAAACCAGATATTTCTTTGCGAACTTTGACAGTTTCGTGTGCTTGAAAATATCTGCTACCTTTCCCCTTCCTTTTGCCGTATAAAACTCCTGTCCCGGAAGCTGCTTGTAGTCGGCTTTGACGTAGGTTTCGTCGTCCATTACCACGCAGTCAAACTTCGTCAGCATCGTCGTGTACAGCCTCCGGGATCGCGCTTTGGCCGTCGTATTTTGTTTATCATCGCGATTTGGAGTCACTACCTTCTTGTAAGTCGATAGTCCGGCTCGTTTTTTGGCTCGATGCACGGTTGTAGACGATACACCCAGCTTATTTGCGGCATCTCGGAGAGATAGGTTAGGGTTTCGCTTGAAACTACCGGCAACTCTCTTTGTTGTCTCAGCGGCTTCCGGTTTTCGATTTCCCCCCGATCCAGACTTCCTGGCTGTCGACAAACGTTCCCCAAACACTTTAATTACATTTGTAACGGTTGATTTGGCAACTTTTAGCGATTTTGCCAACTTTGCGTGCGAGTAGCTCGGATTTTCGCGATGCGCGAGCAAAATTTTGATACGCTGCTCTTCTTGCTTGGACGGCATTTTGACAACTGAAGAGTGAATTCCAAAATCAAAATAGGAGCAACATTCTACACACACACACCTTCAAAATGAGGGGTGTTCAGGTTTTTTAAATGCAAAATTGAAAGAAATACGTCAAGTTGATATTGACCAAATTTTGACCGTATCGCCCTTTACTTGAAACTGAAATATCGGGTAACTTTATTATTTAATCGATTCTCGGCCACACGAGGTGCCTAGCACAAACGTTAACCTCACTTCAACCGACCTCAGCTGCCTTTCATGCCGAAATACCGGTTTAGCAGTGTTGTAAGCCGCGGCTCGGCTTTTTATCTGTCAACCGCCATGCGCCATATTGTTTTCATTCGCAAGTGGAATAAGTCGTATGTTGTTTGTGGAACGGTGAATAAACGGTGGAGCAACTTCTCGATAAAATGCCGCAAGAGAATGTAAGACTGCACGATATTTTTAGTAAGTACAAATTAATTTTCATATCTGTTCCATTTTAGCTTGAAAAGTCGAGCATAATATGTTTCTTCTGTCGAGAAGTAGTTGGGGGCTATGTGGAAGAGCTGCAGTTTCATTTTAATAATCACACCCGGAATCAACATGTTGTTCCGGATAGAGTGTTTTACGACTGCACGGTTCCAAAATTTCGATCAAGGTACAGCCATTTCAAATCACTGAAAAGGCAAATTATTCAGCTACTCTTAACCTACTTTTAACTCAATATCCGTGATCCGTTTGCCGTGGGTGTTATCAAAATACAATATGGTCAAAAAACGTTGTAGAGTACGTTGAATAATAATAAAATAATGTTTTCTATGCCAAAATTGTCAGTTATTATAGTATTTCACTAAAAAATTTCAACTTCGGCAGACAGTGTCATTTATAAGGAGTGTATCGAATATAAGCTATCCACATACATTTGCGTTGTACGCATGTATTTGTGATGGTTTTTTATGCTCTGAACACTGCATGCTGTGCGTTTGACTGTCAGCTTTCTTTTGTTTACTTGTTTGTGCGATTCAAATTCTGCGTTTTCAAAATGTCGCGTATTGAAAAGGAAGTAAAAATTATGGTTCTGGACACATGGCTAAGTGAGAAGGGTATTACTATGCGAAAATTGGCGAAGCGGTTTGGAATTCATCATGCGAGTGTTAAAACCATCATTAATAAGTTTGGGGAACACTATTCTTTGGATGAGCTATCAGGAAGAGGCAGAAAACCCGGTTCTTCCAACCCGAAACTGGAGCAGAAAGTGGTATCTCTAATCATGAAGAACAAATCAATGCCAATACGTGATTTGGCCAAAAAAGCAGGAACGAGTGTCGGAATGATCCAGCGTATCAAGAGGCGAAACCACCTGAAGACCTACAAGAAGCAGAAAATCTCGAAACAAAGTGCAGAACAGAAGAAGCGAGCAGCAACAAGGGCCCGGAAATTGTATTCGCGTCTTTTGCAGCGTCCGGATGCATGCGTTTTGATGGACGATGAGACCTATGTAAAGGAGGACTCAAAAACCCTTCCAGGTCCACAATACTTTACTGCCGTCGTTGGGGAGGATGTGAGCGATGCGGACAGGTCGATTCAAGTGGAGAAATTCGGTCGAAAGGTACTGGTATGGCAAGCAATATGTTCCTGTGGTTTGAAGTCAACCATTTTTTACACTACCGGAACTATAAATGCGGAAATCTATCGATCTGAGTGTCTCCAGAAGAGATTGTTGCCTTTATATAAGAAGCATAGTACACCTCCACTGTTTTGGCCGGATTTAGCGTCGGCTCACTATGCCAAAACCACTCTCAATTGGCTTGCGGAAAAGGGTATAGATTTCGTTGAGAAAAATATCAATCCACCAAATTGCCCTCAGCTTCGACCCATCGAACGTTACTGGGCAATCGTGAAGAGGGTCTTCAAGAAGACTGGTAAGGCAGCTGGGAACATGCAGGAGTTCAAAAAAAAATTTGGGCTCAAGCGTCCAAAAAATGCGATGCAACACTTGTCGGAACTTGATGAAGAGCATTCGATCCAAAGTTCGAAAATTCGTGAAGGAATAACTTAAATTTCATCCGGTCTTCATTATGTTCAAGTTTAACCTCGTACAATAAAGGATCAATTTTTTGTATGAATAAAATATCGGTTTTCAACATAATTTGAAAGAAAGTTTGTGGATAACTTATTTTCGATACACTCCTTATAAAGAGGCCGGCGCCACACACCCCCCCCCTCCCCCACCCCCCCCCCCTCCCCTTTGACTGTGAAATAGATATTTTTTTGTTTATTTTTTTTTAATTTTTTTGTCACTATATAAATTATATATAAAAAACCTCGCCAACATTTCTACCCGCCTTCCCAGGTTGCTGGTTGCTTCTTTCCTTCCCCGGTTGCGGCCCCCCCCCCAAATTTTGGTTTACCTGAGCCCCCCCTTATTTTTTTTTTGTCCCCTGCTTTTTTTTACCCCCCGGGTTCGCCCCCCCCCCCCTTTTTGCATGTTATTTCCAATAGGCATGAAATTTTCAAATTTTGATGAAAATCTAATTCAAAATTTTGAATATTTACACACAATTTAACCGAAATCTCGGTTAACTTCATTTCCGTTTGTTTCGAATTTTAACCGATGGATCTGTTTGCTTATGTCGAGATTCCTAGTTTTCAGTTTGACCCAAGCCGAGATTATCGGTTAACATAAAAAAGCCGAGATCAAAACCGAGAGGTCGGCTGTGCGGATCTCGGTTTCAGAAAGCCGAGACTAGGCATATAATACTAAGTGTGCATGCCGCTGTATTGATTGGCACCTTGTATCAAATAACTATAAAAACATGTTATTTTTTATATGTTACTCAGATCGTAAATAATAAAAAAAAAAGGATCACACATTTACGCTCTCATTGATTAATCTAAAACCAAGTCTTGTAATTATAAATAAATCGGAAAAGGTTGCTTGAAACTATAGAAACACGTTAAAAACTGTACTTAGCGATACGTTAAATATATGTGGGCTAGCAACAATGTAAATATACATATTTCTTTTGAACTGTGTACCATTGTAATAATTGTAAGCCAGCCAGCGGTTCGAGAGTCACCAACATCGACCACAAGCTGGAATTTGACAAAATTCCAAGGACAGCTCTGATTGCCATCCTTTACGAGTAATTTTCTATAAAGCACCAGCAAGACTGAAACAAAATGGTCACAGTCAAAGCTTTACCATGCGACTAATGGTGCTAATTGAATGTGTCTCTTAGATTCTTCAACAAAGGGCGAAGAGAAGCGAGGAGGGTGCGGATCTTAATTTTTGCAACATACTAGACGACCGCTATTGCTAACACTAGCTCGAACTGCATTGATCCGAAGAGCAGCGTGTCTCCTAGCACCCAAATGACAGACATCTCTGGTCAGCGTCGGTGACAGTGCTAAGTACACCTAAGTAAGTGGTTGTCGCTGTTGCCAGCCAATAACCGTAAAGTTCGAAAATTGCTGGTGAAATATTTTGACACAATCCGAATGAGAAAATGTTGTAACCAGTGGTGATGGTATGAATATTATTAATACCATATTCTCTTATTAGGTGATAAACTGTTTAACGTTTACTCGGAATCTTTCAGCAAAGAAACTACAGGTGGTCCATTATGGTTCGTTCAACGTAACTTTGTGATTAAATATTCACTTTTTCACTGCTATACAACGCATTCAAACCGATTTACTTTAACCACAAATGAAAGCACCTCCTGCTGCAACCAACCAACTAAGCTCATTCCCGTTAATCGAACCTGACAAATTAAGTGCAATTACCAACCACTAAAATCGCAACATGAGCTTGCAATTGCAGAAACCCGTTCGATTAAACTCCCTTCAAACCTGCCGAAACCTGCACCGGAGAACGTGTTTCCTTGATTTAATTCAATTTGCGATTTCGAACTACCCTTTTGTGTGTGATTCAGGAAGCCGAGTAATGCCAAGGAAAATTACCAAAATCACTTTCAGGACGATATCTTTCGAATGTTGGCGTGACTCAACAAATCGACTCGCACGATTCGTGACCAACTCGGAATGAACACAGCCGTTTTGATGCCAGCGGCGGTCCACCGCTGATGCTGGGAATGTGAACGAGAGAAGTCAACCCTTTCCTTTGAGCTAAGTCAGTTATCTACCGAGTAACGCAATGGACGAACAGGGAAGAGATTGGTCCCTCATTGATCTTGTTTTTCGCGGCGCAGCAACAGCACGCACACAGTAGGTATTCTTGGTGGTTCAACATTCGCCGCAGTGATCTGGCCATATGGTGCGCTCGGTATGTTTGGCTTAATGTGTGACTGCGGTACTGGTAATGGACATTCATTTTATACCATACATACTTTTCATTTCACTCGATACAATTTCACACGGCGGGAACTCTTTCTGCTATGGCTCCGCTTCAAAATTGCACTTTTTCTCATTGGTTTGATGTGTGTGAAATTCCTTACTGATTATCGACAATGATCAGTGTCGTAACTGGTGAATATTGGTGCTCTTAAGTGGTTCAAGCCCTTTTGGGAAGCGTGCTTAGGCTACGTTTAAACTTTTGGGCGGAGACCACGCCTAAAACGAAAATTGTTTTTAAATAAGTAAACAAAAAATAGCAATTGTCACGAACAATTGATCGATTTTAAAAGCTAACAACTCAATGAATTCTCGATTGATTTTCGTTTGCATCAATCAGTTTTAAATTTGCTTGAAATGCCTTGAAAGCGGACACACCCTGGATAAAAATAATCATACAATTATAATACAATAATATAAAATAACATTAAAATCTATTGCCGACCATGAATCATACTGTTCATGTATCAGGTAAATGTAAAATATATATTGTCATTACAGTAGATCTATAATTCACACCATATGCTATATTTTCAATAATTTTGAAACAATATAAACAATAGTAGTTGACTCAGATTTGTTCCAGGAAAATTTTTTTTTTTCTATACTTAAGATACATAGCTCCCATACCGTATCCCTGCCGGTAACGGAAATTGGATCGCGTCCACTGACGACGGGCAATAACCTAGTTTAGGAGCTTGTGTCTTCCTCAAACGGGGGCTCCGTGGTACTAAGGTACTGAATTAAGTGTTCTTCTGCGGCTGTTACGCCACCCCTTTCCGCCCCAACTCATCTCCTTCTTCGTTATTTTTATTGTTTATTGTTCATGGTCTTCGATAGATTCGTACAGACTGGTTTAACTTAGGTGTACTGAAGCTACGTTTTTAATCCTAATTTTAAAACTATTTTTCGAGACATTAAAATCAAAAAGATCACAAATATCATTAAATGCTCTAAGGCAGGAACTGAGGGGATTGTTGAAGCCGTAGCACGTTCTATGTCCGGGAACAGTAATGAGTGCCGAATACCGCAACTGACGCTGAGGAACGTTCAAAGGTATTTCTACGAGAAGGTTCGAGCAATCGATGTTATTTTTGATAACGTCAAAGACTTTAGTCGTCTTGCTGAGAGAAGCTCCAAATCGATTAGTTGACATCGTTCCGGATAGTCAGGAAGGAAGACAGGATCGTTGCATGGTAAATGTTAGACAAACCCAAAGAAGGAATTCTGCACACACTCAATCGAACACCTGAGACGTGTGGTATGGGCCCCACACGGGACCGCTTTCTAGAACACTGCCCCCCAACCCACACACCGCAGCTAACCGTATACACGTCGGTAAACTGAGATGCATTGCGACGGATGAATCCCAGAATCAAAAAAGCTTTGACAGTTATAGTTGAGATGTGTTCATTGAAACGAAGCTTGCAATCTATGATAACTCTCAAATCACGTATAGACTGTACACAGACTAGCGCATTAGCACCGATGGTGTACTGGTGATTGATCGGCGTATAACTGCGGCTAAATGTGATCACCTTGCATTTATTAATGTTCACGTTCATTCCGTTCTCACTGCACCATCGCGAAAGGATATCGATGTCTGCTTGCAAGCCAATACAGTCCAAAATCGACTTGATAACACGGAAGATTTTGAGGTCGTCGGCAAAGAGCAGCTTCCCAGATGATATTAGTTCACACAAGTCGTTGATGAAAAGGACGAAGATCAATGGTCCTAACACACTACCCTGTGGAACTCCAGATGGAACGTCGAATGTTATGGAATGTGCAGAGTTCGCCTGTACAAAGGCTTTCCTACCGGTCAAGTATGACTTTAACCAGTCGGATATCCAATCAGGAAAACCCATGTGCCTTATTTTTTCCATTGCAAATATATGCGGAACGGTATCGAACGCTTTTGAAAAATCGATGTATACCGAGTCCATTTGATTCCGGCATTCAATCTCTCGAAACGTTTGTATAGCATAGTAAGTGGGTCGTTGACGAGCGATGTGGAACAAATCCATGTTGGTAATCCGATAATATCGGATTTGCTGCTGCCAGTAAGATCTCGTGGATCAAAGATTCGAACAGCTTACCAATACAACAAAGAATCGATATTCCGTGATAGTTTTCGACGTTGCGAAGGGTGCCTGATTTGTGGATAGGAATCATTTTTGCAGTTTCCCAAGCACTGGGGAATGTTTTGTCATCCAAAGAGCGATTGAAAAGTATCGTCAATGGTGAGACTAACGAAACAGTGCAGTTTTTCAGTAGAGCAGGAGGTATACCATCTACTCCAGCTCCTTTCGATCCATCTATGTTTAATAAAGCTCTCAACACTTCGTCATGGGGAAAATGCCTAAACGCAAGGCGTACGTCGGTGGATGGTATATGACGGAAGCAACCAGGGATTGGTTGGGGCGATTCGGGTTTGTACACGCTTTGAAAGAAGCACGAGAAAAGGTTGGCAGCTTCGCCTGGGGAGCTAGCCGTAGCATCACCATACTTGACATCGTTCGGGACGCGATTATTTGCCCTTTGATCCTTCATGTACTTCCAGAATGCTGAGGGGTTTTGTTTCAAATCCGACTGTAGTTTTTGCATGTAACCTTGGTTATAGTATCGTCCACAATACTAGGCAGCGTGCTGAGGGATGAGCACCCACTACATTCACCCGCAGATGGAAGACGTCATGCTTCGACAATGAAGTATTCAAAAAGGCGCTTGAGCGGGAACCAGGACTCGTGCGGTGATCAACTCGTTGCGCTACTATCACTTTTGTGCCTAGCAACCATGCCTAGAAAGGTCAAACCTAGAAATGGGAATTTGTCAGTGTATTGGTGGACAGAGTTGATCACTGACCTCCGCAGTTCATGCCTTCGTGCAAGATGAAGTGTCGCGCTAAAGAGGGAGACAAAGGCCAGCAAACGAGCCTGCTTCAAGGGTTTGAGTTTGAAAGCCAATACGGACCCATGGGGTGACGTCATAGGGTGGTAGTGGCCAAAACCAAGGGAGCGGTGGCTCTTATCGAGCAACCGCCGGAGTTACGGCACGTACCCAAGCAGTACAAAACGGTCAAAAATTGTTGCAGCAACTTAATTGTGACTTAATTGAGTCACACAGTAGTCATCACAACTTGTTTGTATCAAGTGTGCTACAAACAAGTCCATGGCCACCTTCCTCCGTAGATTTGTCCCAGGACCAGCGTTTCAGTATCCCAGACGCGGTCGCACCATAACGCTGTCATGGTGGTGGAAGGTTGGTCGGCAAACAGGCCGAACATCCACAATCACGTGGGTGTTGACAACGGCACATCGGAGGACGGGGGTGAGGCGACGGTTACGAATGATGAACTCATTGTGATAGCAAAGTAACTCAAGGTGAACAAGGCGCCAGGACCAGATGAAATCCCGACACTGGCTATCGAGACGGTTATCTTGCTGGCTCCCGAAATGTTCAGGTTAGTATGCAAAGTTGTTTGGACGAGGGTCTCTTCCCAGATGCCTGTAAGCGACAGACTCTAGCATTGCTGCCAAAGACACGGAAGCCACCAGGTGATTCATCGGCGTATAAAGCGATATGCCTGTTGGATACGACGGGTAAGGTGCTTGAGTTGATAATCCTCAACAAGCTGTCGATGGTACAGGCGGACTTTCGAAAAAACAGTTTGGCATCCGGAAGGGCATTTCAACGGTGGATGCTGTCCTATCTGTCACCAAGACAGCCGAAATGGCACTCCAGCGTAAGAGGCCGGGAGTCCGCTACTGTGCAATGGTCACCCTTGACGTTAGAAACGTGTTCAAACTCCAGTTGAGAGGCTATTGCCAACTCGCTCCAAAGCCTCCGGGTTCCTGGGTACCTGTGCAGGATTCTGGGAACATGAACAGGATTCTGGGTAGCTATTTTCAGAATTGTGCATTGGTTTACAACACAGAAGTGGGTAAGGAATGTGTCCAAATAACCTCAGGAGTTCCACAAGGTTCTATCCTGAACCCGGTGTTTTGAAACACAGTGTTTAGTGAGAATAAAGTTCCCTAACGGGGTAAAAACTGTCGGTTTTGCGGAAGACATGGAGAGTCCATAGAGGTGGAGTTAACGGCTACACACTCCATTGACCTAGTAGAGGGATGGATGCGTTCCAGAAAACTGGAGCTAGCCCATCATTAAACAGAGGGTATTTTGGTCAATAACAGGAAATCTGAACAACATACGACGGTTACTGCGGGTAGCGGCACTATCATCTCAAAGTAATCCCTGATTTGGGGGTCATGATCGACGACTAGCTGTCCTATATCAGCCACGTCGATCATACCTGCAAGATGGCTTCCACGGTTACATTGGCATTATCCCGCATGATGTCGAATAGTTCAGCGGTGCAAGGGAGCAAGCGGAGGCTCCTGTAGTAGGAGGCACAGTTTCACGTCGCAGTCTGTGGCATAGTGGGTAAGATATGATAGTGGTATTGGCATCATCATATATGAGGATGTCGGGAAGTACTTCGATCAACGTGGCACAAGAGTTATACGGAAGACCACCAGAGTTGCATCTCTTTGTCAAATGAAAACGTGAGTGAAACAACTCCACAAAGGGTCAGTTGACCCATCGTTGGGGCTGGGTAAACACAACAACATAATCTAGAGGATACTGCATCAAAACACCTCCACCACGACGCTTTCTACTATTCATTGGATTAGGATCTGTCCGAAAATCTGTGAAAGAATTTCCAAACAGTTGAGATGATAGAATAAAATCGTCGAGCCACGTCTCTGTTAGTACTATCACATCATACTCCACATCATGCACTGCCAAAAAAAAAACTCTCGATCTTCGTCCGGAGTCCACGAACATTTTGATAGTAGATGTGAAGTTGCGGCCAAAAGTCGGAGGGAAAAATGCCTGTGCATTGACTCGGATGTGTAGTAATCATTTATTGAAGAGGGGATTCTGAGGTGGCGCTGCAACATGGAAGCACAGAAATGTTGCATGAAGGTATGTACTTGCCTGTAAATAAGGGTTGGGAGACCCCATCACCGGACTCGACCACAGCACCAGAACGACTCTGAAGGCAAATATGGTAGATATGAAATAGTTCCGTGTTCCGTAACTAACATATGGTTGTCAGTAGGTTTCATCAGTGAAACAATCCGAGACTGAACAGTTGCATTCTCGCAGCGAATTACGTAGTGGTACGATAGGGTCCACAGTGGCGCTTGAACACGGAAGCTGATCAGGCAGAGCAATGTTGTTTGAAAATGCGTACTTGCCTGGGAGAAGTGGTTGGAGAACTTCTTTAGCAGAAGCGACATCAGGACTATGACGGCTCCGAAGACCGATGACAGCATGAGACAGGACTGAGTCGAACTGAGAAGAGTTCTGCAATATGATTTCTAATGCGCGTCGTGGTGCAGCTATTCCTCCATAAAACGATTTTCCGATGGTGATAATTCCTCTCGAACCGGATCCTGATTCAGAGTTTGAGACGGTATCCAAAAATTTGTGCCGCTCTGGTGTCTTTAAATTCCCGGAAGTAAATTCCCTTTGGTCAAGGTGAAGATGAGAGAGCATTGTTTTTAAATTCAGCATTCAGTCCAATTTTGAATGAAATGAAAGACATTGAGCTGATATCTTTTCCCTTATCTACAAGTCTGATTACTTCAACATCGTCGGTGGCTAGTGCACGCACTTGATCAACTATTGCGAGGAATACGTGTGAGATACAACCAGAGGCTCTGATATGATGCTGCAGCGAAATTTACAAGCGATGGTGACAATGACTCAGCTGAGCCACACATCAAAGACTGTGGAGGTGGTTTTTTCACTTCAGATTTTCTAAAGAGTTGACGACGCTCAAAAACATTAGCACTATCAATTCTCCTCGAAGACCTAGGTGTCAGTGAGTTAGAGTTAATTAGCGCAGTGAAATTGAGCCGTAATTCATTCTTCAGCTTATTCATAACTTCTAACTTAAGATTCTCGATGATTTCATTATGCTTGCTGAGTACAGTTTCTTGGCCAGATTCGTAGGCTGAACGACAAGTAATATTCGTGCCCATGATCTCGGTAGCACAGGAGTGACACGTAGTACTCATTTGGAAGCACTGAACAAATCGCCATTGGAGACGCAGCCAAAGGATAGCATCTTGTACGGTAAACTTGTAAGCAGATGTTGGTAAGCAGGAAAATATGCGAGCGGGAATGAGCAGCAGATAATCAATTCTGTAGAATAGCACACCCGAAATTCAATCACTGAACGCTGATAAAACAAACCGGAAATTACGGATATTTTACAATCACGCACTAATACAAAGTGATAAACTGTCAAAGCGAATGCACAAAATATTATTCGTAAGTAAATACGCGGTTAAAATTTTAATCAAACGTAGAACGAGTGGTTATACAAACTTAAACAAACAGTGTTGCTGAATACTAGGTCATTGTTCAAAATTGGGATTGAATGTAAAGTGTCCAATTTCTTACATCAAATCAGTATTCTGAAAACTAATCTGAATATCAAGCAAACAATTGAAATCCTTCGTATTTTTTCATACAGTACAGTGATTGAATCATTAAAATGTTCACCTGATTTCACCGACCTCTTAGCAAAAACGATTACGAAACTACTTCACACGTCGACAACCGGTTCCAGTCAACCTGGTGCCCCACTGATCGCGAATCCGCTCGTTGGTCTAGTTCGTGCATGGTTTTCTAAATTTTGTTCTTCCCGTAGGCTTCTAGCAAACGACAACATAGACAGAACTGTAACCGGCTCTTCTAATGGAGTCGATCAACATCCACGACGGCGAATTGGCAGACTCAGATAGCGACAAGTCAGGAGAAAGACGGGTCGAAACCAGAATTAAATTTCAATTCGATCGGTCCGCGTGCGGCAGACGTATGAATAATTCATTCACTCGTTCATGGAATTGTGCGCAGTGCATGAATGAGGGGAGCCGGTCTAGCTGTGAGCGAATCGAATCTTCTTGGCGCGATTCCGGAGGAGGTCGGGAAATAAGAAGTCTCATTTGCAATTCTCACAACACGTGAATCGCGGTTTGTGCGCTGTTGGTATGGTGAGAGTTGGCTGTTTTGGCCTGCATTTCTCGACATGGTTTGCAGGACGAGCTAAAATGGTCAAACTGGTGGCTTACAGCCAGAGATATATCGATACCATCGGAGTTGTACCCCCGCGCTGCACACACGGAGGAGTTTTACGACGTCAGAGCATATGCTGGGAATGATCTGAATACTCCAGTTTCGGTTTTATTTTCTGCGAAACATGTTTATAACCTGTTTCGGGGGCCGATCCCGAGATATGGGGTAACTACGTGTGGTTTTATATTGCATAATATTTATGTCGTGAAATTATAAAGGGGGTTCATGTGGATGTTTGGGCTATGTTTTTTTTTCGTAGTATGTGAGCCAAATCTTGTTCTCAATTACTTTAGAGAAATTAAAAAAAAAAATCATTAAAATGAGTTCCTCGACAATGCCACAGCTCGTGAGCCTACTACTATCCGATTATCATTATCAGTACGACATTTAATTTTAATCAGTTCACTTTTCAAAGACCCGCCTAGGAATGTAATTCGCCCTAAATGCCGCAACAAATCAGTGCAGTTTATTAAAATTCCACGAAAATAACATTGATCCGTTCTAATATCCCAGTACCACACGAACAATCGTTATGCTGTGGGTAAACATGTCCAACCAAACAAATGTGACCTTTCGCGAAAAGCATAACCCCTCCCTTGCCTTCCAATTGCTAGTTTTAATATTCCATTGCATTTACTTGCGGCTATCTACCTAAATACATGCCAAGTGTATTGAGTAGATAAAATGTTTCAACTTCGTCGTAGCTTAGGAAGCAAACTGTACCGACTTCGAAGTGGGTGACTGCTATCTATCAGGCAGCGCCACCGGTTTTCACATGGGTTGCTGTAATAAAAAGTGGTATTCTCGCGTAATTATCGCACTGCAGACACGAAAACATTTTAATTTTTGCACGCACCAACCAATGGTGACGGACGGAACGGAGCCCTTCCAGCTAATAGAGTGATTAAGTGCTAACAGCAGTCTCTATCTTTCCCTCACGAATTGATGTAGAGGTTCTTAGCCATAAAGCACACCTCAGTAGTCGGGGTGGTGCATTCACTGACGGTGTAGAACCTCGGCGCAGCCTTCTGCGAGTGAGTGCAGTTAATTGTCGATCGTCACTTGGCGGTGCCTGCTTTATTATGTTGGCCAATGTTACGCAACCGCTAGCGGCAATACTTGCTAATCCGTGTGAGCAGAGACGGAGAGGTTTCATGATAACAAGAACGCACACTCCGAGCGGTCGTTGGTTAGTCCGTCGAACGGTCGGTCGGTGGCGGCAACATTCTTGACAGCATGGGTGATTTGAAAATTGACTTGCGTGCAGGAGATTACCTCCGCCAACGATGGGGCTTGACATGAGCGATTTTATTACAATGTTGAGCGGTAGATTGTAGTTTTACTAGATGTTTGCGATGGAATCTTTGCGAAGGAATTCAATTAAATCTATGTTGGCGTTTTACAGTAATGGGTTCACATGAAAAAAAAAAAAAGGTTAGTAACTCGATTTGTCAAGAAAGGAAAGGTACATTGTGAAGTATAAAGTGTATAACTGCAATCTAGAGGCACAATAAGGTTAATTAGGCGGAGTTAGTAATGGATCGAAATGCCTTCACTGAAAAGATAGTTTAGTTTATACTACGAAATCGTTCACTAGCTCACCAATGTATTCGTTGTTTTCTGCAACGAAATTGATTTGTACCGTTTATGAAGCGGGCTTCGTGTGCAATACCACATGCACTATCGAATGATCGAAGCATGTTTATTCAAAAAGAACATTCGTGCATTGTGCGTAAACAGTTCAAAGAATTACGACAATTTTGTTAAAAAACAATAAAAAAATGTCTTGCTGGTGCTTACTGTTGCATACATATTTGACATTTCTGCCTCATCGACTGAAATTGCACCTAAAAAAAAGTTATTGTTTCTGATTTGGAAATTGATCCTGTTCAATTGAGAAGAGCTGCTGCAGATTTCGTGGTTACTCTCTCTAGACTATGGTGATCCGGGAGAAGTGGGAGAGATAAATGAAAATGGAGTCAAAATTTTCGATTCGAAGCGTCTGGTGTTTTTAATTTTATTTGGAGGAAAACAAATCATTTTTTCCGTCACAGCAGCAGCACCAACATTAGCATTAGCATTAGCAAAGACGGTTGCACACCTCGTGGATGGAGCTACGACGAGGAATAATTCGTTGGAGACATTGCATGTCACCATGAAACGTATCCAGTTACTGATTCACGCAATAATCTCTACGAAGACACTCTTCGATCGCTCACCTGGCCACGTTCATGCAACCGTTGGAGATTGGGAAGATTTGGTGCCAACCTTAAGAAGACAAGGGGAACCTTCGTAGTCTTCAGTAGATATCAAAGGAAAATGGAAATGAATGGTCGGAAAGAATAGAAAAACAGAATGCCCTGTAGGGTGTACAGAACAAAAATGTATTTAAAATGATCCTTGGGAGCATCTAGTCTAAGAGGGTTAAGTGATTCTCCATTTCGCTTCAAGCGGTTGGGAACTAAGCATTAACTATAGCCCTAGGCCCATATGCCTTATGGTTATAGCGCCATTACTCGCTCTCTGAAAAGAGAAGAATGTGAAAGATAACCTGTAAAAGGATTTGCGCTTCTAATTGAATCACTTCACGAAAAACATGGTACCAAAATGGACGTCAGATCCAGCACATATGGTAGCGGTGAAGTTGATCATTTCGAGCCGAATGTACAAAAAAAGATAGATTAAGGGTAACGTCACGATGCTCACTAGCAGATTCGGTCGTTTTAAAAATCCTAGTTGAAAAACTTAATTATTGAATATATTTGTTAATTGTCGAGTGCTATCGAAGGTGAATTAGCATTGATTTCATAACGCAGAGACTACACAGTAAAAATAATACTTAAAAATATAACAATCCGCTAAACATTCTTCGGAATAATTTACTTGACGAGAAACACGGAATCTATATCGAATAAAGAATGAAAACACCAAAACAAACATTAACAACAAACCTCAAGGACTAATGTCAAAAGAAGAAATATAAAGTGATTTAGTGAAACGAAGAGAGTGCTAACAACTAGTACAACAAAATAAATAAGCACTATTGAAAGTGCATGTTTTTGTAGGGCCAACGATCAGCTGATAAATATAATTGTAAAGGATAGCTCACAGTTGAAAAAAAAAAGCTAAACTCTGTAAAAAGGAATGTATTTCAGACGGCAAGTCTACCTCAAAGAACCAGAAAACGTTTTTTGAAAATTGTTTTTGTGGTAGAGAACTAGCAAATGAAACGCATTAAATGCAAAAGCACCGTTGACATACATGGAAACTTCAGCTCCGTCTTAATCGAGTGGATTTACAATTGAAATAATACAGTGCAAACGAACCTAGTTTGTGACAGTACGATGGAAAAATGATGCATTATCTATGAACTTGAGCATGCGCTTAGCTGACGGGGAAGTCGGATTTTCGTTGATACTAGAATACACAAATACACATCTGCATCATTACGATTATGGCTCATTCAAAAAGTGTGATGGTACCCACCTCCAGTTAAGAATGAATTGTGCATAAAATAAATGATAAATAAATAAATATAGAAACATTCCATATCTATATTTAGTAGAGATCTATAGCTTATTTGTTTCGGTTTTAAGATTATGTCCACAAACATACTCGCACACGAACACATATTCATGGTTTGCAAATAGCTTTATGTGCGATGAAAGGAATTTTCCCCACTGCACAAAATTTGCTTCGGGAACTCAAACAATGCTGGTATCAAAAAATAGAAAAAGTACTTAGCTGGATTCCATTGAGTCCCGTATCCGATCCAAAAAGCTCGATCAGGCCACCAGCAACGAGCAATACCCATCGCCTACTGCACCGGTAATGTTTACTTCACACATTTTCTCCATAATTGCTAGTTGAACAAAATCACAGCACATTTTATCACACGAGATCACCATTAATTAAATCTATCTAATTAATTTCATCGTGCAAGATAAAACCGTAAAAATGACAGCGATAAAAAAAACCACACGTCCAGTCAGAGCCAGAGCCTACTCTTTCAAGTCTCCGTCACAGCAGCAGCACCAACATGTTCAAGTAAGATAGAAGAGGAGCAGCGATTGGTTGATACGCACGAAATTCATTTCTTGCAGTGTACAATAAGATGTAATTGAAGCATTTCACTGATAACAAGCAGAATGAAGGTTACAATGAATGAGGAATTCGTTCAATGTATGAAAACTATGTTTACAAAACGAGCACAAGCAAATTTACGAAAAAATATGTTCAGTGGTGGGATTACAAATTTATCAAACGAGAATAGTTTTTAAATTGTAATCATACTCATGCGTAGGCTCATCTAAACGATAGGGATAGGGGTATGTGGCCCTTGACTCAGCCTTTTATGCATGGGTCGGTTGTATTTTTACTTGTAACTAATAAAAAAACTAAGTTGGAAACGATTTTCAACTTGTTTTAAGTTTTCTTAGGGAGACTCAGTAAGACATTTGCTGCTTTATTCATGACAAGTTTTTTCTTGTTTTATTCCTTTATTTTTCATTGGCCTATTTTTTCACAGCGTGGAAACAACCATCGACGCCAGGATGACGAATCCACGACCAGGACCCTACATATTGAACCCCTCAACACATGGGCCGGGACCAACGGGTTTACTTCCCTTCCTAAGGGAGCAGTGATCAGAGATTTTTCGTTTAAAAAAATCACAACGGCGTCGACTGAAATTGATACCAGACCCACTGGGGTGAGAGGCAACCACGCTTACTCTCTATACCACCGACGCCGTCCATCATGAAAATTTAAACAACTAGATTTTTAAAGGCGAAAACTTTCGACGGATTGGAATGTAATGTCGGTCTTTAAGCACCTTTATTGGGTCTATTTGTGGAGGCAATTCCGACTAATCATTTCGGAACGACTTTAAATACCTAAATCATTTTCACATACGATCTAGCAACAATTCCAAAATAAACAAATTTTAATTTTTACTGAACAGATTTGGTTGCTTAAGTTTTGGTTTGGATAAGACAATTGAAAAATATACAACCACATAATTCCACGCATATTCTACGAGGAGTTGAACAGCTCGCGCAAAGGCTACGTACTATAAGTCGACATGTGTAGAGACTTGGAAGGTAACCTTCTCACAGATAAGTGTGAGATGATCGACAGGTGGAAGCAGTACTTTGACGAGCACCTGAACGGCAATGTTACAGTTAAAGAAGGTGGTCGTTGGAAAACATCAAAGCTGCTGGTGTTGACCAACTCCCAAATGAGCTATTATAATACGGTGGTGAAGCACCGGAAAGGGCGCTGCACTCGGTATTTAACAAGATTTGTGAAGAAGAGCATTTACCGGAGGATTGGATGGAACATATGGTGTGTCCGATCTATAAAAAAGGGTGACAAGTTAGCAGAGTACCGGTAAAATTCTAATTTGTTAGCCGAATTTCGATAATTTATTCACTAAATCTCAGTAAATTGAAATGCCGAAATGATCGGCTGTTGGATTCTCGGCGAAAAAAACTAAGTGTGTACCAAAGTTATTAGAGCGTGTGACGGAAATGGGTGCCATACGACCATCCTTTGAGATTTTTTTTGCGAGTAAAAATTATTGAATTCTCGCATAACACGAGAAAAGGGCATATCTTCGTTGACAAATTCTCTGTTTCAACTTTATTTTTGGATTATCACGTCAAATCAAACGAAGTTTCTGCTCTTTAAACAGCAGTCAACAGCTGTCAAATCCTTTTTTTCCTGGACTCCAACATGCTTTCGATTTTGAAGTTATGGTTCATATGCCATTTCACGTTTTTTGGCACATTCTTCTGCGGTGGGAAAATCAAAAGGTTGCTTGGATACTTCACGCACATGAATTCGCCACCTTATGCTTCAGTAATAGATGCCTGGTTTATAGCAGACGTTGTTCCATTCCACGTTAAACACCAAATTCTATGAAAATTGCATTTGAGGTTGGTTTACTCATCTGCGAGGGAAAGTCGGTTTAGAGGATCAAGGTTTGGCCCTTTTCACTGATTATGCGATGGTTGTATAATTGCGCGATTCTCACATGTAAGTCTTCAGTCTACTATGTAACTTTTTAAATCAAAGCATCGAGAGAATTTTAAGGAAACCAAATCAGGATCTGGATGTCGAGAAATTTTTTCGAATTATCTAAGGAGTTTGAAGAAATTACTCTTTTAAGCACACAAAGATTTCAGACGAACTTTATTAGTTGTGAATTATAAATTTATCAGAAATTCTAGAAATTTTAAGGTGGTCTTGGCGTGAAATATTGATCTTTTTTCTTGATCTTTTAAATATCCGTGGAACTAAAATAGATGGTGTCCTAAATATAACGTAAGCATTATTTTGAAACATATTTTTTTTTCAATCAAATAAAATATTTCTGACAACGTCTATGCTTACTTTACTAAGGTGAAATTACGAAAAGCCAAACATCAGTTACGTAATGAAAAAAAGTCCTTTTTTGAACTCTATTCGTAGTGAATAGTTTTTTTTTGTTTATCACATCGCTGGAAAATCTCCCGTCGGATTTGCTGAAATAAGAATTCAATATTGTAGTGGTAAACTATTGGAAATGACTAAAATTTAAAAGATACTAAAAGTACAGTATACTCCTAGCACAGACGTCAACTCCATACGTAACCAAATCGAAGCTAATCTTTTTTTTTATTCTAGCTGCTTTAAGACTCAGTATTAGACTTTTTAAAATTCCTACTATGGTTCCTAAGCTAATTTGGCTCGGAATTATGATGACGCCATTTTCAGAAGATTCCTGAAATATTCTGGTCATTGGGCGATCATTACGCATTCTTTTGTAGCAAACATTCAATGCATTTAGAGCGAATCTTTCCTGGGATTTGTAACAAATTCAAATATGTTCTTCAATCTTAATTTGAACTTTTAATAGACTGCACTCAAAATTCGGAACTAATGCTTTTGGTTCAAAAATGGACTTTTTTCAGTTGGAGTATTTTAATAGCAGATACTATCTTATCTATCTTTTAAGGTCTAAAGTACACAAATTGGTTAAATACTAGCTGTTTGAGAATAAATCTAGTATTGTCAAATTCCTTAGTACAGCTTAGGCCTTAATCTTACAATGATTTACACTATGTCAAAAAAGTTTATTCACCCTGTATGATCGCGTTTTGGGTCACATTTTTGGCGTATTTTAAATCTATTGTTATAATCTAATAATTGCGTAACGTTTAACGCAAGCATTCTCCATGTTTGTGGGATACTAGTTAGAAATTAATATTATTGTGTAGTGTATCGGAAAAAAACTAAAATTTACCTATTTGAAACTTAGCGTGTATGTTCAACTATCTGTCATTTAATCATTTACCAACAGTATTAGCTAATTCATTACCATTCTAGTTAATAAATCAATTGAAATGATTTACAATTCACTTTCAAAATACCGAAAACAAGAGTAAAACGTCCGTAGTGGGTATACTTCTTTGAAATACTGTATATTATGGTTCGTTTTGATAACAAGTTAGTCCCTACTAAAGACATCTCTTTCCTTATAAACAGAGTCTTGAGCTGCGAATAATGTCGACATAATCTCTAGCGTCTCATAAGAAGACAGCCCTGCTTCTCACTCAGCAAACGTAAACAATTATTTTTAAATTAATTAGTAACTTTATGTATGTATGTATGTAAGGTAGCCACCATCCCTTCTAAGACCTTGTCATGTATGCAGCTCCACTTAATAGCAAGATCAAATTGAGTTACCGGTTTGCATTCACAGTAACGCTGTATGAAGGGCCAAAAACGGTGGGGCGGACCCGTAAGCAGAGACACTTACGCGAAACCCGCGGGAACATAAGAATCTCCTTCCAACGATACGATCCAACAAATCGAATAACCCAATTCGCAATACTCATTAAGCTTTCTACGGGATGGCTTGTTAAGAAGGGCGCGTCACTCTCACTGAAATTGTTGGAGTAGAATTCACAGCACCACAATCGAATCGGTAGGATAAAGAAAATGATACTGTTTGTTCCCTCCTAGACGCCGGTTGTCATACCACTCCATTGTCCAATTCCAGCTTGAGTGATACCCTGATGCTCCCTCCTTTCCCAATATATATTTAATGTCATATAGTAATGTATACAATATAGTGAATTAATATTATAATTTTAATAAATATAGCGAATGAATATTATAATGACAAATAATATAGTGAATGAATATAAGAATGAAAATAACAATTCCATTTGTGGACCTGAAAGTTTAGACAATGTAGCTGCGAGAAAAAAAATTGATTTAAAATTATCTCATCAAACTTGGGATATCCATGGATAATCTGAAATTATATAGCAATAGAATAGTAAACCTAAAATTTCGATGTGCTGTTCCGTTTCCTTGCAATAATTTATGTAGTGAGTCTCATCGGAAATAGCGATTTTAATGAAATGAATGTGAATGCAATTATGTCACATCATTTAATATCATAACATAAAATAATAAACTGACGTTATAATATAAAATAATAATACCAGCAGGCCAGTAAACTATAGTAGAAATCATATATCCGTAACTAAGCTGAACATCCACTCATCGAAAGACTTCCACTGTTGCAGTTTCTATTGAAATAAGATCTACTAAGATTAGAATTTGTTTTCACAATAATAGTCAGAGAACATAATAAGCGTAGGTACAAGATATATATGACATCTACTGGTATGTTACTGAAAATAAAAATTAGATGTGTATTAATATCATAATCATATTTGAAAAACTTATGACAGCTAATAATAAGGCGAAATAAATTTCAGATGAGTATGAATCTAAAAACTGAATCATAATAAAACTGAAATAAAAAATTAGGAAATTGAATTTTTCTATAGCTCTTGTACACCCATAAATGATTCCTCATGTCTGTGAAATAGGAAATGAATGACTGTAAACTGTTAGGTTTTGAATTAATATATTTTTCTGATGAAGAAGGAAAGTGCTTTTTTTAAGTAGAATTTTTCGAATATGATCCTTTCTACAAAAAAAAATTAAAAACCTTCCTATCTTTTCAAATACATAACGTAGGTTAGATGAGCTATAACTGACAAGGATGCATAAATGCGAAGCTGAAAATGACTTATAAAAAAGCATACAAAATGTAGTGAATGGATGTTATAATATAAAACAATATTTGTATTTACGTGTCTGCAGATTGTGGTCCTGCTGCAATTGTATACGGACCCGCACATCCACCATGAACCTGAAAGCTTAGATAATGTATCATGGCCACCAGAAATTTTTTTTTTTTTTTTTTTTTTTAATTATTTTACAAAACTGTGGATATCCATGGATGATCTGAAATTGTATAGCATATAAAGAATAATGAACCTAAAATTTCGATGTGCTGCTCTGCTAATAAATGTGATATAACCACAATGGAACTGACTCTTAGCTTCGGGTCTTGATCCCTACTGAGCCCTTGCGGCACGTCAAGCCGGCCAGTTCAGCGCAAGGGATGTACCAAATATGTCATTAATTCGGCGATAATCAACACAATCATGTTGCTATCAGGCTGACCGATTGCATCCGAAGCAATTGAGACATTATTAATCAATGTATAGTTAATCACTTCCGCGTAACTATCGATTTACTGAACTTTTTAGACATCATGACTTCACTGGTTAAGCTGACCAGATTATCTACTCGATCTTCGGAATGATCTAAATCTAGCTAAATTGAGCCTTTAAACCGAGTAATGCAGCAAAATTGTACAGAAAATAGTCACACGTCATAAACTAACTGTTCACATAGGTAAAATAACAATGATTTAACAAGAAAACCGCAGACTCAATGTGAGAAACATATTTTTTCTATGTTCCCAATCATGGCCTGTTGCATGAAGAATGTATTAAAAATGTTGTTATTGGTAAAATTTACAATAGAAAATTTCTGAGTTTCGGTTGTATGTTTTTCAAATGACTCATATTAACAAAAAACAACGGAAAAAAAATCAGTGTAGAGTGATTTATAAAGTTTTGACTATCGAATGACCGATAAACCTTATGTTAGAATCACTTAAATCTTTCTAAGCAGTTTTATTATAGTTTGTTTTGTGAAATTTTGTGTTGAGTTAAAGCGAATACAGATAGCATCGCCTTAAATCAGAAAATCAGAAAAAAAACCATACGAAGACTGCATTTCATAACAAATCTATCGAATGGGAGGAAGTTGTATCCATCAATAGACCCAATTTGGTGCTCGTAAGCCGACATTACATCCCTATCCCTCGAAAATTTGTGAGTTTATAAAATAAGTTGTGTAACTTTTCGTGATACAGACTACCAAATGGCTTATTACACTTCTCTAAGCAAGTGTTCAACTAGTTAAATATCGCTTCCAACTCAAATACTTCATGAGTTTTAATAAAGATGTTGAAAATCCCATATTAATCAGATGAATTTTAAAGGATCAAGCAATCAATATGACCTAAAAAGAATGTCGTCAAATGATAATTTGTTACGCTAATTATCATTAAATTTGATTGCCAGTCGCTCTGGCTCCATCTTCTGCATTAGTAATCTCTTTACTGATCAGCTGGTTTTGCGAATAGCGCTTCCAAACAATTCCCCTTCACTTTTCCCTACCATTCTTTCAAATCAAATCAAAGTGACACTTCACTTCACGAGCCCGACGACGGTGACCGGCGGCACGTTTGTCGGTGATTCACTGTCGTCGATGCACTTGCTGTGTTAGGGATTCGTGGTATCATCAAAGCCGTTTTTTAAATTTATCAGTAAGACTTTGAAAGATCTCTAGGATACCTTTTCTGTCCGACAGGAGAGTAGAGTATGCTAAATGGGGTGAAGTGTTATTCATGCTTTTTGGTTAGCTCATTTCGAATAATTATTTTAAAGATGTCCCTTCTTCACCTTACAGTCACAACATTTTTTCGGTGAACGTGAAGTCTAAGAACACAAGAGTGGTTACTTTAAAATGGGTTTTCAGTTTGGTGTGCAATTATGTTTTAACAGGTAAAGCAAATAATCATATTGATTAAATGTGATGTTAATTGTATGCATTTGAAAATGAAGACGGAAAATTAAACACTACGATTTTTTGCTGGCTGAAAATTCATTAAACGCCATTAAAAGGGGCTCTTTCGCATATCAATATAATTTATAGTAAAAAGTATTTTGTCCGAACAGTAAAATTTAATTTTCTCCGCCAACTAGGCCAACTATCGGAAAATAGGGCTTCATTACCTACCGACTGAATTAAAGTTTACCTTGATGAGTGCATGATTTATGTATTAGGTACCTGAAAATAGAATAAGGAAATAACGGTCAAAACGATAATTTTAGAAGTTCGTTTTTGTAGTCATCGTCATGAAAAGCAGATATTCAAAGTGTTAGGTAGGTAGGTAATTTTACGTCAATAATTTTTATTCAATAGTTTTTATAATTCGAAATACAGTAATGTGTGTAACAGAATAGAATAAAAATCGTTTTGTATTCAAAAAAAAAAAAAAACGATGATTGTAAATCTCGATTTACTTAAAATCTGGACGCAATTCTTATTTTTTACGCTCCTAGTAGTTGTATTCTGACAGCGTATTTTATAGGAAGCTCAGTGGAAATAGTTTAGTAACAATTCACTAGAATTTAGAAAAAAATATGTGACAAAAGGAAGCCGAAGAACAAAAAGAAATTAGCTTTCAACACTCACGTTGAAAATCCAACGTTGTCATCTTCCAAAATTGCGAAATCTTTGAATTTGGCTAAATCTACCGTTTTCAGGATCTTCAAAGCGAAAACTATTATTCGAAAGGAACACATCGAGCGTCGTAGTGGAACTTACGATCGGCATCGGCATTGGAAGATATTGAGAACAATTAGAACAAACCCATGACTTTCGGGTGGCGACAAGGCCATAAAATACAATTCCAACAAAAGGTGGCTATCGTTCTTATTGGGCCTGTTAGAAGTCAAAGCAGACACTGGAACAGAACCGTATGGAATAAATTTGCGGTCGGAATATATAAAGAGAGTTTCTCACGAGGCACCCAGGATCATACTGAAGAACAACGTTACGTATATACACGGAAAAAAATCCGTGGCCAGAACCGTGAACTGCAGTCATGAATTCGAGAATAAGCAAAAATACACCGTGAACTGAATCACGAAATCATGAACTAAATAACGTTTAAAGGGAAACATCCTGAAAACGTTAACTAGTTCACGGTCCGCTTTTATTTTCGGGAACGCTTTTTTATCTGTATAGATGGACTCTGGGCAGCTTCCCACGCTGAAAATTATGTGGGCAAGTGTCTTTGTGTATCTTCGTTTGCTTCGCAACGAACGCATTATTATATGAACATCACTATATTATACATCAAATAAAAAGGGTTGGGAAGGGACCATCAGAGCACCGGATTGAAGCGATTTGGATGGGGAGAGTGGAATTGCCAACTCCCTGTCATTAACAATTCGTGACTTGATGGCGAGCTCTTCTACCCACTCATTGGGAAGTCCTCACGTTTGATGGCTTGTTTGAATTTAGGTTGAAGGATTCTAGCATTGGAAGGAGATTCTTATTATCCCGCGGATTACGCGTAAGTGTCTCTGCTTACGAGTCCGCCCATCCGTTTTTGGCCCTTCAGACAGTGTTAAATTGAATACAGGCAGATGTCGAACTTGATCAAATCATTCGTAGAGGACGATCCACTGTCTCATGGCTGTGCCTGCAACGATGAGTGGTATCTTTTACATACATACACATCTTCGTTTGCTTCGCAACCAAAGCGTGGCACTTGGAGCTACTCAGTCTGCGTTCCTGGCTACGCTTCACAGGTTCATTTCTCGTCGAGGCTGGCAATTGCACATACATTTGGATAACGGAAAGAGTTTCGAATCGGATAACGGGAAGAACTTTGAATCTCCAGCACATATAATTTCGATTTTGCTAATAAGATCGCTAGAAAATTTCTGATTTGGCAAGCGATTTTCGACTGTGGATAAAAAAATCTAGTTTTCACTTGTTGTTGTTTTTTTTTATTAATGTTTTTTTTTTATATAAACCCCTCGCATGCAGTCATGTCAATTTCACTATAAATGAGTCTACGAGCTCGTCGATCTGCCACAGTTGAGAGGCACTTAAGCATTTAGTACCGTTACAACACACAGTGGCGGCTGTTCTTATAAAAGTCGGACGAAACCTAAAATGTTTGTATATCGGCCTGAAAATTACATATTTAGTAAATTTTGGGGTGTTGAGTTGATTTTTGACATCAACAATTATTTTAAATGGAAGATAATCTCTCTAAAGTGCAACTGAACCTTTCTTACGAGTATGATATTTTTTCAGTTCATACAAAATTTGAAACCCTTTTTCAGTAGAATTTCAACGTAATCAAAAATAATTTTAATAGGGTAATTGACGGATTTAGTAATACTTTAACCTATTATCGTCAGCCAGTGGACTATTAAGTGTGTGAAGTCAGTCATAAATTGTTTATTCATTTTAAGTCTACACTCTAGAGCATAAGGGGTGGGGGGAGGGAGTGGGTTGAGTTTATTTTATTTATTGTTCTCTAGGTTGGAGGTGGGTAGTAGGAAATGCATACGCAACAGATTTAGCAATATGAAAAAAAAATTAAACCGTCAATTGTATTGCTACAAAAGAAGGGTTATCTAGTAAGTTGAAATTAATTGCATATAGTTTGAAGGGGGGGTGTATAATACAGATAAATCTATATATATGGCAACTCTGCACGCAAACTTCACGCAAACATCAGCACCTTCGTAGTCCCGAATGGCAAACAGCCACGGAGAAAGAGAAGCTCGTTATACAAGATGTGTCACAACTACATACAAGCGAGCTCCCATAAGCGCCCATGCAAATAATTACATCACTAAATTTTTTGCGGTCTACTAATACGCTTGCAGTTAATCTTCTTCCTCACCCTGTATAAATGCTCATTGGATTCGACAGGCTCGTTCGAACACCAATACTTGCATTTTGTGTATGAACTTTGAAATTGTACAAAGTTGAAAAGGTCCGGTGCACTTAATCGGACGGAAGTCAATTTAAAAAAAAAAATACAAGTTTTCTTTCTCATCAAAGATGTGCTCGACACCAATCGGTAATCAATATTTTTTCTCCTATGTCATTAAATGTGTTTAAGCTTTCGTTTTTTATTTAATTAGAAATTTTCTTAAAAAGAAAAAATATATTGGATCCGGTTCTTGATATAGCGAGTTCGAACGATAAACGTACTGCTATTGAAAACTACATAGAAAGATTTGTAGGAGGAACCATTCATGAAGAATATGAGAAGCAAATATCAATATTCTTTCGAGAGTTCTTGCGTCGATGGAGTAAATCACAACGGAAAAAGGATCGCTTTTTAAAGGAAAATGGTGATTGGCTCGACGATTTTTTTGTACTTTCTGGACCTAGTTCATCAACATCAGAAGCAAATGTCAATCAAGGTGGTCGACCTTCAAAAGAATTCGGTGATTGCAGCAACCGAAGTAAGCGTCGAAGAACGGAAGAATTGCGTCGTACATGTAGCTTTAGTACGTTCTTATTGCTCTTACTTTGTATTTTTTTCTCTTTAACTTAAATGTTTTTTTTTCTTTATAACTTTATAATAGGTGAGTTGAAGTTTGCTACTGAGGTGGCTTTGCGTGCTGATGGGCAGAAGGAAGTTGCAGGCATTCTGAAGACTGGTGTCTCTACGCAAAGGCTATCTGATGAACAAGCTTTAGCTGTATTTGTTGATGCAAAGCTATCTAAGCGTAGCTACAACATCGTAAGAGAGCCTGCAAAAACCATATACCCACCATATGACTCAATCTCTGCTGCTAAAAAGAAGTGCTATCCTCCAGATCAGTACTTCGAAATTTCAGAAGGTCTTTGCAGAATTGATTTACAGCAACTTTTAAATCATACTGTTTCAAGATTAATTAGTCTTGTGCAGTTCAATTTTACTAATCTACCTAATGACGATTTGCGGCTTGTTCTGAAATGGGGGATGGATGGAACTACGCTAAGTGAGTACAATCAAACATTTAAAAGTTTGGAAAACTCAGACGCAAACGTAATTTTGACATCACTTGTTCCACTAAAACTGTTTCAAGGGGAAATTGTCATTTGGGAAAACTTGTTTCCATCATCGACTCGGTATTGTAGACCAGTTTCTCTACAACTGGCAAAGGAAACTGTCGATACGACCCGTCAAGAATACGACCGGATGAAAAATGCAATTTCAAAGTTACAGCCTTTTATTGTAAATGTTAACGGTAGAGAACTTAACGTCAAATTTGAACTTGTTATGAGTATGGTTGATGGTAAAACTATAAACGCCATAACAAACACATCATCTGCGCAAAGGTGTTATCTTTGCAAATCAACATCCGCAGAATTTAATGACGTTGAAAAAATGTTGAAGAAATCTGTGAACAGTGATTTTCTGGATCATGGCTTGAGCAGTCTACATTGTTTGATGAGATGTTTTGAGTGTTTGCTGCATATTGCATATAGGCTGGAATTCTGCAAATGGGTGAAAACGGCTCATATTGAGCTGTTCAACAGCACCAAACAACGCATTCAAAAGGAGTTTTTCAGCAGACTGGGCCTACACGTGGACAAGCCACGTTCTGGTCTCGGCACAAGTAACAACGGCAACACGGCAAGGCGATTTTTTGCCAATGCGGAAGTCTCTTCTGAAATTACGGGCATTGATTTGGATTTGATAGTCCGATTTCGTACGCTACTAACAGCCATTTCTAGTGGTAAAAGGATTAATGTTTCGAAATTCAAATCTTATGCTACAGAAACCGCTTTTTATTACGTGAAGCTATATGGCTGGTTTCACATGCCTACAACGGTTCACAAACTGTTGATCCACGGAAGTGACATTATCGATCGCTCTTCGATTCCCATCGGAAAGCTCTCAGAAGAAGCCCAAGAAAGTATGAATAAGGAGATTCGACGAACGCGCGCAAGTAATGCTTGGAAAGGATCACGTGAAAGGACAAACGGAGACGTGTTTCGTGGATTGTTGGTTGCATCGGATCCGGTTGTGTCTAGCTACAGACACAACAAGCCGAAACCGAAAATCGATTTGCCAAAAGAAGTTCGGGATTTATTAATCTTTGATGAACATGATGATGATGTTGATCACCATGCGTCTCCATATCCACCAAAGGCCGAACAAATTAAAATCATTTTTTAGCATATTTGCGCAACGATGCGCAAAATGGGGCCTAGCAATTCGGAAAGTAGAGATAATTTCCTATATAATTCACACTATTCCACCTTTTCGTACTGTTTCACCAGGTTGTACAGTGAACATTTGTAAAGAAATGTAGGTTAATTGTAATTTTTAAGCATATATTACGAATAATTTAAAATAGTTTGGAGCCATTTTAACAAATGTATTGGTATGAAAAATAAACTTCAATCATTTTCCTTCAAATTGAAGCTTTGTTTGCTCAAATCGGTTGAAAATTGAAAGAGTTACAGGCATATCAAGCAAACCTAAATATTATGGTTTTCAGATATGAAAATCACCAAAATTGTACGACACAGGAATGTTCAAAGTGCTGCCAAAAATCGAAAACTCATCCAATCCGCACGAAATTTGGAGAAAATGTAATTCAATATATGAAAAACCTAAGAAAAATATACAATGCCAAAAATAAAGACCCAAATTTTATAGATTATGACCGGCTTTCGGCCACTGTGCAACAGGGTGGATTTCATCTAACAATTGCCTTCCATTTCGTCCAACCGGGGAATATTGGGCAATTGTTAGGCGGTAGCTGAAAAAGACTAGAGAAGTGGCTTGGGACGCTGCGGAGATGAAGAGATGGTGGAATAAAATGACCAGAGTGTTCAAAAGATGATGCAAGGTATTTCAAGACAAGTTCATCATTTCATCAAAACCAAAATAAAATAAGACTGTTGATAGTTTTTTACTGAAAAGGCTTTATTTTGATTAGTTAACTATTCCATTTCAAAGCATCCCGAGATAGAACTGATGTCTTGAGTCCAGATGTTAAGTCAATTGATCTTTAAGTAGTGTTCGGAAAACCACAACTAATGCGCTAATGCGTTTTGCCACGTCAAATGCATAGACACAAAAATCACTGATGAATATTCAGGTTTGGAAACTCATTGCTTTGTTTGGCAGTTGGTATGATTTAAATAGGTGGTTTGTAAAAGCCTTCATTTTTTGTCATTCTGAGCATGAGTGCGAAAAGCCAAAATTTCTTTCTTACAAGGCTGCTCAACGAGTGAAATCTTAGAATAAGTTTTTGAACATTCAGTGCAAACGATTTTTAACAGTTTAAACTATCATCCGATTTGATTTGCATGCATTTTTCCAGACTTTTTGGAGACCATCTCCGGGTGTTTAAAATGGACTTTGCAGTTTAAGGAAGGTTAAGGTGTTAAAATTTTGCTTCTACACTTTCCAAAATGTTTGTGAAACCCAATATCACATCAAATTATGTTCAAAAGCAGGAAAACACAAGACACATCACTAACAATTTACACATTCCCATCTATCAACAAGTGGTATTCAAGAAGAATGGAGATACATTTATAAACATTTATATTAAAACAAACTCACCAAATCATACAATGATTGGTGATTCAATAAGAATTTGAAGAAATTTACGTAGAGTACTCCAAAAAATACACAATCTAATACACATGGTAAGCGGCGCAGAAGATCTCCAACAAAGTTCTTTCCAGCCAATCATAAAATTTAACGCTATTCAATTCCCAATTGCCAAAATTCGTTTATATAGGGCTAAACCTTGCGTGCTTGGAAAACTTTGGGGGGCAACCACGGCGTAGAGGTTAACATCCATACCTCTCACGCTAAAGTCACGAGTTCCAATCTCACCCCCGGACAAGTTACGAAAATACCAAAACGGTATTTGAGTGACTACGACGGGAAATAAACCAGCCCAGGGCTGAAAATCTCGATAATCAAGAAACTAAAAAAAAACTGGACAACTTTGGTTTTTATCGTTTATTTGTTCTTTTATCAAAAGATAAACGAAATTTTGTTTGAAAATTATATATTTAAAAGAAAATTCAACCCTTTACAGTGTAATCAACAAAACGCTTCACGGAACTCAACAGTCAAAGTCACCGAATCAGTCTAAAAACTTCTTACAGAATATGGATCAGCTCACCCTTGACGACAGTGATGATGATCCGATAAACCGTTCAAGGTTCTTGCGAAGAGACATCCTTTTTGAGGTGTTTGACGAACTTAACGGCTGATCCACCTGACCCAGTCGCGCTGATTCCCAAGCGCTCTAAAAATGCTGCAAGTCGTCCTTGCCCTGTGTTCAGTGCTGGAGACGGGGAGTTCCAAATTGCCCTTCAAGGCAAGTACCCATTCAATAAGCGCAATCTCTGCTCTGATGTTCTCTCGCCTTGCAGCTCAAGCATGTCAAGCGCTACGCACCAATTAATATCGACGATCCAAGGACGCAATCATATGGCTTTTTGGAAGCTCTTGAGCCCCCCGACACAGTCGAGATAATGCAGCCAGCGTTTTTAAGTCATCCTGATCCTGTGTTTGGGCCAGGCGGGTAACGGGATCTAATGTCAGCCTAGCTCCTTTATTCGGCCTATATCCCAAAAATGTCATAAATTCAGCAACAATCGACAAAATCATGTTGATCGATTTATTGTGAAGCAGTTGAGACTTTTTTTTTTTATCAATTGATAGTTATACATTTTGCTAAATTGAATCAATATGCCAATAAGGAAATCTAGATATACAGAATATCATTATGTGTAATACATTAACTGTTCACATACGAACATGAACAATGAATTCACAAGAATACCGTAGTCCCAACAGTATTGGATGGTTATATTTCTCCAGTTCGAAAGAAATATCGAACCTTCCTCTTGATGGAGACCATCAGCGCCCGCACAGTGAAAACGGACACGGAATCAGCGCATTTCTTCCATTTTGCTCGCATTTGCTGGATGTCCTTGTTTGCCCCGCCGCTTCGTCAAGGTCGCTGCTTTGAAATTGCCCAATATTATTCGATTGGTCGAAATTTCGGGCAATTCGGAGGATTCATTAGCTTGGGGACAAAATCGATCTTGTTGGCAGCATACCACTACAGAACCGTCTTGGAGTAGTGGCAGCTGGTCAAATCGGGCCAAAAGATGAGGTTGCCCCTATGCTTGCGGATGAACAACAATACACACTTTTTCAGGCATTCTTTGATGTAAACTTGGGATGTCATTGTCGAGGATGTGACGAATGGTTCCGTTTTCAGGCCACAACTGTAAATCGTTTGCCAAATCATAGTCATCTTCGCGAACTTGTTGGCAAACACGAACTTGTATCTTCCCGGCACATCCTCACGTCCAGTCGCGATGTAAAACTTTTGGGAGAGGGCGGTCTGAGAATTTAGAAAATTAGTTTACGTGTTTTATGAACGGGCCCATAAAAGGAGTGCTAGATTTTAAATAATTTCATGGGTTTAAGCCAAATATCGCCAAGTCTGTTGTGAGGAAGATAGACAGCAATTTCGTTGTTTACACTTGCTTTGGATTGCAAATAAATGAGGGAAATTTTGCACGTCTTTTGTTGTATTTGTACAGGAGTCATTCCATCCGAAGTGTCCACACCACAAGTTTTCGACCTTCTCAGATTTAAACCTTCTAACATGGTTAGAAGAATGCGAAAAAAATACTATTATTGATCGGTAGTGTGGCCAAACATGTTATTTGTGTATTTGAAAAATAAAATTGTGTTTTTTGTCATATGTCTTCTTACCGGTCCAGAGATACAAGAATTTGAAGCAAAAATGTTCTTAAATATAAGCGTTTTTTCATAAGCGCATACTATTTTTTGGCTTAATTTTTAGATTAACCTTAATTTAGCCTTGATATTCTGAGTCTTTCCCAAGGTACAGCGATTTGACGGAAATAACCCAACAAACATTGCATACTTCATAACAACTTTCAATGATACATACGTAAGTGTCGCACAGAGCTTGCAGCTGTATCTTGACAAGATCTCTGAAAATTTTCTCCTTGATACTAACACAACCTTCTTGTTGAAGAAACATTATTCTCTCTCCAGATTGTTTAAGTTTGTATGAGAAAGCTAATGGTTTCGATAAATTGACGATTGAATTATTGTTTATAATAATGAAATGCGTTCATTTGAAAATGCGTTCCAGAAATTATTTTATTATCCATAATAAAAAGACTGAGAAACAGGGTGGACTTGAAGTTTTTAAAATCAAATTCTACTAATAATTTTTAAATGAATAAAACATGTTTGGCAACATTGCCGTTCAAAAACGAGTTTCTTGAAACTGTTTTCTTTTCAGAAATCACCTAATAGCTTGTATTTACGCATAATAAATCCGAAGGCATAAACAAATTGAAATGAGGTGTTTTAATAAAAGAAAAATGATAAATAAGAACTGATTTCCTACGACAGTTTGTATCTTACGAAATACTGAGGTAACCTTGAATAAAAGATGTTTTCCATGCAACAAAGTTTCAGGAAGATGATGGATGTATAATAATATTTTTGAAGTCATATTTTCCTGATTTTACTAAAATTTCAGTTCCATTTGTCTGTGGATTTTTTTTTTGAAATTTTGCAAATCATGGACTTATGAACAATTTTCTTCAGAAAACAGATGCTTCAAAAAACCAAAAAAACACCTTTTTAGACCGGAAAATTACGAAGATATCACCAATATGAAAAACGCATTTTTAAAAGAAACGCGTAATTAAGGGGTAGTTCTTTTGAACGAGTTAAATCAACTAAAAAACCTGGGGCTTTTACAAGTAGATGCTTGACGAATAGTTTCTCAGAGTTTGCTTTAAAGCTGGGAAGGTCGAATATAAATTTGTACTTCTTCTCGAATGGAATGACCCATAGAAAACTTAACAAAATTTATATTCTGTGGTGCACTAGAAATTAAAAATAAACATGCTAAGTAATTTCTATACATTACGTAGACAAATACTTTTTTCAGACATAGAGGACGAAATGGTGTTGGTTTATTGGGAACACGCAAATGTGTCAAAAAAATAATATTTTTCTCTAGAATTCTATTTATATATTCTCATTTGCATTGTTTTGCATTGTTTCCGAAATGACTCATTTAAAGTCTTACGTACAAACATATACACTGATAATATTTTTTTTCACATATGCACTGATAATCACCCCGATTCTGTGTTTCAACGGATTTGTGTTTTGTTCGGAACTGACATTTCGTTCTAGTTTGAATTTTGTGTTCGCCATCCCGACCGTTTTTCTTCTTTTTTTTCGTTTCGATCCGGTTTAGATCGACTTATTTGCGAAAGTTTTCGTAGAATTCGAAATGTCAAAAAAATCATAAACAAGTTGCCGGTCGGTTTGCTGAAATTTGAGTTTGGTTTCATATATCATAGTTTTTGGTGTGGATGGAAGCTCAATGAGAAAAAAAAATTAATTTCATCAATGGATAATGCATTATTACCGATTTTGGCTGAATGAGAAGAGATCGGATCACTTCGTTATCACTGGAGGAACCACCGGGAATCATTTGATGTTATGAAGCTTTCAGATAATGCGTAAAGGGTGATACGGTCAAAATTTGGTCAAGGGAAAACGCGTGTAAATCGGTGAAATCGTTTATTTAAAAAATCAAATTAAATTTCTTTTTTAAGTTCAATTAGAATAAAATTCAGGAAAAATATTCAGTTAGGCTTCCGCTTTTCCAAATCCGAATTGCCGGGCCTTACGCTTGACCCCTGCCATCAGATTTTGTACAGCCACCTTGTCCACCTTCTTCGCCGCAGAAAGCCAGTTTGCCTTGAACTGCTGCTCGTCCTTAGCAGTTTTTTTGGTCTTCTTTAGGTTCCGCTTGACAATAGCCCAGTATTTCTCAATTGGGCGGAGCTCTGGCGTGTTGGGAGGGTTCTTGTCCTTGGGAACCACCTGCACGTTGTTGGCGGCGTACCCCTCCATGGCCTTTTTACCGTAATGGCAAGATGCCAAATCCGGCCAAAACAGTACGGAACAACCGTGTTTCTTCAGGAAAGGCAGCAGACGTTTATTCAAACACTCTTTCACGTAAATTTCTTGGTTGACAGTCCCGGAAGCTATGAAAATGCTGCTTTTCAAGCCACAGGTACAGATGGTTTGCCAAACCAGAAATTTCTTTGCGAACTTTGACAGTTTCGTGTGCTTGAAAATATCTGCTACCTTTCCCCTTCCTTTTGCCGTATAAAACTCCTGTCCCGGAAGCTGCTTGTAGTCGGCTTTGACGTAGGTTTCGTCGTCCATTACCACGCAGTCAAACTTTTGGCTCGATGCACGGTTGTAGACGATACACCCAGCTTATTTGCGGCATCTCGGAGAGATAGGTTAGGGTTTCGCTTGAAACTACCGGCAACTCTCTTTGTCGTCTCAGCGGCTTCCGGTTTTCGATTTCCCCCCGATCCAGACTTCCTGGCTGTCGACAAACGTTCCCCAAACACTTTAATTACATTTGTAACGGTTGATTTGGCAACTTTTAGCGATTTTGCCAACTTTGCGTGCGAGTAGCTCGGATTTTCGCGATGCGCGAGCAAAATTTTGATACGCTGCTCTTCTTGCTTGGACGGCATTTTGACAACTGAAGAGTGAATTCCAAAATCAAAATAGGAGCAACATTCTACACACACACACACACCTTCAAAATGAGGGGTGTTCAGGTTTTTTAAATGCAAAATTGAAAGAAATACGTCAAGTTGATATTGACCAAATTTTGACCGTATCGCCCTTTAAGTGTGATGTGATGTGTGATGTGTGATAAGAACCCACCATCAGTGCAAGGATTACCTATGGCTGCAGGACTATTCTCCGCAGGTTGTTCTGAGAGGATAGCCTACGTGATGGCTTCTTGTAGCAGGGTCAGCCGATCTCAGTGAGGACCTTCGGAAGACTACGGCCAGAAGGCCGCGTGTCTTCGCATGACAAGGGACTGGCGACTCCACGAACCCTTGTCCAGTCAACAAATCCTTCGACTGCCTTAGGCTACCCCCCTTGGGCAATCCCCGTTATATAGTTGTTAAAGGAACAGTGGAAATTTTTAGCATAAATGACTTATAAAATAAAAAAAATAAAAAAATGTTAAGACAAAAAGAAAATTCCACGGCTATATTGAACTTTAGATTCAATTAACACATTTTATTTGTTTTTATTTGCACTAGTAAATGTACTGGGATATTGCAAATTTCTACTGTTCCTAATAATATAGTTGTGGGCAATAAAATGAGGAAGGATCTTACCTAAAAATTACATTTCAAATAACTTACCATAAAAGCATATCAGTCTCTATGTTGCATGATAAAATCAAGGGATACTACTTTCCAACGCATCTTCCGCTGCATGTTATTCGTATAGGACTAATTTGCTTTTATAGACTGTTCCAATATGATTGGATCAAGAGCTTAACTGCATATACTGTGCTGGTTTTTACAAGGTCTCACTCTTCTCATATTGAAAGACATCATGAAAGACCCAATTGCTATATATACAAATTTCAAAAACCCAACCTACCTCTTGTTGCATTATTAAATCCTCGTAAATTGAAATTTAAAGTGATCGTAAGTGTAGTGATAGTAAAGTAATAGCAGCAATTCACTAAAATCTCGGTTTGAGGTATCCTGAAAAAGTATGTTACATCTATTGAAATTTAATAATTTTATTTTACTCATATTTACTGGTAACTATTTGCTGCTTGATGCTGATTTTATAACCTCATCTATGAAGTAAAATCAATAAAACCACAATTATCAAATATAATAACATTGTGAGTAATGATAAAGTAATGACAAGGATTGAACTGTAAAATCAGACACAAGCTAAATGCATACAACGCTGTATAAATCATATCCGCTCGAATTTGGTATAATGTTCATTTGCAAGACGGTAATGAAAAATACATTCAATAATAATTGCAAAAGCCTATCACCGACTCCGTTGCCACCTTCTGACATCTAATGGATTGTTACTGAAAATTAAATAAAAATTAGATATTTATCAATATCCTCCTAGTCCTGGAAATGCTAAAACAGTATAGATCATTCCAAAAATCAAAGATGAAATTTCAATAAAAGACATGTTGTAATATTTTTTCTTCATACTGTTCTAGTAACATTTCAAAGATAGCAATTGGAGTAATCGAAGAGTCCAGTTTGATGATATCTGAAATAAATGGCTTATTTAATAATAATACCACCAAACAAAATATTTAAATATAATCCTTTACTGCTTAGAAGCACATGTCAGTCTTTTATGAATTTTGTGAAAATATTTTTTTTTTCGTCTTTTATAATTTCATGAAAAATAAATTGAGCCTTTTATGCTTGTCATGTTGCTCCAGGGTCTTACATGGTTTTGGAATGCAAAGATGATTCTATAGCGTGCTGAAATTATTATTAAAATGAGAATGGAAAATATACAATATGATTTAAAGGTACACGATCTTCAATCGCACCCCTCACTTCGCTATTGTCAGATTGACAACATTGCCCAGGCTACGCCAACCAGCGTCTCCATGTTTCAGCTGGCAGTCTTTTGTGATCATATTACTCGTGGAGGCGTGAGGTAGGAACTTGTGAGGACCAGAGGTCGGTTGCACCCTCCTTCGAAGTTGTCAACTCACCATTTGAAGCCCTTGACCGTATCGCCCTTTAAGTATCCATTTAACTCAGAACTTCAAGATGTTTTCTCTACTGTTTGTTGTAAATTCTCAGGTTTATCTTAAACTTCCGCCTGAGCAAAGAAGCCTTCCGGTACGTTTTAGGGAAAATTGAAAATGATTTTCCCAACGTTAGGAAATGTGGGCTATCTTTTAAGGTTAAGTATGTTTGCGATTCTTCGTGGAAGGAAATAACAAGCATGGAGCAGGACAAGATTTTCAAATTACAATTTCACAGCAAAATTTTTTAAAGGTACTATCTAAAATGCTTAGACATTCCCAAGCAACACACAGGTTTTATAAGGGTTGAAAATACTATCATACAGCTAGATTTGGTTATGAAGAAGCTTACTCAAAGTTAAATCATGAAGATGTGTTACTCGGGTTTCAGAGCAGAGACTGTTTTCAAAAAGGATACACCTTAAAATTCCGGATGAAGAACAGCGGCGTGCAAAACTTACTTATATCAAAAATCCCAAGAATAATTATGTTCGTATTGTAAGTATTACGTAGTAGTTAAATTAATAGAATAAATTGAGATTCTATATTTTTTTAGGTTTGTGATGATCAGCAGGGAGCTCAACATGATTCTCATATTTGGCGAGTAAGTCCTTCACCAGCTTACTTCGTGCAGGTGCATAGAAACGAGGAAGTGAATACTTAGATTCTAGGTAATTTTTAATTTACATTTTCAAACATCTTGAATGTAGGTGTTGGATTATAAGATTATTATTCACAATTGGTATCCAGAATTCCTTCCACGATTGCAGGTAGCCCTGTTAAATTAACTGCTTGCTCCTCCAGCTCAGACAAATGAATCAACTTCGCACTTTGCTCTCTCTGGTTCTGAGTGAGTTTCCATTTAACGATGATTTGTATTCGGCCCAGACATGCAGAAAATCACAAAGAAATACCTATCAAAATACATATTTTATGGAATTATTTTAGTAATTACTTTTTCCCAACCAGTGCCGTCGCCGATTGGAAGCCCCAAACTGTTCAGTTCTGCTGTGAGAGTTTCCCAGAATGGCCCGGAATTTCCGCGGGAAAATCTCTTCGCAAACTCCGGTTGTGGCTCCAAAATCAGCACCATCCGCTCAAATTGCTTTTTTGTGGCAGTTTTGTTTTCATTTCCCCCTGTTAAATCAAGATAAAAATAAACCAACATTTTTTCAAATCCCCACATCCGCAGCAAAATGTTATCGGAAGAAATTCGACTCAGAGCAGCGATTCGAACGTAAACAAGAATGGGTTTAACGTTCGAAAAGTAGCTTGAACGAATTTTAAAAACACAAAAACACCCCGACCGGTTGGGAAATGAATTCCCTCCGACCGAATACAGATTCGGGGTGAATATCATTTTTATTCGCTTAGGTTCATTTTGTAAACCCTGATTATGTACACAGAAAAAATTATATGAAAATCACTTATGATTTAATCTAAAACTTCTGTGAAAGTATATCGACATAATTAATGATTGAATGCAATTTTCAATTTGTAATATCGTATATAGCGAGATACACTGCCTTCATTGAAAGTTATATCATATTCATTACAATCTTTCAACTTGAATTCATATTTGCATCCGATAACACCTAAGTATATGACACGTTATTATTTTTGCGTCTTGAACGCTTAAAATTTACATGATATCAACACAATACAGTACCACCGCTCAGTTTGTCAAGTCAGAATAAAATAGTTGTCACCGCCATATTGTGTGCGTGCATTGTACGGGAGCATCAACAATTGTGAAGAACATTGTCTAAAAGTTCGAAAAAAAAAATGGTGTGCGACTGTGAGAATCGTAGTGAGTATGTGTAGGATTTTATGGATTCACCGAAGCCGACATGATTGAAAGTGCCCAGTCGACAAATGGAACACGTTTGCAAATCTCAAACCAGAAAAAATCTTCTAACAGCTGCACGTAAATGGAATCAGCGTTTAAACCAATAAATAGAAGATTTTTGAAATCAAAAAATTATTCCATTTATTTTTGAATGAAAGACAGGAAATAAATCCTAACCACAAAAAATCTGAACCGTAGGATACAACATATTGTAAATTTACAGCTCATATAAAGACCGCACGAGTATATTTACAGCTAACTTTTTTCAATGCTGTAAATTAAAGATCCCTCGTTAATTTCTATGGAGTATGATAGAGGTCAATTTGTTACATTAAAGTACTCATAATTTTACAGGTTTTGTTCGAACTGTGTACCTACAACACATGCTTCATAGATTGTTCAAAACATTCGTATTCCTCGTCATCACGCAAAATGCCATCATTACAATTTTTTTTTTTATTTTACCTCGGCCTATTTCCTCACATGGTGACAATCACCGACGCCAGGAAGACAACTCTACCACCTGGACCCTAACTAACTACTCATGAATATGTGCCGGGACCAACGGCTTTACTTCCCTTCCGAAGGAAGACGTGACCAGATTTTTTCGCCTCAGAAAAACCACCGACGTCGACTGGAATTGAACCCAGACCCACTTTCAGTCACGCTCACCACTGCACCACCGACGCCGGCCATCATTACAACTTATTACTACAATGTAGAAATGATTTTCATGTAAACTTGCCAGTCATTGCCCCTCTACTATCTTATCCGCACATGATGGTGTTGCTGCTGAGAAAGCCTTGAATGATTTGTTTTACTTCTACATAACAAAAAAGCATCTCACGTTTCGAGTCAAAAGGTGTGACTTCATCTTCATTAATCATTAATCTTCTCTCGAGTCACCCCGGTCTAGTGAGATCAACCACGGATTTAGTATCAGCTCTTCGCAATAGGACAGGATCGAATCCCGAATAGAAAACATTTGATAAGGGCTTATGCTGAAGCGTTCTTGGCGACAGCCATTACCTCAACATTTAGAATTGATACAAGTCAGAAGCTGTACTAGATATTAAAAATTCAATCACATCAGTTTGTATGCTTACTTGATGTGATCAATCTGATAGAGTTCGATTCGATGTTCATTCACTAACAATCGAGATTTATCAATTTGAAATAGCAAGGTAAGTTTGCGAGAGCGAGATAAAAGATAGGAAAAATTACATGGAGCAGCGATTCACCATAAGTTCAACATGTACGATGTAATCCCTCCCCTTAGTTCCGTTTTTTTTTCGTAGGTCAGATCAAGTAGACAAAACAGATCGTTCAGATATCTATACAACGATAAGCACCAGAAAGCCCACTTTTTTTCAACAGAATTTTCGCAGTTCTTGGTGTTGTTTTCGTACAACAAAGGATTGTTGTTTTTAAGTTTACAAATGCGTTGTCCCTTGGACAGCGCATGTGGCATTTAATACGAACCCTGTTCAAAAATAGTACAAATAAATTTCGTAAAACAACGAATAGATCGGTGAGTCAATCGATCGTTTTCGTAGTATGAACTAAATTTTAATCTCAGTGTAGTAACTTCAAATGTTACAAAAATTGAGATCATACTTGGGCGAAGTTTTCACAGGTTGGCCAATCTTTACCAGCGGTTATTTATTTTACAAATATTCATGTTATTTTGTACATTATTATAACACGCAACTTACCATCTTCCCATTCTGTTAATATGTTATTATCCTTTTTTAAATGACAAAAATGTTCAAAGATGTTGAAAGAAAGATAACCGAGTTGTCCGTCTACATATTGATAAAATTGTGCCTTTACCGCCTTGGCCAGTGTTACTGAATTTATGGGTCGACCCACTAGCTTCACAATAATTACACGTGTCGGTAGAGAAGTTTGAGAAAATCTGGACTAGGCTATTCGATACCATGCTATAGAAATCCATGGCAAGAAGGCCATGATTGAAAACATTTTAATTTGACATCCTAATCTCTTTAACAAAGTCATATTTCAACGCAATGGCCAACATTTCCAACAACATTATTTCTCGAACAATAAATAACTCAACTTATCGCGGTGGTTAATGTCATCAACACATTTACCTAAATACTGACCCATGCTAGGGTCACACTCAGCAAAGGGTGTGATCACTTAATCTAGGGCTTCCTAATAGCATTATTCAACACCCTCGCCGTGCACCCCTCCGCTGCAGCTATGGATACATTTCGATTGATTTTTGATTAATCATATTCGACCATTCACACGCGTGACCCACCATCGGTCTCTGCCTCGCAGGCTTTCGCAGATCGTGACGTTTGTTTTATGGGTTCCCCAAGATCGCTATCGAGCAGTCCGTGGACGTCAACTCGTCGAAGGGTGCTCGAGTGGCGGACGATAGCAAACGATGTTGATCGGATTATTTTCTAAATATAATAAAAGTGCATTCATGAATTTGTAAGCACACACCCCGATACGATCGCATTTGATGGAAACACGTCAAAGAATGAAACCAAAGCGCGCTACTTCACACCTCGCCGTACACCTACCGGGTTTGAGAGTGTGTTTTGTTCAAATTTTTGTTGATAGACCGATGGTGGTGTATTGCTTTATTTATGTTGTCTGTTGCAATTAGTGATTGTTTTGGGTAAATATTTGCTGCTGGAGCTGGCAGCGGGGTAATGAAATCAAACATCTGACAAAGAGAATTCGATCGTTCAAGGTTAGCTAGCCGTATGGTGGCGGGCAACTTCAATGGCCGTTTGTACGATTTGGGTTGTTAGGGTGGAATCATGTTCTAAAGGAAATTTGTGTCAGAAAAAAATGCTGCTAAGGGATTATGTTGGCCTACAGTACAGTTATTAGGTAGGTTGAATTATCAATGTCAAAATGATTTCTTAACTGGTGACATTAAAAAAAAGCAAATCTTCGAACAAAATGAAATGAAAAACAAGCAAAATATATGATTTCACTTTCTAACAACTATTTAATAGCCAGATTGCCTTTTTTGACCCTGATGGGGCGACAAGACTCAAGAAACGAACAATGCAAACCGAAAGGCTTCCAGTCGTCTTTGAAAAGCCATCCCACTACACATTCAATATCGTCGGAGTGGTTGAAGTGCTCTCAAGATTTTCGGGTGATATTTTCAGACCCCGTATGAATATGTTTACTTTACAGTACAAACAGGCATCCAATTAGGTCGTATCATTTGCGGGCCATTCTTCCCATCACCGTCGTCGTTGAATCATCACCTCATTAGCCTCATCTTCGCGGCAAAACGATTGAGAGCCGTCACTTCAAGGTGCCAATTTCTCAATTGGAATCATCAATATGAGGCAATGCGGCGCCATAAGCGTTTGCCTAGGCAGGCACTCGCCGACAAATGGGTTCAGTCTAAGTTTATTTTGGGAATGATATGACGATGGTCAAAACGTTGATTAGGGAATTTTCAGTTGTTTTGGCGATGCTTATAATTTTGTTTTAGATCTTGACTTTTCACACTGAAAATATTTTTTCGTAGATCAACTTTCGCTAGTTTGGTAAGCATGTAGTTTGTACATAGAAAAATGTACACAAAAACCCCCCACACCAACACCAAAATTCAAAATAAAACAAGATTCGCTACATTTTCTGGCAAATTTATTTTGTTTTCTTCAAAATAACACCCATTTGAAGCGACGTACACGTGTCAACGCTTGACTCAGCCATCCATGCACTTTTCATAAGTCGTTGGAGGGATGGCGTTCAGCTCTTTTTCGTATTCTCTTTTATAGCCTCAATGGACTAGAATCTCTTTCGTGGGCGTGGCGTTTTGAGTTTGGAGGAAAGGAAAAAATCGACGCCTCCTTCGCCCTTCCCTTTTTTTTCCATTTCCTCCCTTCCCCCCCGGGGCCCTAATGATGCGTTTCATGAAGGGGCCTCGGAAATTATGTCTTCAGCAACCTTCTTTTGGTGGTCATTTTGCGCGAAATTCAGATCTTTCGGAACAAGCCGTGCGGTAACGCGTTTCATGCCCAAAATATCAACAATAATGTGCTGAACGGTTCCATATGAGTTATTGAGATTACTAGCCGTCTCTCTTAGGCTCATGTGACAATTTACAAGCACAGTTTTCTTAATAATTGCCACGTTTTTGTCGGTTAATATTCGATGTTGAAGGGCATCCGGAACAAAGCAAGCCTTCGACCACGTCAAAACAACTTTTATACCATTTTTACCATTTATACGATTCGTATGCTCTAGTTTTCGAAAGAACAGATCCCCCATAGGCTTTTTGATGCATTTCAATTAAACATTCCGTATGCCTGATATTTGATCATAGTGTTCACATTGGATGAATTTTACCCAAAGTTTCAGTAGAAAATATATAACGGGTTAAAAGTTACAACCATGTGAAAATGAGGCAATTTGATTTTATATACCCTGTAGCTCCAAATTTCATTTAGGATGCATTTTTAGCAATTATCGATTGGTCTGGATCGTCATGTTTCAATACGAGATCGGTCAAGAAATTCTAATTGAATTGATCCAAATAATTCTACAGTCAGTTTTTCGGAGCTAAATTTTCCATGATAAAATTTCTACTGAAATAAACCACCCACACTTGTTAGTGGCCCAAACAGCATCTTTACTGTTGCACCAAAATTTGAATAATTTTGCTGTGTATCTCTGTACAGAGAGTAAACCGGGAACATAGTATAATATCTTATTCGCTGCCGACGTCAGTTGAATTCAGCACACCATTTAAACCAAACCATGGTATCCAACACCCCAGTGATTTCTCGTGGTAGTGCAGTGGACTCTGGGCTTCCCTTAAAGCGAGTACCTGCATGAACACATTCCTACCCATTCTCTACTTGACTCGCATTCGGACATGGCCACCCCGGTATTGCCTATTATAAAATTGAGATCACCTGCTCTGTTTAATTACTGCTGATCTGGTAAAACGGTGTAGCAGCTATCGGGCGCTCAATAATACTAATGCTCATGCTCAATATTTTCATCATACGAGTATTCCCGCAGTTTTCTGCTCCCCTCTTTTTGTAAACCTTCCCTTATTAGATATGAGATGCAATGTGTTCGTCCCTAATTGAAATTACTGTAGTACCTATGAAATTCGCTACAAAAGATTATTACGATGCAAGGAAATGGAGCAGCACATCGAAATTTTAGATATAACGTTTGCATTAAAGAAATTGACAAAAATTGTCGATTTTTCATGGGTTTACCCTTCACCCACACTGACGAAACTACCCATGCAGCATCAATCATAGTAACCCATGAGTCAGCAGACAAAATTTGACAGCTCTATCAGTCGAACTCTAACCGTGATGGCAAAAACAGTGAAGCAACTCCGTTCAGAAGTGTGCGCGTTCAAAGAACGGCACCCCGCCGCGTCGAAAACGGACATCGTGCGGCACTTTGTGGACGCCGGATACGCCCGTTCCGGCATCTACAACATCTTGGCACTATTAGACAACAATCAGAGCATCAAAAGAAAGCCCGGTTCCGGACGGCCGACGACCCTGAGCGACAAGAAGCTCCAAAGGATGCTGAAGAGGAAGACCGACGGAAAAGTGGCTACATCGCTGCGTGCGCTTGGCCGGGAGGTCGGTTCAACCGGCCAAATAGTGAAAAAGTACCTGGCGAACATGAACATACATGTCAGGAAGCGGAAGTCGCGTCCACTGGTTTCGGAGCTGCAGGCAATGACGCAGCGGCAGCGGCTGAATAAGATGGTCAACTCGATTTTCCCGGCGAATCGCGACGTAGCGGTGGTGATGGACGACGAGACCTATCTCACCCTGGATGGCAACGACTGGCAGGGCACTTCGTATTTTAACTTCCCCTACGAAGGAAGTGAGCTCCGAGGTGAAGTTCATTTCACACACCAAGTTCCCCAAGAAGCTGCTGCTGTGGCTGATAATAAGCGAAAAGGGAATGTCACAGCCACTTTTCTTTCGCTCCGGACTGGCCGTGAACGTGGAAATTTTTAGTACGAAATGCCTGCCGGAAGTTGAGTCGTTCATTAATAAATACCACATGGGCGAAGACGCGGTGCTCTGGCCGGATCTGGCGTCGGCCCACTACTCGAAGCGATCGTTGGAGGAGATGGAGCGGCTGAATATCGATGTGGTACCCAAGTCGGCGAACCCGCCCAACGTCCCCCAGCTGCGTCCCATCGAGAATTTCTGGGCCAACCTGAAGCGTAAGATCTACTCCAACAATTTTGTCGCGAAAACTGAGGAGGAATTGATAAATAAAACGAAGAAAGAACTCAAAAACATGCCTACACGCATGTTTTCGTCCGCCATGGCGAATGTTCCGGTTAACTGCCGGAAGGCCGCTCGCAAGGGCGTAGAACTTTTTTGCAAGTAAGCTTAAATAATTACCTTCCATGGGAAATTTATCAAAAGCAATTATCTGTCTTAGCCTTTTTTTTATCACCATCCGAAAAAAGTCATTTTTTTAATGCAAACGTTATTTTGAGGGGCGACCCCGGCGTAGTGGCTAACATCCATACCTCTCACGCCAAAGTCACGAGTTCGAATCTCACCCCCGGACAAGTTACGAAAATACCCAAAAGAGGTATTTGAGTGAATACGACGACGGAGATGAACCAGCCCGAGGCTGAAAATCTCGATAATCCAGACAAAAAAAAAAAAAGTGTGGGCAGTCAAAATCATATGTGCAAAAAATGGAGCTGAGGCAAGGACTGAAAGCGCAAAAAGTAAAAAAGGTGCCCAACCGTGATGACAAACAAAATTTCACTACTAAAGTCGTGATAAGGAGCTTTACACACTTTTTTTGCAAACATTTTCTTGTATCATAATGGGCGACGAAACATACGTACTCGAAGACTTCAAACAGCTTCCGGGTCTGGCTTCTTATACCGTAATGCAAAGGAACGCCGTTGCAGAGGATTTTCCGACAAAGAAAATGTCCAAATTCCCGAAGAAGTATTTCATTTGGCAGGCCATAGCTGTGGTCAAAAATCTAAAAGTTTCGTCTCTACTGGCACTATCAATAAGGATGTGTACGAGAAAGAATGTCTGCAACAGCGATTGCTACCGTTTATCAGAAGTCACGACTCTCCAGCTCTGTTTTGGTCTGATTTGGTCTCTTGTCATTCCAAATATTCATTCCACCAAACTGTCCAGAACTTCGCCCAATAGTACTGGGCTCTAGTTAAGCGGAAACCCGTCGAAACTAAGAAGAAAGCAAATGATACCGATGATTTCAAGAGAAAATGGAGAATCGTCACGGCGGGCGTATCTGAGGATACCGTACGGAATCTGATGGCGGATGTATCAGAGAAAGTTCGAGAATTTTACAGAAAGAAGGATTAACATCTTAATTAACTAGATATATCTCTATTATTGTGAAATAAATAATCGATTTTGTTGAGTTATGTATAAATTTTTCTTTGCTGCTATTATTTTGGTGGCCGAAATTTAACGTGGACAGGTTTTACGTTTTCTAGTTTGTAAATTTCAGAATAGTGTTGCTGTACCCTAATCTAAATGATATCGGTAATATTTACATGCGGGTATTACTGTATATTTAAGAAACCACGGACATTCTTAAATGAGTTGTTGGATCTGCAATAGAGCTATCACTTTCTAGCTCCCGAATTAAAGCAGATTTACCAAGCAGATTTACCAAGCAGAATACCATTGCCGGCCAATCAACTCACAGTATGATACTGTTCACGTATTTGACAAAACAATAAACATAATGCTATTAGAATAAATTCTCAACCATTTGAGGTGTAATCCTTCGTTATGTTTTTCATTTGCTAAATTAAAGTTGCATATCTTCCTTTGGTTGCATTCACGACACCTTTTTCGAAATGGTTAATTAAAAACGCCTCTCAAAACCACTCCTAAAAGCTGAAAACTCCGCTCCACTTTACCACCAAAAACACCGCCCATGGCTTCAACCTTACAACCTTTTTAGAAAGGTGCCTATTATATTGCGATTAAGCTCAATAAAGACACACCTTTCGCTCGCATTAAGCAGGCCACATGTGAAGAAATAATCATTTAAAAATATTAATCACCTTACACCGTTGATGTTGCGATTCGCTTTTACTGTCGCTAGTGAAGAGGGCCGATAAAAAAATTACGCCCATTCAAACAAGCAGGCTTTGCCAAATTTTGCCCCTGCAAACGA
>JAHHFK020000605.1:50000-83003 GCA_024533555.2 Aedes koreicus | reverse complement strand
GTACTGTTTTGGCCGGATTTAGCATCTTGCCATTACGGTAAAAAGGCCATGGAGTGGTACGCCGCCAACAACGTGCAGGTGGTTCCCAAGGACAAGAACCCTCCCAACACGCCAGAGCTCCGCCCAATTGAAAAATACTGGGCTATTGTCAAGCGGAACCTGAAGAAGACCAAAAAAACTGCTAAGGACGAGCAGCAGTTCAAGGCAAACTGGCTTTCTGCGGCGAAGAAGGTGGACAAGGTGGCTGTACAAAATCTGATGGCAGGGGTCAAGCGTAAGGCCCGGCAATTCGGATTTGGAAAAGCGGAAGCCTAACTGAATATTTTTCCTTAATTTTATACTAATGGAACTTGAAAAAGAAATTTAATTTGATTTTTTAAATAAACGATTTCACCGATTTACACGCGTTTTCCCTTGACCAAATTTTGACCGTATCACCTTTTCGAACATTGATTTATTTAAAAAATAAAAAATAATTGAAAATTCAACAAATAGGTGACAAGGCTGATAAATTGTTAGATCTTGAATAAATTGTGTCTACAATCCAATTTAAGTTTCAAAATGTATTTTAAACAGCATTGTTTGTCCCTAGCATTGGAAAAACGAGAGTTTTGTTGCATACATATGTGAATGGCTACCATTCGGAGGGGATCGTGAATAGCCACGCTTGCCATTTTTTCAATGGTTTTATCTGAGACTACCATAGAGTGCAAATAAAACTAATCTTTCTTGCACAAGACTAACAAGATTTTTGAGGAGCGCGATGAGTTCATCTTTATTTGTTCTATTCTTGAAAAAGATGAGTTACGCTTGAATAAAACTTGTTTGAATTGCTCAAGGTAAACAAGTCTTTCGTAAGAAAGCCATAAAATCTGTGTGGAGAAGGCACATCATAAACAAAAAAAAATGTGAACGTTCAAATCAAAAGTGCCATAATTGTTGTTCTTAGTCATAATTTCAATTTATTGTTTTTACTCACCGGCGTAACTCGATAAAGACAAAAAAAACAATACTCTGACTTGAATATGCTACCAATGGTTTTGGGAAGAAGAACAGTTAATAATATTGCGTCGATGGCTGAAACATCAGTTGAGCGAAAAATGAGTTTTCTCTTGATCTATACGCTTTACCTAACGACGGAAAAAGTGCACTGTGTAGTGGATCACTCAGCGATTCCAGCGCACGACTTTCGACTTTGTGATTCGTCTTGTGGCAATGAGTATCGCTTGTTCGGACATCTTCGTCTTGTTGCGGTGTCGTTCTTGGCTGAGGTGAAGGAGTATTCAATACATTGGATAGGCTTTTATTGAATTTCAGCTTGAACGATCCACTAGTTTTTAATTTCTTCCACCTATGGGCGTCCATTGTGACAGTTTGTTTATTTTCCACAAAATGTTCTTGCTCAAGAGTATGTGCTCTTATTTAAAATCGAATGGTTCTAAGAGCGTTTTATGGCAGCATTTCCAAGAAACATTCATCCTAAAGAAGAATGGCATAAAACTTTTTCAAAACTTTTATCAGGTTTTATGAAAGTTGTGAAACGATGTCTTGAGAGGGGGATCAAGTATCTAATAAAATTACTTATAAGGTGAATTACACTTATAAATGATGTAGTTTTATGGAGGTTTCTTCAAGTGTTTTTTAATCACTCTTAAGAACTGTTAATCAATTAAAACCAACTTATCTTGGGCAAAGCCCTGATAAAACCGGATCAACTCCATAACACTTTGACAAAACTACCATAAATCATGAATAAAACCAATTTGCATTTGAATTGGTACTTGGACGATCTCCCATCTCTAGGTTTGACCTTCTTAGGCATGGTTGCATTGCACACGCGTGTAAGTAGCGCTACGAGTGGTTTCGCTCCTGTTTTGTTCCCCCTCAAGTGCCTCTTTAAATATTTCTTCTTCGAAGTATGATGTCCTCGATCTGCGGGCGAATGGAGTGGGTGCTCGTCCTTCTGTGTGCTGTACTCCTTGTGAACGATGAACATCTATGTTTGGTCGAAAATATTTGACACGTCGTCGGTCCCTATCAGCATTGCAAGATTACTGAGTATACTGGGGATTCTTTTTGATGCAGACAATTTCAAAATGGAATCTTCTGTTTCATAAAGCTCTTCGAAACATTCATGATCACACATTTTCCTGAAAGAAGTAGTAGCATCAATTTAACGATCAACGAAGCAATAGCTCAAAGCCTCAACCATCTAACAGAGGGGAAGTGAAATTTAGTTTGATTGATTGACCTTAACTGAGAAGTTTGAAAGGAAAAACTTATTTTCGATTTTGACTTCAAATCAAGAGCATGTAAGATTAATAACTTTCTTTTAAAATTCCACTGAAATATGCTTGATTCAAACAATCCAAGCTCTAATCACTTTCCAATGGTGAATTCAACAAGTAGTTATATGCTTTCAGCTTAAGAAAATATGAACCATACTTTCTTTACATCAATTTATCAATGTCATTCTGCACAACCTGGTGAGAAGTTTTTCCTTGCAAACGGAAAATGTTACTTGGATTCATTTTGAGTTTTTCTTGTATACTTTCGGCAGCCAAAACTCTTTCAAATCGAATGGTGCAAAAATGAAATCAGTACATTTTTGAGCTCGTAATTCCTGGGACTGCTTCCGGGGGTGGTGTTTCTACAGGTTTCTATCAATTAAACGGCAACGCAGAGTAGAACGCTTTCATTTCATTTGATACCGTCACCAGTTGGTTAGGACCTGGACACGTTATCGGAGTTTGAGCAGTGCAGCGCAGTGCTCGTTTAATTTAATGCATCGTTAAAACTGGCGAACATAAATCATAACGCAACAACGGGTCGGCAGTGTGCTTGCCCTGGCTTGATGGCTGCCGTCGGTGAGGACAGTAAATTTAACGCTCTATTTACTTCCTTCTCGAACGACGGCAGACGGCTGACCATCATTACCATCGCCTCTGCCTGCCAGTCTGGATGGAGGCGCGTGTCTTCCATCTCCGGTGCAGGTGTTGCTGTGTATGAATGGTGCTTCCTTGTACTTACGTACATTGAACGCCAAGGAAAGCTTCATTTAATGAGATTTTTTTTTTTTTTTTGCTTTCGGTTAATGTCAAAGGTGAAGCAATGAACGAAGTCAGGTCAAAAATTTGACGCATTAGATCATCACTGCTTCCACCCTGTTTGTTCTAGCGTCATTTACCGAAAATATTGACGATGATGTTGATGATCATTATGATTATGTTGATCCCGCCACCTGCCCTCACAAAGTCTTGAGCTGGACTAACAATTAACAAGCGATTTGGTCTTATAACTCCCTGATTGTGTATCTCAAAGCACTGGAATGGTCATCTGCTCAAAATGCAAGAACAGTTGTCCAAGGTAGCTGAGTACTTTCTTTCACTTCACCTTATTCCGAGGCTAACGAAACCTTGCATTCAAGGTTCCTGAAGTTTTGAAACTCATTGTTATCCCACAATATACTTAATGTTGCTTTTATGACATTTCTAGAACCTTCAAGAATTTTGATGATTATTGCTGTCTCGTCACAATAATATTCCTGATATATGTACGTAATTTAATTTATATGAATATTAATTTGTATGAAGGTCTATCAGTTTCGTTTTTTCACATTCAAACTGCGCCTCAATCCATGTTCTGCATTTCTTCAAATTCTTTTCACTAAATCCATCATCATCATCCCAAAAAGCCTCCATTATTAGACTTACAACCTTCGCCACGTTTATGTCCAAGACACGAACTGAGATTTCTTCGTAATTGAAATGCATCCTACGCCGACTTAGTCGTCGTTTACGATGAAGAAGGCGATGAGTGCCAAAATCAAAGATAATGTCAAAAGGCCATGGTTGAGGATACTTCTTCACTTCTCCGGCAAGTCACGAACATGCACGTGTGCGTGCGAAATCGTCCACCCACATTGCCCCGCTATATTGGCTGTTGACAAAAACCAGCTTCCAGCCCACAGTAGTAGGCAGTATTTATTTCTCATCCACCGGAGTCACGCCAACAAAGCCCCCGCGTTGCAGTACACTTAAATAGTGAATGTCTATGTTAGCTTATCTAATTGTCACCGAACCGTACACTTACCAGAGTTGGCAACCATTTCAACCGTTCAGTGTCAACAACCACCGCATTTTCGGGGAGACAAGAGAGTGCATGAGATATACATTTTCTGAGCTTCCTTTCGTGTCCGCTCAACATTCTGTGTTTTTTTTTTTTTATTTCATATTTTGACTCTCTTGGTTTCGAGCCATCCATCCGTGGAAGTGTGATAGCAGCAACAGGAGCAACTGGCACCGAGTCTACATAGAATGAAAATAATTCGAGAAATTGTTAGGCGACATCCATTTATTATGTAACGCTAAAATTGAGAATTGTGATCGATGCCATCATGATCTGCACAGTCGCTGGTGACACTGTACCGGCGAACTTATTCCTCTGTAAATGCATTTGTTGTGCATTTGTCACTCCTTTATCGCATCGTCGAAGTTTTCGCTTGACAATTGCCCAATATTTTTCGCTCGATCTGAACTCAGGGTAATTCGGAAGACTGATCTCTTTGGCGACGAAATTAACATTGTTTGCAGCATACCATTCTAGTACCTCCTTAGAGTAGTGGCAGCTGGCTAGATCCGGCCAGAACATAACGTTGGTCTTGTGTTGCCGAATGAAGGGTAAAATCCGCATTTTCAGACACTCTTTAATGTAAACATTCGACGTCATTGTGTGAGATATGATGAAAACCTTGGTTTTAAGGCCACAACTGCAGATTCCTTGCCAAATCATAAGTTTCCGAGCAAACTGATCAGCAAAAACAAATTTATGCCTGGAAGGGCCATCCTCACGACCAGTTGCCACGTAAAATTTTCGTCCGGGGATTGGTTTATAATCCATTTTGACATATGTTTCGTCATCCATTAAGATACAGCCATCAAATTTATAGCTTATAGCGTAAAGTATCTTTATTTCCATGGTTTTTGTTTTACAAATGGTTTACATATTAAGTGGTAAGCCAGAGGGGCCCGTCAGCTTTAGTTCTAACCTAATCTTTTTGAAATTTTTATTGATTTGGTTAATCCCATCGATAATATTTTTTTTCCCACAACGGGGAGCGTTTGAGTTTGAATTTAAAAAAGAATTTGATAACCTACCTAACTACTTTTTACAAACTTAGAACTGACGTGTGAGATCACGGATGATCTGGTGAGGAGATCTGGCACAGGACTCTCTGAACCTAGCCAACCCAAGTAACATTGCCAAAACCATACTGCTTTATAAAGTTTTATTAAGGTTATATCAAAGCCATTAGAAATCAATTTGGTTTTATTATGACACCAAGATCTGCCCATAGGTTTCATATTTTAGTCAGGTTTATGGGAACCTACACAGCTTGTTTAAAACGATCTTAAGACCTCGTTTTTTCTCAAATTCCTTTTACTCCTATCAAAGGTTTTATTTTAACTTTATGAACTCATAATATGCTGTTTTGAAATGCCGTTTTAGGACTGATTCATATTATCTTATTATGGTCAGTTGATAAACCCTTTTAAAACCATTTTGCATCCAGTAAATGCATTAAACAACAAATTGGCATTAAGGGAAGCCAGCAAATAACCAAATAGTTTTAAAGTAGTCATTGCGAAGATAATTTGGCTTTATGCCAGAATTGTATTTTTTTCCAATCGCCATATTGAAATATATGAAATAGTTGAAATAAGGAAAAATAAATGCACCAAATTCTAAATGTAATAATAATGAACTGTAGATCGGATACCAGTTTCTGCATTTTTTTTTTTAGATAACCTTATTGGATTCCATCAGTTTTTATGAAATTCATGATTAATTTATCGAATATATTTGTATTAATTTTGTGCTTGTTGTTGTGAACTCGCATAATTTCCGAGGCGCATATATTTTCGGCTGTTATCGTGCCAATATTCACCACAAAATTAAATGCGCTGTAAAAAACTCAATTTGCTTTGGATATTTTGCTATCGAACAAAATTTCCCGCATCACTTGACCTATTTTCTTCGATATTATTTACTGCTATAATGAATCAGAAGAGCAGAGAATCGAACAAAGCAGAACAACAAAAACCAACCACAGTGAAGTTTGACAGCTGTGGCCATTTGGCCGCATGCAGGTTTTCATGGCAGCCAATAGGTTTTATGAAGGATCTCAAGTGGTCATAGTATCTATCACTAGAATATATTCAAAATCGTTATGGTCTTATAATGGTTTTATTAACTTGTTTTCACAACCGTATATAGAGTGGGCCACTTTGTACAAATTTTGACTTTAAAGAAGCATAGAGGAGGTGTTGGTAGACAAAATAGTTTAAAATGTAGTTTTATCAACAAAGCCGGCAGGAATGCTATATGGCTAGAATAAAACTAAAATTGTTACTTGGGAAGGTTGATTTTCTGTTCTTCCAACACCTGAAGACCAGCCAGGCGATGGATCTTGGAGTTTTTAGTCCTAGGGGGACTGTTTAGAATCATTCTCAGGAGATTATTCTGGATGATCTGTAGTTTAGCATGGTGGCATTTGGCGCAAGACTCCCAGACTGGCAAAGCGTATTCAATCACCGGTAGGATGATTTGCTTGTGGATAGCAAGCCTATTTTCAAGGGAAAGGGAGGACCTTCTGTTGATGAGAGGGTATAGTGACCTCTTGAGGATGGAGCACTTTGTGGATATTTTGTTTACGTGGGACCTAAATTGCAATTTGCTATCAAGGGTGAGACCGAGATAAACAACTTCACTCGACCATTCGATGGGAGTACTACCGAGGTGGACTTTCACATTACCAGGCGGAACAAGCCGATGTGATTTTGAGTGTGGAAACAGAATGTTTTGTGTTTTTGCTGTATTTATACAAACCTTCCAGCTTTTGAAGTAGTCGGACAGAACATCCAGGGCTTCCTGGAGTTTACGTATCAGTGCTCGAATCACTCGACCCTTGTAGATAATGGCAGTGGCATTTGCAAACCTAGACAAAATACCACCATCTGATAGAGGAGGAGCATCTGATGTGAAGATGTTGAACAATATGGGACCTAGAAGGCTCCCCTGGGGAACCCCAGCGTCAACATTGAACGCATCGGAATAGAAACCACTCAGGAAGACCTGGAATCGTCTATCCGCTAAGTAGTTTTTGACGATCTTCACGAGGAAGATCGGGAAGCTGAATTGATGCAGCTTATTCACAAGACCATCATGCCAGACATTGTCGAACGCCTTCTCGACGTCCTACAATGCCATGGCAGATGTTTTTGAAACGGACTTGTTTCGCCTTAAGATGTCAGTAACCGTTGACAACTGGTGACAACTGTAAACGCATTGGTTGTCACTTCTTTACCGCATCGTCGAAGTTTTCGCTTGACAATTGCCCAATATTTTTCGCTCGATCTGAACTCAGGGCAATTCGAAGGATTAACCTCTTTGGCGACGAAATTAACATTGTTTGCAGCAGACCATTCTAGTACCTCCTTAGAGTAGTGGCAGCTGGCTAGGTCCGGCCAGAACAGAACGTTGGTCTTGTGTTGCGGAATGAAGGGTAAAATCCGCATTTTCAGACACTCTCTAATGTAAACCTTCGACGATATTGTGTGAGATGTGATGAAAACCTTGGTTTTAAGGCCACAACTGCAGATTCCTTGCCAATCATTAGTTTCCGAGCAAACTTATCAGCAAAACCAAATTTATACCTGGAAAGGAGATCCCCACAACCAGTTGCCAGGTAAAATTTTCATCCGGGAATTTGTTTATAATCCATTTTGACATACGTTTCGTCATCCATTAAAATACAGCCATCAAATTTCGTCAAAACTCGTTCGTATAGTAATCGTGCTCGCTTTTTGGCCATTAAATTTTATTTCAGAGTGGAAGAGTTGGAATCGTACACAGATAAAAAGAAACATTGAATTTTCTGTGTTATCTAATGCACATAAAGGGAATGCTAGATTTGGCATAAAATAATGGGATATTTCATGTAAAATTTAGCCAGATAACGCCTGAATATAGTCTGTAGTATGAAAGATTGCAAACATTGTTGTATGGCGCATGAAAGATTGCAAACAATTTCGTTGTTTACGCCTCCTTTGGCTTGGAATTAAACGAGGGTAAATTTTGCGCACTTGCTAAAATTCATTATTTTTTCTGTGTATTTCTTTCCCAAATCACGTATGGAAATATCTTAGTTGCCTTTCACGTACTTCAACACCTTTTTCCTCAGCTCTTTGTCCCTAGTGTCACTTTTATGATAGATGCGCTGTGCTCTATCCACATTCAGAGTATCCTTGTAACGTAAGGACACGCCGTTGACTTTGGGAATTTTAACACTTTTGCTATTTTTGAGGCAGACCACGAAGGATTCTCTAGATGTTTGTATTTTTTTTTTTTTTTTTTTTTTCTTTTTCTTTTTTTTATGCTTCGCCTCCCCCACCAAAAAAAATTTTTTTTTTTTTTTTTATTAAATAAACAAAAAACAATGTATATATATATGTGTTTGTTCCCCCCCCCCCGCCCGCGGGGGGGTATGAAATCGTCCGCCCATTTTTTTTTTGAATCGAGTTTTATTATTTCCAAAATACACATTTTTTTGCAAAAAAAAAAAAAAAAAAAAAAAATTGTTATTAGTTCCTCCGTTGTCCGGCGGGTGGTGAAAATGAAAGGGAAGTTTGAAAAATGGGGGGAGGGGGGGGGTAAAAGAAGTACTCGAACCAAGGACGCATTCCTTTGCCTTACATTCCCAATGCGGGGTTGGTCAAGGCAGAAATGAATCCGCCACCTTGACAGGCCAAGCCAAGCCAGTTCTCGCCGGAGGTGGGCGTTAATGATTGGGCACCCAGGGCGCCCTAAAGGGTGTCCACGATGAAATTGCCACACACAAAATTGATTCGCAAAATTCGAGTTTTCTTCCGATTGCCATCAAATTTTCAGGGATTGAGAAATAACTATTACACTTCATTTTACCATTTTACTCGTATTTTATTTACAGTCCATACGCAAATGCCCGCACCTTGGCCTTAACCCCGGCCATAAGATTCTGCACAACCTGTGAATCAACTGTTTTTTGCATGTAAACCCATACTTTCTTCAGTTCCTCGACTGTCTTCACTACCTTAGGTCGTTTGAGAAGGTGCTGCTTCATAATTGCCCAGTACTTCTCGATGGGGCGGAGCTCCGGAGTGTTGGGAGCATTGAACATTTTCGGCACGAAATTGACCTTATTGTCCGCATACCACTTCAGCACGTCCTTGGAGTAGTGGCATGAGGCCAAATCCGGCCAGAAGATTGTTGGGACGTTGTGGGCCTTCAGGAGAGGAAGCAGCCGCTTCTGGAGGCACTCTTTTATGTACACCTGTCCGTTCATCGTGTCCTGGGTCACGAAAGGTGCACTCCGCTTCCCGCACGTGCAGATGGCTTGCCAAACCAGGAATTTCTTCGCAAATTTGGAGATCTTCTGAGTGCTGACATGCTCCGGAACGCTGAACTTATCCTTAGCCGTGAAAAACAGGTTGCCGGGGATCTGTTTGAAGTCGGCCTTCACATATGTTTCGTCGTCCATGATGCAGCATTCAACTTTCGTCAGCATGTTGAGGAACAACTTCCTGGCACGGGTTTTGGCGGACTTGTTCTGCTTCTCGTCGCGATTAGGGGCCTTTTGTACCTTGAACGTTCGAAGCCCAGCCTTCGTTTTGGCCTTCTGGACAAAACTTCGGCTTAGGTGCAGCTTCTTAGCCACATCCCGAACGGAGGCGTTCGGATTTCGGTTGAAGGCCCCAACTACGCGGTTGTGATTTTTGGTGTTGTACGGAATACTTTTTCCTTCACTTCTGGGCTTCCGATCGGTGGTCAACCGTTCCTCGAACCGCTTAATCACTCGCGACACCGTGGAATTCGCGATTCCCAACGTTTTAGCGATGGAACGATGCGAGAGATCCTTGTTCTCGTGATGAATGCGCAAGATTTTATCACGCACGAGCTGTTCTTTCGACTCCATTTCCGCGAGTTTTGATCACAGGACTTTAAAACTTGCAGGATGTAAATAATGCACTATGAATTAAATCCACCCAAATTTTCATTAAATTCTACCCAACGGTTAAAAAGTTAAAGCAATTTCATAGTGTGGCCATTTCATCGTGGACACCCTTTATTTAACCTGAACTTCCGCCCCCTTTTGTACGAACATCTAGTAGAACGAACTTCTCGAACAACACGAAAAGCAAGACATAAAAAAGCTGGAAACACAAAGCCAGTTTAAACACTGATATTAGTCAGCTGAGAGACAATTTAAACGAGAAATTTAAAAATGGGAATTAAGAGACCTCTAATTAGAAATGGAGTCTTTTTAGAGACCAGTATTAAAACAAGTATCTTAGAAGAGACCTACTTCTAGTGCTGCCGATTGACCAAATCATCCCTAATTTATTATATTCCTATTATCTGAAGAAGACACCAATTTAGTTTTTTAATTACTATTTTAACCGAAATGACTTTTTGCTGTCTCTATTTTAGAATGGTGCAACTGTGCGTAATGACTTTAATACAGATGCCTTGAAGGAAGAGCTTAAATTTTCACAGAAACGAAACTGTATCGAATGACGTACGGTTGTTCTCAGAAGTTTTCAGACAAATGCTGTCCTCGAGATAGTTACAGAAAGTCTTGAAATCAAGTATTGAAATATTCCCAGCTACCAAAACGGACATTAATGCTATACTCTAACAGAGCGATCCGTTCTTTGATTTCTTTAACTGCAGGCTTTCCTTTGAAAAAATGTACCCGCTTTTCTGTCAGTTAATTAGATTTATCAAAATATTATAGCAAGCCTACTATTGTCAACACTCCGTTGCTAATTTTTCCAAAAGTCCATCAAATGATGAGCAAAACTAAAGCATATTTCACTATCGAAAATTTTCCGATTGATACCCTGTGAAGCAACCATCGTGCACCGGAGTCATTATATCCTCCATTAACTCATCATTATAAAAATAACGCACCCACACACCAAGTCAGACCGATTTCGCTTCCAATCCAGCCACAACCGCCAACGACGCGCTTCCAGTGTAGTACTCGACTGTCAACCAGTGGGCGAAGTTGTGATTCTGTGGTTTACGTGGGAGTCAACCCCTCCCCTCTCCTCCTGCAGCGTCTGATATCGCGGTTCTGCTGATTTTCTACTATTTCCAGCGAGCGAAAATAATGTTTACGTGCTCGTTCAAGAGTTCAAACGAAGACGCATATCTACCTTTTTGTCTCGAAGATGCCGAGTGGTTGGAAGCTACGTTATATTTATTGTGGTAATTTTGGTCCCTTGCGTATGTGGTTTCTAATTATCATACTAAATGCGTACGGTTCTACGAAGTGCAATTTGAATCAGCGAATGCGGATCTCTCTCCAACCAGCCACCACCGCCTTCAGATGCGAGGAGTAAGCCAAAATCGCAAACTGGGTCACGGGAAAGCGAGTGGTGCAAATTGGGGAAAATTATAGCTCGGGTTAGCCAAATTGCTCACTGCTATTGAGCAAATTATCCGTGTCGCTCCACTTTGCCACCCCTTACTTTTGTGGATACGATCCAGTCTTACCTACCCGGCGATGCTGATAGTAGCTGAACTAGGAAAGGCGGTAGCAAGATTACATGAATGAACCCGCGCTGTCGCCGGACCGCTACAGTGGGAAACTCCTCGCACAAAGCGAATGTCGGTGTAACAACACCCAATGAGAGAAATTTTCTCGAAGCTTATTCAAAACGGAGAGTTTCGATGAGGGAGATGAGATTTCAAGTTTGTTTCTATGGATGGGTTGGTTTTGGCTGGTATGCATCATTTGAAGTACTCACGAACGAGAACTTTAGGAATTCCCGGTGGAGTAACGTTTTAACAGCTATGATGCCGATTTTTCTTCATTTGCGGACTTGGAAAAGGGGAGGGGAAAATGGGAGGGAAAAAGGGCAACGGTAGGAGAGCGAAATACACCAGAGCAATGAAAACATAGCAGCAACAGCTAGTTGAAAAATTGCCACCTGTAGTTAAGGTTTGGCATGTTCCTGTACGCTCTCCGGGTACCGAATCTTTCCAGTGAGAGGAAATCATTTGTCAGTGCTCGTGATGAATACAAGGCAGGGATGCTGGTTTGTGGGATTTTTTGATGGAAATGTTTTGAGCTATGGTTGATTTGGAGTCTTTTTTTACAAAGCAATGAAAATGATTTAATTCGATATGAGCTGCACCCTGTGTGTGCGCAATACTTCCGCAGGCCAAATGCTAGATGATAAGTGCTAGAAGAGGGAGTTATCATCTTATTGGCCAGAATTTTGAAGGCATGTTCTGCTTGGGGAGCCTTGGCTTGCGCTAAAGCATAGCTCCATCCATTCCGCCAAGAACCAAATTTTAATGCCATTCCCCTCAACGGGGCCTTTTAACCCCACCCAAGCCCCAAATTAAAAAAAAAAACGCGAGTAAAATACAAACTGGGCTTCTAAAAGTTACTTGCCCCTGATAGGTCTTTAACGGACACAAGGTTCACGGTGTAGTGATTTTGGGAATTTCACCCAGGCCAGCCCGTTTTCGGCGACCCGTCCCCAAAACAGCCCCCCCTTTGTGCTCAACGGAGTTCTTCTTGATACCAACCGAAGGAGAAGTTTTCGTATTCATAGAAGGATGCTTCGGAGAAAATTCGCGCGCAGTACGCAGTCAGCCACACGGAAGACGCAGACTGGTTCCAATCTGCACGGAACAGCGAGAATGACCCACACTCTTAAAAATAATGGATTTTACGCGTGACGTAATCCTTATGAACAGTAAATATTTTCAGACTTAAATGTAAAAATAACTGAATTTTGAGTTCATAAGGATGTATTCTGAAATACATGTGTTGACATTAAAGTTAAGTTAATAATGCTGCAAAATACAGAAGGGAGACTGAATGTTACGATTCTCAAGACTAACTCGGCCGTTGACTTTGGTGTAAGCGTCATGCACACCACTTAGTCAAACTTCTATCGTAGGCGGTTTCACAGGTCGTAATAAGTTTGTCCACCATTTATTTGACACACGTCGGAGTGCAAATCGCAGCACAGAGACAATCATTTTCTTGCATTCTCAAATGCTGATAAAGCAAACCTTAACAATTCAAACCGCAAAAGGGTTAACTAAATGTCCTTTTATCATGAGTAGTCGGAGAAAACGGCAGTGAAATCTCTTAAGCTTGTGAAGGAGTGTGAATCCTCGTCCGGCTTAATGATCATAGTTTCCAAAAGATCTTTTTAGGGACTAAAATCGTTCCGTGGCACTATTAGGCTGACTGTTAGTGAATCTTTCAGAAGCAAATTTCACAAAGCCTCAGATATTTAAAGAAATTAAGTGCACTTAAGTTGCCGATTTATAGAATCATTCGTTGTGATGATTTGTTAATGAACGAGAAATAAGAAACGCTTTGCTTTTTTGTCAAAAAAAGTACCGTAATACTCCCAAAAACATAAATGGTTGTACTCAGTTTTTGAGTTCCTCATCTTATCCTTATTTTAAAACATTTAGCATGATTAGAGCATTGCAATATTTGATTCCATATTTCATGACTTACTTTTACATGACATGTAAATTACAATTTAGAGTTTTTAGTGTCATGTAATTTTGAAAACAGATGTAAATTTATATCTAACGGGTCGCTCCTTTTATGTGCATCCGATCAGACTTAAATTTACATGATATTTTCTTAGTGTGCACATTACTAAAATACTTTCTTCTTATTCCCCATGTTCTTAAATGGAGGACGGCTTTTTCTTTGTTTTTTTTGTTGCGTTTTTTAATACCCAAATACTGAAAATGTTAAAGATCTCCCCCAAAACGAACAATTTTTTTGCCCCGGGGGGCCCATTGAAACCCCCACACAATCCCCCCCCCCCCCCGCACTTTTTCCCCCACCCGCACCCCTACACTTCCCCTGTGCACAACAAAATAATGGAAAACCTCTAGATATATAGATTGCTCTGCACGTAAAAACACATATACTCCCACTTTGGCGTCCTTGGTGCTGGTCGCCACTTTGATGTTATGATTGTTCGGTGAAAAATGGGACAACAGTAGTAATTCCGCACTGGCTCGTTCGCCCGAGGGATGGATATAGTTGGGCGCTCCCTGTATGCCTCATAGATGTTAGTTATTACAGCACAGTGTTTTGTATGAAAATAAAGTACTGATTGACTGGTTTGGTTTTGATTTTACTTACTTACTAAAGACAGACGCGGGTGGTCAAAGCAACGATGGTTTGAGTGAGGTGTGTCGTTCGAGTCTCAGGGTCACTATCGAGTCCCGTCGAATCTCGGAAAGGATTACGGCAAGGTGTTAATTTGTCGTTTCGCATTTTAACATTGCATTGAAGGGTATGATTGGAAAAGCGGTCAAAAATGGTCTACTTTGAACTTTGGACGAAGGATTAAGTCCAGAGCATGTCGAGGCAATCACTACTTTGTTGCTGTCCATCCATTCAACAATAACAACCTTATTGTCTGGCGATACATGCTCTGCGCTAGCTCCTCTGGTCATTTCCTTTGGTTTAGTCCATAATATTCCCTTTACACGATTTGTCATTATAGTACCAGTTCCATTCAGTTTCATTCGCCTAAGACGTTGAAGCAACGGGATAGTCGTGAAAGAACGATCAAAATAAATGCAACTACCTTCAGGTAGTGTTTCTACCAGTCGTAGGACGACAGCCGGCCCAAGTCCCAGACTTGTGTCTGGCAAGGGGGTTGTGTCGCCTTGACAAATCTCAAAATCAACGACAAGCCCAGACGATGTAGCAACAATGAAATTCTTCAGACCTTCTGGGCGTGGTTTATTTTTCACATATTGCTTAACCGGACATCGTCCTAGGAATGGTATCATCTGTTCATCAATTGAGTAGAATTTAAAGTCCCTAGGAATTGCACGAACGCCTTTATGTACCGCATCGATTATTGGCTGGATCTTCCATATCTTATTAGCATTGGGGTAAGATGGAGGATTATTTACATCAACGAGGTGGAAAAATCTACGCAGCTGAAGGAATCTGTCCCGTGAAATAGTATCCGAAATAATGGGCATGGCTAGTCCTGTCTTCCAATACATTTTTAGTCGTGGATAGGAAATGCATCCCATCATTAGATGGACGCCAATGAAGCGCATCAGTTCTGCACGCGTTGTGTGATTCGAATGTCCTGTTTCCTTTTCAGAATACATGTTGGTGTATTCCGCAGCGTTGCTGAAAAATTCATCACTGAAATAGTCCTTCAAGTAACTCACGAAAGGACGGATTTCTAATTCATCGACTCTGGCAGTGGTGGAAGAAGATTCGTTACCGGCAAACGGCACCGTGTGACCTTCAAAAGATTTTTGTTGCCATTGGAGGACCGGAACTGGGTTTCGTTTCCTCTTCGAGCCAGTTGCGTGTACATCTTCAAGGTCTTCGTCGGCTTCATCCGATTCCTCCGAACTTTCCCTTATCTCTGAGTATATGAATGTATTGGAATGTACTGTGGATCAACGGCATCGTCTTCATCGGACAAGTCACTTAGGTCCGAGGAATCTAGTAAAGCCTCCAACATCCTCTCATAATTCATCCTCGGTATCCGCCCTGTACTGCGTCGAAGGCGTTTTGCCATCTCTAATCCACAATACTGCTATTAATTAAAATCAATAGTGGAAAATAAGCGCTACCTTTTCAATAGCACGACGTATACACCGCTCCAAATTGAATGTCTGTTGGAAAGTTTGTTTACTTGGATCACATTCGAGAGATATATTTCCAAAAGTCCCATCTGCAAAAGAGTGGCTTTCTTTGTTTACTTTCTCTATTGTTATACTGTTTTCTAACTTGATCTTAAAAAATAATGGTGGACGTCCACAAATTACATCACGTTTTGAGGAGGAGAAGGAGGGTGGGGTTTGGAAACTGTGACGATCTATGTAAACATTTCGGAAATCCCTCACTAAGGGGGTGACGAAGGGAGAGAGTTTGACAATGGTTAATTCCAAAAGAACCTAAATAGTTTCCAAGTTTAATGTAAGATCTTTTTTTGATAGTTTCTCATTACATATGAATTTTATAATAATATTGATATTGATCCTGTTATTGACACAGGTTATACTGGAATAGCACGGGTTGACTACAAATGACTAAATTATTGAACTGGGTAGCATATGTATCACATAATGAACATCGACAGGGTACGGGACGGCACCCACACAATTGTGCGGGTCCCACTTTGTCCCTCCAGACATCCTTGGCATGTGAATAAATTGACACTGGTACTTCCGATCATTACATAGAAAAAACGAATAGCAGCAAAATACGACGTATAAAACTTTATTGTGTTTTACGAGGTTTGTTTACCTAATGTTTAACCACACATTGTGACTTTAATATGCACTATAAACGAATACCAATGCATGCTCATAAAAGTATAAGCAATAGTTCAATTACTTACATCCATTTTTTTTTGAAAAACATTGATGTTGTGGCAGAATAAAATATGTAAAGTTATTTTAGTCAACCCGCACAATTGTGCGGGTTCGTCCCGAAAGGGATAAATAATCATCAAGTAATCATGAGTAATCACGAATAATCATCAGTAATCATAAGAAATCATCAGTAATCACGAATAATTATCAGTAATCATAAGAAATCATCAGTAATCACAATAATCTTTGTAACCACTGAGTAATCAAAGTAATTTTGAGGGAAGTGACATGTAATCAATACTATTGGAAACCCATTGGTTGAAACAAAAACGCTTAATTTATGAATATGCAATGTATATGTGCAAATTAAAATTAAAATGTTTTTTTAAAATTATGTTTTGCTTAAAGATTACTCCTGATTATTGTGATTTCTTTTGATTACTTAGGATTACTCGTGATGAACTTATGATTACTTAGGAGTACTCCAGATTATTGTGATTACTTCTTTATTTCTTCTTTCTTAGCGTTTCAAGCTTATTGCTTTCACAAATAGCCTATTGCTTGCTCTCAACTTAGTGTTCTAAATGCACTTTCTCAGTTATTAACTAAGAGTTTTCGATGCCAGGTACCATTTTTGCATTAGTATGATTGTGTGGCAAGTACAATCATACCCTTTGCCCAGGGAGTCGAGAAATTTTCCTCAACGAAAAATTCCCAGACCAGACCGGGAATCGAACCTAGCCACCTCCAGCATGTTGTAGCTTTGTAGCCGCGCCTTTACCGACTGAGCTAAGGGAGGACCCATTGCGATTACTTATGATTACTAATGATTATCAAAGATTACTTATGATTCTCCAAATTATTGTGATAACCTACTGACTCTTGAGTGGAAAAAACTCACTTTCGTGGGTAAAACGTGTGTACACATTTTAAATTAAATCGGAGACACTAGAAGTTGTTCGGTAGGTCATCTCGGCTGGAAACGCTCTGATAACTTTCCATGAAGGCAGTGTTTCTCACTTTTAATGGTATTTCAAATCGAAAATTGCATGCAACCATTAATTGTATCGATATATTTTCATATAAGTTTGAGATGAAATCATAAGGAATTTTTATATATATAAAAAGTTGATGGAACAAGCGTGATTTATCTATATGTATTTGAATCTAGTTTCGCAAACATGCGAACCATGGGATCACGTTTACGGAACTATGTGAGGATTTTTTATGAACTAATTATTCAGCGCTTCGTGATTTTTTGTTCACGAATTTCGAAACGATGATTCTCTTCATTTGTCTTCACAAATCGTAAAATTTCTCTTAAATGGCGCAATGGAATCTTATGTCTCTAAGCAAAACCGATGCAATTCCATTTTAGTGCATTTGAAGACTTATTATATTAAATTATCACTGAATCTTAACAAATAAAGCTCAATCAAAATTTGGCAACCCCGTTCAATCCCGTTGAGCATCCGCCGTTTTCCAACCGACAGGAAAATCATTCATTTGCTCACCCTGGAATCCTTCTCAGTAATGTGCCACTGCCCAATTGGATCGTTCTCCCGCAAAATAACTTGGCTCACTCACTCTCTCTCGCTCGCATTCGCTCTTACTCGCCCCATCATCGTCGGTCATCGTGTCTAGTAGAGGAAACTTCTCCGGCCAAGCTACTGTAATCACTTCCTTTCCACACAGCAACTAGGACCTTCCAGCCCGAAAAGCCCGTTCAGTTCCATTTGAGACGCTAAACGGTACGGTCAGCTTTCGGAAGCGTAGCAACAAGCGGTTAAACTAGACTATCCTCCTCAGAACGCACCCTCCGCAATACGCAACAGGAAATCAGCCAGCTTGCCACCACCGCCTCGTTGTTTATCCTATGCAAATTTCCCATCCCTTCCGCCTCTGCCCGCGTACTTTCCAGTAATTCCAAGCTCCCAACGTCGAGAAAGTTTCGCTTTACAACCAACATCACGGGTGTGAAATCGAAAGTTCGTACGTGCTACTTTTGTACATCAGTGTAACTTGCCATCAGGAGCCAAGTAGGAGAAAATGTTTACCGTCGAGTGTTTGTAATACGATCCATTGTTCAACTGTTGATTCAGGCAGCGTCCCGTCACTATCTCCCTGTCTATAGCATCGCTCTGTGTATCTACAGAAGGACCTGCAAATGCTTATGTGAGTGTATCTGTTCGTCGGTTTGTGTAATTTTCCGATCCACCACCAATTTTTGTGCCCTTGGCTTCGCACGCTCTACCATCATAACATACCCGGACCGCCCCACCCTGCTTGGAACCAAACCCCTGCGGGAAAATCCTAGCCAAGCCTGTCAGCTGTCATCATATGTGAGAGCGAGCAGTAAAGCAAGCGAGAGAAAAGCCAAATCAATAAAAAGGATCGAACGGCCTGCTGCGGTTCTAACAGCAGCAACAATAACAACAAGGCAAACAGAGAGCTGCCCAAAGACTTTATTACCGCCGGAATCAACAGGGAGGAAGTGAAAACTGATCCTTTAATGATTCCGTGAACCACGGTGGTGTGCTGTCAAAATATTTCTTTGCTCTCGGGACTGTGGTGTGTAGGTGCGCGTGTCTTTACGGTGCTTCATTGTATAGGTGAATATTGTTGCTTTATCCCACCCTAAACCACGGATACTGAAAACGAGCAAAGTACAGGATCATTGAATAAACGTGAGGGATAGACGAAGAAAAAGCTTGAAGCGTGCTGAATATAAAATAAAAGAAAGAATTAGAGCAACAGTGTGAAGTTTGCCGGAGTGAATTTGTTCCCGGGCTTTGTTGTTCCCGTGCTAAGAAGCGAGTGGTACTGGCGAGGAGGGGTTTCCTCCGTTCGAAAGTGGCCAGTTTGGGGAGAATTCTAGCCAAGACGACAGCGACGACGACGTCCAACGCCTCCACCACCAGCCAGTCCAGTCTCACCACCGATGAGGACGAACGGAAGAAGCAAAGTGAGAAACCGAAAATCGCAGGTATTTCCCTTTTACTGGATTTTTTTTTTATTCGAATACGATTGGAAATCGAGGGTTTTGGGATTGGGATTTTCGTGGTTAGCTAGGTGGGAGTAGAAGTGATGGGTTTACTGATCGGTAATGAAATGGGTTTTGATAAGAAGTGTGGCATTCTTGGGTTTTATGGAAATGTTCATCCATTCATCGAAATGATAGAAATAATCTTGCGGACCATCTTCTGGAAAAGCATCTGTGAGTGAAAATCTCACAATATACTAAAGTGCTTGTCGGAGTGAAGCAAGAATATCAACCGTTTTTCTTGTATTCGACGGTTCACTAATGCAGGAAAATCAGTTGCTAGTTCGGATGGCCTTTAGAGAAATAAACACTAGACTTGCAAGATTGCTTGAAAATTTGAAATTCACGTTTCACAGTGCTTTGAAGGCAGTCATGAGAAGCCTTCAATAATTTAAATTTATTTGGTTGATTAATTTATTTTCATTTACCTGATGTTGAATTCAAGTTTGTAAAGAAATTACAATAAGAAAAGTCAACTTTTTGTTCACAACAAACGGCTAATCCAGCAAACTATGTTGCTTCCAGACTGATAAAAATGGATACGTAAGTAATTTTTAACAATCGTTCAAGTCACTAGTAGTTTAAATAAGAGGGCTATTTTGTTGATTTCAAAGCACTTTGAAATAAACTCTCAACTTTCACGTAATATATCGATTCATTCGACACATTGTGTCTTATTGGAATAGTACCCCAAATCATGCGATGATTAAACCCAATAAAGAAAAGAAAAAGTGTCCTATCAAATTGAATCTAGAGGCAACATTATCGGTGGATTTTCCGGTGCGTGGAACAAAGCAAAAAGAAAAAACTCCAGTCCTCTGCGAACGGATATTTTTTGATTATTTCTAAATTTAGCAAAAAGCATCCCGTTGGAAAAAATATTTCAACATATGTTTTGCCTCTTCAACTCATCACCTAGGTATATTGATAATCTCTAATGTCGCAACTTCCATTTTTAATTTGTCTCAACCAAACAAGCACAGACTGCATAACCTCTAGCTAGTGGAAAAAAAAGTTCTTTAATTTCATTCAACAAGAGTTACCTAACCGACAGATCAAAAACATCGAAATGATTTGGGACAATCATAGGGAACAGGGTGTGGCACGAAAAAAAAAGCGAAAATTTATGGAATTTCTTTCATATTCGTTCATATTTTTTGTTGCGTGACTCGGAAGGGTTTGTGACGAACAACTTGAATGGCGTTACAACTTTATTGTTGCACGACGAGAGGCTTCGCGTTGAAAGTCAACATGTTTCGTTGCACGACGTTGAAGGCAACAGACTTCGTCGCTACTGTGGTTGTATGTGCTTCGACGATGACTTTTTTCAACACTGCTTTTAACTCACATTGTATTTTTTGAAATCACCCATCTCTTTGACAGCTTCATATAGCTGCCGAAGGGGAGTGATTTTTTTACATAAAATGTGTAATCTCGAATCTCCATTTGAAACAGTCTACAGAGCTTGCTCTTCTTCCATCTTTCTTCAGCTGCCGCTTAATTGTTGCCCAGTATCTTTCGAAAGGAAGCAGTTCAGGGCAGTTTGGGGCATCTTGGCATTTCTCGACAAAATCGACTTTTTCCTTCTTGAGCATCTCAAACGTAGCTGAATCGTAGTGAGCAGATGCCAGATCAGGCCAAAACAATGAAGGATCCGTATGCTTTCGGTAGAATGGTAGAAGCCGTTTTTTGATGCATTCTCTTCTGTAATTTTCACCGTTGATTGTGCCCGTTGTGAAATATGAAGAACTCATCAAGCTACAGGAGCAAATGACTTGCCCCATAACCAAAATATTTTTCCCATTTTTTTCGGTTCGGCTCAGCGTTGAAAAATTGCGGCCCCCGGAAGTGTTCTGGTATCCAATTTGACGTACGTCTCGTCGTCGATCAAAATGCACCGGTTCGGCTTTTGGAGGAGAACGTCATACAAGTTCCATGACCGTATTTTCGAAGAAGTTTTCTGTGAATCCGTCCTGTTGGGTACTTTCTGCTCCTTGTAGGTTCTGATATCGTTACGTTTTTTGCCATTCTGTACTGTTTCGACGCTACTGTCCATTGCTATTGTGTTTGGCAGTATCACGAACGGAACACGGTTTATGCGATTTCAAAAGGTGTACCGCTGCCAGCTCCTTTTTCTGGTCCGATGCCCTCAGATTTCGTTAAATCTTCAAGAAAACACGTTTTTCGAACTTCTTAACAATCTTCACAGCTTTATAGAAACATTTAATTTTCTGCGTTATCTAATGTACATAAAGGGAATGCTAGATTTGGCAGAAATTAATGGAATATGTCATGTAAATTTAAGCTACATATTACTGGAATCAGGTCTGTTGTATGAAATATTAAAGTCTGGACTCGGAAAAAATGAGACACCCAAAAATGATCACCAAAAATTCATTTTAAATCGGATACTTCTCAAATTTTCAGAGATTAAATAACTATATGATAGCTATGTTTTGGCATAATTTATTTATTGAATTTCCTCCTCCAAGCTGAATGCTCGTACATTTTTCCTAGCACTTAACACATGAGATCTTGGGCGAGGCTTTGTCCATCTTCCTTACACAATTTCTCCCAGTATTTCTTCAAAGCTTCATCGGTTTTGAATGTTTTTCCGCTTTTCTTCAACTTTTTCTTCATTATCGCCGAAAAACCTTTCGATAAGACAAAGTTCTGGTGTATTTGGCGGGTTCGCCTCCTTCGGGACCACATTAACGCCCTTCGCTTCGTACCAATCCATTACAGACTTGGCGTAATGGCACGAAGCGAGATCCGGCCAGAACAGCGTGAGACCACGGTGAGAGGGCAGCAAGCGCTTCTGCAAGCATTCCTCTCGATAAATCTGCCCGTTTATGGTGCCTGTTGTAACGAACGGCTTGCTGTACCTTCCGCACTCGCAGATCGCCTGCCACATCAGGTACTTCTTCGGGAATTTGTCAATCTTTCTCTTCCGGAACTTTTCCGGAACCTCCATGCGGGACGTACCGACAAAAAACTCGATGCCGGGGATTTGTTTGGTGTCCGCCTTGATATATGTCTCTTCGTCCATGACGAAACAGCCTGGCTTGACCAGCCACTCACGGTACAGCTTCCGCGCACGCAATTTGGTCACCGTGTGTTGCTTGTCAGTCCGGTTTGGCGCCTACCTGACCTTAAAAACACGTAGCCCAGCCTACTTCATGGTCTGCTGGACGAACCACTTCGACGAATTGACCTTTTTGGCCACGTCTCTGGTGGAAAGGTTCGGGTTATTCTTAAAGTACTGCCTTATCTTCTGCGCCTTCACTGGGTATTCCGTTTTTGGTTTTTGGCCGCTTCCAGCTCGCCGCTAGATGGTCTTCGTCTCCTGGAACATCTTCACTTCTGGTGGATTCCAAGCCTTTTGCCGATCCATCTGTGCGACTGACCAGGATTATCGATCACCGCGCCCAAGATTTGCTGACGTAGCTCTCCTTGTTTCGAATGCATCTTAAAAACTACTTGACAGATCGCAATAATTTGTTTGCACATAACCAAAACACTCTAAACTAGTATTACCCAAAATTTCTTTAATTTTTACCCACGCGAAAAAAAGTTACACCCAAAATAAAGTCCAATTTTTACAAGCAATTACGTTGTTTACGCGTCATTTGGCTTGAAATCAAAAGAGGGGATTTTTTCTGTGTTGAACAGTGCAGATTTAGTGAACTTCACGCCATTCTGAGGTTGTCATTTTTTGACTACATTCTATGCATTTCAATGAACATCCTCCATACGTCAAAAAATGCCTATAAATACTTTTAAGTCCTTTTTTTTTATTCAAACAAAAACAAATTCAAAATAAAACAACACAAACAAAACAAAAATTATTCAAATAAAAACAAGGCTATCGTCAAAGTGGAAATATCGATTTGTTTTAGTTGACTGGTTTTGCCGGAAAAAAAAGTGAAAAAAAAGATGGGTTCTTGCCAGCCAAACGTGAATCCAGTATCATGGACAGGCTACGGGGCACTAATAAGATCATTTAGATATTGATACTATAACCGTCGCTTTTTCGGAAATGAAAAATTTCTCCTGTAAATCATCAATCCCAGCAAGAAGAAACATGCTCCTACCTTATGGTGTATTTTATTTGATTGTGTGGGTTTTTGAGATAAATCGATACGGAATTTTGTTGATTACAAAAAAAAGCCGATCCGTCATTTTGAGATATTGGCGCTGAGTTTCTTATCTCATTTTCATTTCATAAAGTGACTAGTTCCTACACACAATCATATTTTAAAATGCACAGTTTCTTATCTCTTTCACATGCTGCAAAATGCTTAAAATTTATTCACTTTTTGACGTATAGCCTCTTTAGGCATTTTTGTTTTTTTTTTTTTTTTTGTCTGGATTATCGAGATTTTCAGCCTCGGGCTGGTTCATCTCCCGTCGTAGTCACTCAAATACCTCTTTTGGGTATTTTCGTAACTTGTCCGGGGGTGAGATTCGAACTTTGGCGTGAGAGGTATGGATGTTAACCACTACGCCGGGGTCGCCCCCGTTTAGGCATTTTTGCATAAAACCTTTTTAGACATTTTATGCATAATTCTAGGGTTTTTTTTATCATTGGGGCGAATCTAACATTGATAGACTCTCTTTTTATTACTTTCTCTTTCATTCATATTCCAATCACCTTTCCGTTTTTCATCCTACTATTTGTAGAGTACACTCTGTCCAACTTCTATAAGACCACCCCCAAATTGTTTAAAATCAACTATAACAATAACAATTTTGGGTCAATGTGCGTATTTTTGAAGAGTGCATAGCAAGTTATTGTTTGTCTTAGATTTATTTTGATTCAAAATTCCTTCTTTTACTTTTGTAATAATATTTTATATTTTTTAGGTGTTCAGTTTCTATAAGAACATTTCAAATATTACGCATTTTTATTAAGTAATACTTATAAAAATCAGCATATTGTAAGTTCAATAATCCATAGCTTTGCCATTTCGATTAATGACCTGAAAAAATCGATTTGGCATACTGTTTACTAAAATCAGTAGAACAGATTTCTCAATTTCGTCCCATTCTGTCGTAATAGCGGACTTCAGCTCATCAACAGTGGCATACTGCTCTCCGTCAACATAAATCCTGCGAACCAAAATCCCCCAAAGGTTTTCGACTGGATTTAGGTCAGGAGAACGTGCCGGCCAGTCGAGCAAATCGAGTTTTTGGTTCCTGAGCCATTGCTTCGTTTCCTTGCTGGTATGAATAGCGGCATTATCCTGTTGGAACGTAAACTTCTTCCGACGATATTTGCGCAAAAAAGGCAGAAGATTTCCTTCAAGAATACTGATGTAGTCCTTACTATTCAATTTTGAAGGACGTGAACGCTATATTCAGCTTCCCGGTTGCGCAAAAGCCTGCCCAAACCATGCATGAGCTACCCCCGAAGTTCCGAGTTGAAAAATATTGTTTCTCCTTTCTTAAATCACGCCAGTATCCATTATAGCCGTCCAGACCATCCAGGTTGAACTTCTTTCCGTCGCTGAAAATTGTCTAAATATGTTAAAAAAATCAATAATAATTTTACCGGTTTAAGAGCCATAGGGGAATATTAAACGTTCCAAAAATATAATATTTAACCAAAGCTTACCAAATCCCACTGTCGATTCATATGATCTTTTGCAAAACTCAGCCGTTTCTCAACATGAGAAGCTGTAAGGTTAGGAGCTTTAACCTTTTTAGCCCTTTTAATATGAGAGCTTTTCACCAAAACCTGACGAACTGTCTCCCGGCAAACCTTCAAATTCAAAGTTTGCTTGATTTGCATCAAGGATTTAGTCGAGTGCGAAGCTGTTTTAACTATCTTCCTCTTCACGCGATCGGTTAGCTTTGATTTCCGTGGAGCTCTTTTGTTTTTTCCGTATCCTTCAGGATTAGCGAGATAATTGCGCACAACTTGATGGGACCGGCAAATCCGCCGTCCGATTTCCCTTATTGACAATTTTTCTTGGTGAAATGCCTAGATTTTCCCTTCTCCTTCTCCGTGAGCACTTTTCCCTTGGGCATTTTGATGCAGCTAAATGAAAACACGCGAATCTGCCAATGGTCTTATACAAAATGGACACGGTAAATCGAAAAATAGTGGTTACTGCTTGGTGCGTTCCCACACACACACACACGCATATTACCATGCATGGGATAGGTTTCAATCACACATACATGTCATGGTCAAAATTGAAGTGATGTGTTTACTTCCTGAGAGGTGGCTTTCAAAAATTATCTGGTCTTATAGAAAATGGACAGAGTGTATGCTAGTCAGCACTGTTGTGTTTCGATCTGTACTAAAAAACCCCTCGAAAGTTTTAAAATGGCGCTGTAACAAACGAAAGAGAGCAAGACCGGAGAGAATCTCTCATTGTTAGATTCGGCAAAGGGTAAATGCACCTTTCTTTTTGGGGAAATGCTCCTTAAAATTTGGAAAAATGCTCCTTAGATGCGTTTGCCCGGTATAATGCAATCGGAGGTATTAACCTTCTGGTTAGCGCTTGCCGGGTGTTTTGACGGGTCTTCAGTTTCTTCAATTTTTTTTTTTTGCCCAACCAAAAAAAGCCCCCCCAACCCAAAAAAAACCGCGAAAATAACCCCCCCCAAAAAAAATAAAACCCACCCAAACCACAAAAAGATGCGGAGCGAAGTTCCGCTATACAATCTTGAAGAAACTTAAGACCCGTCAAAACAACCGGCAAGCGCAAAAGCTTGCTTCAGATAGAATTGGAACAAAAACAATTGCCTGTATTTCAGTTATTTATTATTGAATTCAAGATCATTTTTTATACAAATGTAGCATTTTCTTCATACTTTTAAGAAAATATACGTCTCGGTTTCGAAGGAATTCTCGAATTTTTCCTGTAACACGGCTCATTAGGCGGCGCACACCTTCTTCGTCCATCGTTTTAGCTATCTTATTCCACCAGGTCTTCATCTGATTGATGTCTTTGACAACCTTTCCCTTTGCCTTGAGTCTCCTCTTCATGATTGCCCAGTATTTCTCAATAGGGCGGAACTGGGGGCAGTTGGGTGGGTTAAGGTTTTTCGGAACAACCTGGACCCCTTTCTCTGCATACCATTCTTGAACGACTTTGCTGTAATGACAGCTTGCCAAATCTGGCCAAAACATTACGGGATGGTCGTGGGATCGAATGAACGGCAAAATTCGTTTTTGGAGACACTCTTTTTGGTATAGTTCCGACGTCATTGTCTTATTTGTAACGAAAACTTTCGTTTTTTTGCCACAGCTGCAAATGCCCTGCCAAATCATGAATTTTCGTGCAAATTTGTCGGCAAAAACAAATTTAAATTTGGCTGGAACATCCCCCGAGCCGTTGCCAAGTAAAATTTTTGACCTGGGATTTGCCCGAAGTCAGCCTTGACATAGGTTTCATCGTCCATCAGAAGACACCCGTCGAACTTGGTCAGCACCTGGTCGTATAGCTTCCGAGCACGGATTTTGGCCACACTATTCTGTTTTATGGTCCGATTTGGCTGTTTGCTAGCTCGATACGACTTGATTCCTTCCCGGAGTCGAGTTCTCCTCACGGTACTATGGGCAGCACCGAATTTTCTGGCCAAATCACGGTCCGACAGATTGGGATTCCTCTTAATCGTCTTCAAAATCTTACCACGCAGTTTCCGGTCGACAGTTCCACTCCGACGATTGGCTTGAGGCTTCCGAATCGTCGTCAATGTTTCCTTATACCGTTTGATAACGCGCCATACGGTATTTCTGGGCAATTTCAGCTGTTTAGCTAGCCTAGATGCAGACCACAATGGATTTTCCAAATAACTGTGCACAATTTTTTCCTTCTTTCGGCTTCCATGTTGATTGTTTACAAAGTACAGTCGATTTGCGGAATGTCAAAAATACATACGTGAAGCTGACAAAATTCCCGACACGTGGGTGCCAAGAACTTCCAAATCCGTCCACCAGGAGCGCCACAATATGAGCAAAAGTTTGTTCCAATTCTAAAATGAAGCAAGCCTTAACCACCATCCATACAGCACCAAAAAAATCCCCACCCCTCCCCCCCCCAAAAAAAAGCCTCCTCCCCAATTCAACCCCTTTCAACAAATCTTCTTTTTTCTTCTTTTTTTTTTATATTCTCTTAATTACTTTTAAAACACTTTTGATTGCCCATTTATGGTACTATTAAATAGCAATGAATCAAACAACTGCTTGAAACTGCTAATAATTTAAAAAAAAAAAAAAACATTGCGCAATTCACACAATGTACTCTAAATTTACTAGCAGAGCAACTTTTTCGAACCAAATTTAGAATGAAAAGTAATGAGCATTGACATTGATAGTAGCTTTCTTCTTGGTTCATGCGTGTGTTCTCGACTTGTTGGAATGTATTTGGTTGGTGGAAATTCCTGAGCCTATTCAACTTATTCATATTTTATGCTATTGTCATGCAAAACAGTAAGCGAGTGCTTGTGTATGTATTTTATCCGGTGATCAGTTCTGTTACAAACATTCTTTTATTCATGAATACGCGCCGAACCATCGCACATAAATTCCGCAAGGGTTCTGAGGTTTTTCTTCCATAGAAACGGAAAAAAAAACTTTGAGGTAGCTCATCGAAGCTTCCGGTCCGCCTCTTAGCATCTTGCTATGAGGTACCAGGTGAGTTTTTATCGATTGCCTGTCGATCTGCTAAATTTGAAGATGACAGCATTGAGGTATCTCAAATTATAATAATCCGTCCAATGTTTCACAAAACAGCGATTGGAAAACTGCGTCGGCAGTGATAGGTTGTGTCGATCCTTTATTACGCACTATTTTGCTATCGGGCATGGCGCATTTTGTATTGTTTCGGTTATATATAATTCGGCCGATGCGAGTGATCGAGGGAGCACAGAAAAAAAAACAACAAAAATGTTTCACGGTGAGATGTGGTTCGACAGGGTTGTGGACCGGCTGTGGGGATCACAATTATTTGTGACCCATAATATTGGTTTGCAAGCTCGCCGTGCCATTAGATCCCGGAACAAGTAAACCACTATCTAACAAACAACTATGCTGTATAGCTGTTTGTTCAGACAAATTTGGAAATGATGTTCTGCTATTTCTTCTTGAAAGCTAAATATCTTCTTCGAATGTGTTTGAACAAGCGGTCATTCGGCGCCTATTGCCTTTGTTTGGGATCACCAGTTTTTACACATTGAGGATGTATGCTAATCTTTAACATCATCTGTTATGGAGAGTGTGAGCTGTTTAGTGGAATACCTGTAACTAGAAAATAAGAAGAATGATTAGTAATTTCCATTTAATTCCAACTACCTTTATATTAGCTTATCTTGACAGATACACGTATTTCGTCTACAATGTGCAGACTTCTTCAGTGTCGTGTACTAATACTCGACTGTCGAGTATTAGTACACGACACTGAAGAAGTCTGCACATTGTAGACGAAATACGCGTATCTGTCAAGATAAGAAATACAGGTAGTTGGAATTAAATGGAAATTACTAATCATTCTTCTTATTTTCTAGTTATCATCTGTTAGTTCTCTGTGTAAAGGGTGATACGGTCAAAATTTGGTCAAGGGAAAACGCGTGTAAATCGGTGAAATCGTTTATTTAAAAAATCAAATTAAATTTCTTTTTCAAGTTCAATTAGTATTAAATTCAGGAAAAATATTCAGTTAGGCTTCCGCTTTTCCAAATCCGAATTGCCGGGCCTTACGCTTGACCCCTGCCATCAGATTTTGTACAGCCACCTTGTCCACCTTCTTCGCCGCAGAAAGCCAGTTTGCCTTGAACTGCTGCTCGTCCTTAGCAGTTTTTTTTTGGTCTTCTTTAGGCTCCGCTTGACAATAGCCCAGTATTTCTCAATTGGGCGGAGCTCTGGCGTGTTGGGAGGGTTCTTGTCCTTGGGAACCACCTGCACGTTGTTGGCGGCGTACCACTCCATGGCCTTTTTACCGTAATGGCAAGATGCCAAATCCGGCCAAAACAGTACGGAACAACCGTGTTTCTTCAGGAAAGGCAGCAGACGTTTATTCAAACACTCTTTCACGTAAATTTCTTGGTTGACAGTCCCGGAAGCTATGAAAATGCTGCTTTTCAAGCCACAGGTACAGATGGCTTGCCAAACCAGATATTTTTTTGCGAACTTTGACAGTTTCGTGTGCTTGAAAATATCTGCTACCTTTCCCCTTCCTTTTGCCGTATAAAACTCCTGTCCCGGAAGCTGCTTGTAGTCGGCTTTGACGTAGGTTTCGTCGTCCATTACCACGCAGTCAAACTTCGTCAGCATCGTCGTGTACAGCCTCCGGGATCGCGCTTTGGCCGTCGTATTTTGTTTATCATCGCGATTTGGAGTCACTACCTTCTTGTAAGTCGATAGTCCGGCTCGTTTTTTGGCTCGATGCACGGTTGTAGACGATACACCCAGCTTATTTGCGGCATCTCGGAGAGATAGGTTAGGGTTTCGCTTGAAACTACCGGCAACTCTCTTTGTCGTCTCAGCGGCTTCCGGTTTTCGATTTCCCCCCGATCCAGACTTCCTGGCTGTCGACAAACGTTCCCCAAACACTTTAATTACATTTGTAACGGTTGATTTGGCAACTTTTAGCGATTTTGCCAACTTTGCTTGCGAGTAGCTCGGATTTTCGGCGAATTTTTGCGCCCTCTTCTTTTTTTTGGGCGCCTTTCCCGGGGCCCAAAAAAAAAAAAAGAGGCATATCCCCCCCCCCCCCCCCAAAATAGGGGTGTTCGGTTTTTAAATGCAAAATTGAAAGAAATACGTCAAGTTGATATTGACCAAATTTTGACCGTATCGCCCTTTAGTAACAGCTGATCTGACAGAAACGGAGTAGCAATCTCGGGCGGCCAATCATGCTCGTGTCTTGCATGTAAGAATGCACCCAGGTAACCAATAAGCAGGTCCAAAGCGTATTTACAGCAACCAATCAAGCAATTAAGTCGCCTTAAATGCAACATAACTGCCACTTTTTGCCCCAATATACGGCTGCTTTACTGCAATGCTATGATAATGCTTCAATAATGCTATTTTGCATTCGAAATGCTTATGACAGGCTACAAGCATTTAAATAGCATTTGAAATGCAACTTTACAACAGATAGCATTCAAGATGCTGATATAGTGCTAATATAATGCTTGTGGCATGAATGAAATGCAGATTTAGGGTTGATTTACTGCATATACTAATGCTTATTGGTTACCTGGGCAGTACCGTAAAAGGGGATAACATTGACCGGTTTGCCCATATCATCAATAGTTCACATAACCAGTTTTCGTTGACACACTTTCTATCTATCAATTATGTTTCTTAATCTAGTATTTGTTGGCTTCCGAAAGCTATAACATTGGTTTAAATATTAAGTTTATTGATTGCCAAGAACTGTAAGTTGAATTGAGCATAGCTCTTTCATCTATCGGCTCGTGGGGGAAAAAAGCAATAAATGCTTGTCTAATAGTTAACATCATAGGTTAAAGATATTTTTTTATATACGTTAGGTTTGCTAGGTTGGGTTCTTGATTAGAGGAAAAAATTGTAATAAAATTCGTAGCCTTTCCTATTTAAAAATATATCTCATTGTTGTCCACTTTTTGCGCTTTTTTGCTACAACTTGTCACAAAATCGAGGCAACGTCGCGCTTTTTCATTGAGGCAAAGCGGGAATAATACAAACATTAAACATAAGTAATAAACAATTGAAACAAACACAAAAAATTTAAAAATAAAATCAAAAGTTAGGGGAGGGGGGGGGGGAAGGCCCTCCCCTGCCCCCCCCCCTTGGCTACGCCTATGAGCAAAGTGACTACTTTAAAGTCATAATTGCATACTTCAGATTCACCGTGTTATCCGACCCATCGTAAACAATGTTTGTACACGCGGAGCGAAGATTCATAATTTTTCGTTAAGTTTTAACCCCAAACCACTTTCTTTAATGAACAGTCCTTGTACACCAAAGAAAACAGAAAAACCTGACTTAAAGTGTGATTCCACCACCGTATCTCGTTGAAGCAGTGGCAAATTTATCCTAACACCCATTTGCAGCGGTTTGTAAGTAGGTATATGGATGTGTGCGCGCGTGTGTTTGTGTGTGTTATGGCTGCTTGCCATTAGTTTGGATTTCCGGAGGCATCATCAATGTCGTCGGCTGTAAGTCCAATAGGCTGTGGGAGAACGTGCCGAAGAGGGTGAGGAAAACGTGTACGTGTTCTCCGGAATCAGATCTACGGCCTCATAGGAATTAATTTAGCGTGTTAAGATTCTTCCGGGAAACGTTGTCAGAGGAAGAAGCGTCTTTGGAATCCACCAAACTAATAGGATCACGATATGTCAGTTGTTATCAGTCAAATGGGAAATGGATTGATGGATTATGATGATTTTGAATTTTAAGCACACTGTCGTCAGCTTATGGAATCTTCAAACGAGCTTATAAAGGAATAACTTTCCTATTCATCTCGCACAACGGAAATAAGCAGCGAAAGGACTGTTCGGAGCTACTGGCGTCTAACTTTTCATTTCATAAATTGGATCATCCTCCCAGGGGAAAAAACCCCGACCAATCGAATCGGCACGTTTTCTGTTTGTTGACAATTGGGCAAATCGTCACGATACGTTAACATCACACTGTGTCCCAGTGATAAACTTTTTCCCTTTTCAATTCGGAACAATCCATCTCACAAGCAACTGTTGATACATCGACCAAAATGTGATCAAAGGCTTCCAACGTGCTCGCTAGCCGGAAATAAAAATCAATTTCACAATTTGATTGCATTACAGCGGAATCTCATTTTGAAACTCCTCACCACCGCTGACACGATCCCACGAAAAAAATGCTGCGCTTCCTGCGATTGATTTTATAGCTCCTGACTTGGGCACATCAAAACAGAAGTCACACTCACACACCCACAGTAGTTAGTTGGAAAACAACGAAGAAAATCCTCCTGATAAGGGTGCTTATGGCTGGCGAATGACTGGCTGATGTTCCCGGGTTTCCGCTGATGGGAAAGGGATTTTGGGTTTAACAAACGTGTTCTTGCGATACGATTTAAAGTGTTGTCTCAGCCTAAATGTAGTTTTGAAAATGCATTTAAATTAAAATTGACTGATTTACGACAATGATTTCGTTGGTTGTTCGTACCAACCAATTAGTATTCTCGAACGATTCTCTTCGCTGTGGAAATTTCCAGACAACGTTCCAGAGAAACCAGCTCTACGGTGGTAACGAAAAGCAATGACAGAGCCACCGCTCCGCTCCGGTCGAATAATTTCCTCGATGATAAGTTACGTGGGAATCGTAATTAGAGCATAATTGACAGAAAATTATTCAAATTTATCGGAATAATTTTGCAAGATGCTTATTGCAGCAGCACCGGAATGGCTCTCAGGAAAACATCGTCTAGGTGTTTTTCCACCCTCAGATACCGGTGATGCTCGATCTAAAACCCGGACGAAAAATGGATGCTCTAAAACATGCACGGAGGAACGTGTGCGGGAGGGTACGT
>JAHHFK020000605.1:0-45000 GCA_024533555.2 Aedes koreicus | reverse complement strand
TGGGAAAGGAAAGAATGGCTCAGGAAAAAATTAACTAAGAAGTATAGCTCAATCTAATTTATTTTATATAAAGAGGTGACTTTGATCTTCTAAGCTTAATAAATATTTGCATATGGTCTGTGGTCCGCCGTGCAGCGCAGCTTGGTTCTGATGTAGCACATCGAAAATCGATGATTTTAAACACCCTATTAAAGCGATAAGAAGCTTATTTACGGAGATAAACGCATTTGAAGGTTTCTAGAGCCCACCTGATGAAAAATTGAGGGCTTCAAAATCTTCTTATCAGAAATCGCTATGTACACCGTGTCCAATATATTCTCATACCAAACTAAACTCTATTTGTTTTAATCGATAATCCTGATTTTATTGATAACTGTACCCCTTATATTGCAATACAGTACTGATCAACTACAGCATATGTTTTGGAATAACACCGCCTTTAACCTTCGTGACCAGCTCCAGACGTTTTTCGAAACCGTCACAGGCGGCACGTACGACTTCCATCGGCATTTTGTCCCAAATTCGTTTGATTGCGGTTTTGAATTGGTTCATTTAGACGCCCTGTGGTCATTTATCTTCGCCAGCATGTATGACCATACGAAATAATCCAAGGGATTCAGATCTGGTGAACTGGGAGGCCATTCATTCTTGTCCAAAAAGTCGGTCAAATTTTCTCGGCACCAGCCCTGAACGAGATTTGCAGTATGCGATGGCGCTCCGTCCTGCTGAAACACATAGTGATCATCTCCAAACACTTCTTGTACATATGGCTTGACAACTTTCTCCAAAACTTCCGTTTTATAATATACGGCATTCACTTTAACGCCTTTTTCGATGAAAACCAGTGGTAATTTGCCTCGCTTGCAAATTCCTCCCCAAACCATCAGTGACGCAGCACTTTGGAACCGTGGAATATTCCTATCACTCTCTGGAACAGTTCTCGAAGAGAGAGCCCAAAATCTGTCGTTCTGGACATTGTGGGATTGTTGCAAGACGAATAACTTTTCGTCGGAAAAGATAAATTCTTCCCCACCGTGCCGCGACATAATCAGACTTGCACTTTCGAGTCGTTTCTGCTTGTAAAGTTCCGAAACTCCGTGAACCTTACGTTTCTGGAAAGCTATATTGTGCATTGACGATCTCGAAACATTCAGATCTGCGGCCATTTTACGTACAGAGCGCTGTGATTTTTGTCTAATCCGTTCCCTGACCACTTTAACAAATAGTGCAGTCCACACCGTACGAGTACGACCGAATCTCATCCGGTCATCCAACAAGCAGGTGTCACGGTACCTCCGGATGGTTCGGTACACAAAATCCCGCTTTACTCCGAGGTTTTTCAAATTAATGAAAATAGCGCCCGGGCGCTCACCTTTCAAAAACTTTTTTATCACCACAGCACGAAACTCCTTCATCGCTGGTAAAAGATAAACACCGAATGCAAACAATCGGACATAAACTACACCAACACATACGTGAAGCATGTTGAGTAGTTGCACGACACCAATGCAAGGAAAAAGTGTATGAGCATATATTGGACACGGTGTATAGCATCACTTTTTGTTCAAATTGTGCTTGAATTTGTACTTAACCTTCGCAGGGGTTGACGATTTGTTTTTGGTGTAGAGACAGTCGTTTCCGGGCATCTGGGACTTGTCCCTCTCGCGGGTCAAATTTGTCACCTTGTCGATGGTGAGAGGGCTTATCTCATGCTATAAACATGCATGTGAGACCAAGAATTTGACCAGTAGTGAAAGTATCACATATTCTGCACATTTATTTCACTGCCACGTCGTAGAACGTTTATATAAAGGCACTAACATCAGGTGTGATACTGGCCGCAATTCACTCTTAGACTTTTTACTTTCAATCAAAGGGAAACGACTAAAAGTACACTTTTCATTTTCGTGGCAACTTATGTTGTTGTTTATCCATTTATTTCATGGAATGAATAACCAAAATACCTGGTTTACCCATGGTGTAATAAGTGAAAGTAATTGCAAAATTTTCGAAAAAGGTGAATGTTTTGATCATGGTAAATATCTGACTGTTCGAAATGAAGCACAAAGCCACAGAAAAGTGTTACTTTATACTGACGATGACAAGCATGTTTATTAGAGATAGGACGCGGAGGGCCCGCTTAGGAAACACGAGTAGTAGATTTAACCTTTCCAAGTAGTTTATTTTAGCAACAGTGCGGAGGGTCCGCTCAGCGAGGGTCTAGTGTTTGACTTACTATAGAAGAGGGGTGTTAATCACAGTAGTTCCATTTCACTTCTGGTTCAGCTCCATATCGGTTTCGTTTCGATTCCGTTTCGTCTCCATTTCGGTTCTATTTCGGGTCCGCTTTGGTTTCGTTTCGATTCCATTTCAATTCCATTACAATTCCATTTCGGTTCTATTCCGGTTCCGTTTCGAATCCGTTTTGCATCCATTTCAATTTAATTTCGATTTCGTTTCGGTTCCATTTCAGTGTAATTTCGATTCCATTTCAATTTCTGCTCAAGAATAAGTGTTTAAAGTAAAGACCCTCTCGTAGGTCAAATTTGTCACCTTGTCGACGGTGAGAGGGCTTATCTCATGCTATAAACATGCATGTGAGACCAAGAATTTGACCAGTAGTGAAAGTATCACATTTTCTTATCATTTATTTCACTGCCACGTCGTAGAACGTTCATATAAAGGCACTAACATCAGATGTGATACTAGCGGGCTATGCCGCAATTCACTCTTAGACTTCTTACTATCAATCTAAGGGAAACGACTAAAAGTACACTTTTCATTTTATTGACAACTTATGTTGTTACTCATCCATTTTTTTATGGAATGAATAACCGAAATACCTGTTTGCTCATGGTATAATAACTAAATGTAATTGCAACATTTTCGAAAGGGGTGAATGTTTTGATCAGGGTAATTATCTGACTGTTCGAAATGAAGCACATAGTCATAGAAAAGTGTTACTTGAGACTGACAAAGACAAGCATGTATATTAGAGATAGGACGCGGAGGGCCCGCTTAGGGAACACCATTGGAACAATAGAATGAACCTTTCCATGTATGAATCCTGGAAAGTGTGAGCTTTTTAGTGGAATGCCTGTAACTGGAAAATTAGAGGAGGAATTGGTAGTTTCCGTTTGATCTCGGCTACATTTGTTGCTTGTCTTGACGGATACGCGTGTTTCGTCTACGGTGTGCGGACTTCTTCAGTCTCGTGTACTAATATCGACTCTCGAGTATTAGTGCATGGCACTGGGGGGGTCTGCGCATTTTGGACGGGATGCGCGTGTCTGTCGGGACGGGCGATGGAGGTGGTTGGGGTTGGATGGGGGTTGCTAGTCTTTCTTCTTATTTTATCGTTACCTTTCCATGCATTTTATAGCATGTGTCCTCCATACCAGATAATAAATAAATAAAAAAAAAGAAACTAGATAGGAAATAGAACTGTTCTTTTCCAAGTGTCAGATTAGTTAGTCAGTGATTTGAAATATTGTTAAGTTTGGGATGGGGATGAGTACTAGATCCAAAGCTAGGCTAGAATTTAAAATGTTGTTGTCTAAATTTAATCCAGTATTTTTTTTTTTTAAATCCTTTTTGATTCAGACATTATTACTTCTGGTTCATGCTGTTCAAATTTTGTTAGGTTAGGAATTCGGAATTCTTAGTCAGAGAAACGAAAATATCGTCGTGAAAATATCACCAATAATCTCTCACCTACGCCCTGCATATTATGAACCACTAACACCCTCTTCGCTCTTATTTTCTTATTGATTTCATGATCGAGAACGGCTGTGAAATGGATCGATTGAAGTGCGAAGGACCTACTCAGCGCTAGGCTACATGCGGTTTTGACAAGGAAGTGATCATATCTATTTCAAGAAAAAGTACATGTGAAACATCCTCGAAAAAATCAAAGACAGCACACAAAGATAAGTATATGCGAAATCAAAACTGTCAAACTATCAAAAACATTCATCTTACTTAAGATGAAAAAGTTATATTACAGTCACTACTAGTTTCAAATCACAAACAAATTAAACATTTCAGATCATTTTGTAGCAACGCGGCCATCTCAATCCAAAAAAACACTACAAACCCCTTACCCCAACCTAATCCTTATCACCGCCCATGGCGTTCAAGTAGTCCGCATAGACCAGTTCGCCATTACCCCTCCCTAACCCTCGGCTTTGGATTGACTTGCGCTCTCATTGCCCCACCAAACGCTGCAAAATGAAAATGAAAATGAAATCGGGGTTCCCTTAATTATTAAACAACAACCCCTAAACCCAAACCCCTTAGTGTTCTTAATTTATAATATTACAAAAAAAAAAACCACAAGGCAGACCCACCTACTCCACACACATGTTTTTAATTTTACCATAATCTCCCCCCCCCACCAATGTTGTTGGCCAAGAATTTCCTCTGAGAACACCCACAACGACACTACTGCGACAACCACCAAAAAAAACAAAAAAAAAAAAAAACAGCGGCTTTCCCCCCAACATTTAAACATTTTTCCCCATCCAAATTTACACCCCCTTAAAAAATAGATAAATCTTGATCAATTTGGCTCAAATTTGAACCAGAGGCTTAGAGCAGCATGGAAAACTAGTGGCACCATGATGAGGTGGGAGTTGTAATTTTTTCTTGGGCACGTTAATGATCAGTCGTCCCTCGTGTTCTATTATTAGACTGTAATAGGCCAATCGTCTAATCCACTCAACTAAACCATCTGAGCCTATTATCCTCCTAACATATTGGTCACCATTCTACCAGACCAATCAAAGCAACCAAGCAGCGTTCCTCCCTGAGTAAGTTGTCCGGCATATCAGAACCACACCGTTAGGTCACTGAATTCTAATCAACGCACATACGCTATGACCTTGAGGTCTAACGCACGGAAGCTTCCGAGAAAAGTGTTCGTCCAAATGTTTGACCTAGTGGGCCGAAAATGACACACCTGTCCGCGTACGTTTCAGGTAAGGGAAAGGCACAACATTTATTCCATATCATTTTCGTTCGCTTCCTTTCTTCATTTCCCATATTCAGTCATGAAGAACTGTCAGCTGTCCAACACAGACATCTCGTCAGTTCATAGTTTGTATATGTACTAACGGCGAACAAACACAAGCCACGTCCAATTTTCGATCAATATTTGATGAGACTAGTTTCTTCTTCGGCCATGTGTATATCTTATTCGGCCGCTGACTATGCCTCTCCCCGTTTTCTGCCTAATTGAACAGGAAACCCAACCCAACTCAACCCGTTTCAGAGGCAGCAGCATAGTCGGAAAGTTAAACCATGTGAGAAACGAAAAAGCAGGAAAGTTTCCTGAAGTAATTGATTTCTGACAGGCTCATTGGTCTGAGCTCGATTGGTTCTATTTTCGACGGTTGAAGGGGATGGATTCAGATTCAACCGTTGCGTCGGATGTTAGATTGGAGTGACATTTCCCTTGAGCATTGCGGAAAAGGTGGCACCTCATGTCTACATGCGGACTCATTCCCGAAAACTTTTGCCCGAAAATTCCCATTCCTATGAACGTGCCATGACCAAATTCGTCATATGTCAACATTGAGGATATTGTTGGAATGTAGGTACATGGTGAGCGAAACATTCATCCTGTCCACCAGGACATTGGATATCCGAATTTCAGCGTTGTGTACATTTCATGTTCGGCACGTGTTAGACCAAACTTTCTAATTATCTTCGGTCGTCCTTTCCCGTGAAACTGTGTTTTGATGCTACCGTTGCGTCGTTGGTGGGACAAACACGTCCCTGCAAACAAAGACAACGACTTCGTGGCGCCCATATTTCTGCTAGCGAAAATGAAAAACACTAACTATGAAACTCTGAAAATAATCCCAGGGAAAGTCGGTCTGCCACCCACCCATTCTGCATCGCTTTGTCAATGACATCGTTGTTCAGTGGCCAAAGCTCCAGCCCTTCGAACTTAGTTGCTCCTTCTATTGAAAGCATCGAAATCAAAAAGCTTCGCGCGTGCAGGGCCATTTATTAACGACCGAGTGAAATGACCTTTCAAAAGGCATCGACGGACGATGGATGGGTAATGGGGGGGGGAACATAATTGTACTCTCGACGAAGCGGTGTCGATCTAGCACCCGCCTCGGTGAGAATGTATTCAGAACGCGTGACAAAAGGTGCCACACCAACCGATCGGAAAAGGAAAATCACACCCAGATTCCTACCAATTCCATTCGACAAAAGCACCTTAGTCCTGCCATTGTTTCAGAAGGTGCTGGATTTGTACTTTGCGTTGCAAGCTTACATCGGGGGGAATGCATGCAGGAAGGAACAATGGGGTTTCCAGGTGTTTGCATTGCTGGGTGTGAAAGGTGTTTGGTGGTTGAGATTAATGGATGGAAAATCACGTGTAGGGACAATTGCGAGATATTTACTGTGCAATTTGAGAGGCGATAGAATCAACTTTTGAGGCGGCTTTTACTTTTTTTTTTTAGTAAATTGATTAACGCAGACATTTGTATATTGCTGGGGAATGTCGTATTAGACTATGGATATTACAGAATTAACACACAAGTTAGACTAGATGGGCTTTGAAAGGTGCTGAATTCAGATCATACCTTACCTTACCTTACCAATCAGACTAAGGCCGGCGTGGCCTCTGCTGTACACAGAAGTTGTTTCCATTGTAATCGGTCCATGGCTGTACCTCGCCAGCCTCGCTGTCTGCGGAGGGTTCGCAGGTCGCCTTCTACTTGATCGATCCGCCTTGCTCGTTGCGCGCCTCTTCTTCTTGTACCTGTCGATTCGTTTTCGAGAACCATTTGCACAGGGCTGTCGTCCAACATTCTTACGACATGCCCAGCCCATCGTAGTCGACTGATTTTTGCGATGTGCACGATGGGAGGTTCTCCCAGCAACTGGTGCAATTCGTGGTTCATTCGCCTCTTCCACGTTCCGTCTTCCATCTTCACTCCACCGTTGATCGTACGCAGCACCTTCCGTTCAAAGACTCCAAGGGCGCGTTTGTCCTCCACTAGCAATGTCCATGTTTCGTGGCCGTAGAGAACTACCGGTCTAATTAATGTCTTGTAGATGGTCAACTTTGTGGTTCGGCGAACTTTGTTCGATCTTAGCGTCCTTTGGAGTCCAAAGTAGACACGATTGCCAGCCATAATGCGTCTTTGTATTTTTCTGCTGGTGTCGTTATCGGCGATCACCAATGACATATTATTTGACCATCATTCGTGAGCTGTAATGATCATGAGGAGATGATGGTCAGTGTTTTATAACCGTCATGAAAATGTACAGCACTGGTGGAGGCTTTAACTTGGAGTCAATTGTAACACCTAGATTGCAAATAGATGTGACTCGCTCTAGTGGAACCACACCAACTGTATATTGATGCGTGATGGTCTCTGTATGACGGGAGAACGAAATCATCATACATTTGGCTATGTTGACCCTCACGCCGTTATCGTTACACCACAACAGTAGTTCGTTAATATCGTTTTGTACGACAAGACAGTCAAGTGCGGACTTATTTACTCTAAAAATCTTCTGGTCATCGGCAAACATTTGCTTGAGCGATGAAACACGAGGGCACAGATCATTAACGAAAAGAACAAAGAGTATTAGGCCGAGCACACTACCTTGCGGTACTCCTGAGCGTGCGGAATTTACCGTAACGAAGGACTGCCCGAGCAAAACGCAAAAGCATATGAATACCTAATTTTGATCTTGATAACTGGCCTTGGTATTAAAAAGCTCAGATTAAGAGGTAAAATACCTAAGCAAAATACCTAAGAATTGCAAGCAAAATGTCTCTAGAATAACTAAACTTGATATTCCGGATACCTGGGTAAGTATCTGGCCACCTTAGAGGTACTATTTTGGTATTGTCTTACCTAAATTCGGTATTCGCATGACATTGTGGGAACAATTTGATGGTATTATCCTCAGGTATTTTACCTCTTAATCTGAGCTCATAAATACCAAGGCCAGTTATCAAGTTATTCGCTTCTGCTCGGGTGGCGGTCGGTCAAGTAAGAGAGAATCCACTCAACGAACAAAATTGGGTATCCTACAGCCTTTAGCGTCTCGGCTGCGTACAGGTGTCGAAAGCTTTAGAAAAATTTACATAGGTAGAGTCGAGCTGCCTTCGGTATTCAACCTTTTGAAACAACGTATTGGTATAGCACAGCAAATTCGTAATTGTAGAGCGATGCTGAACGAATTCATGCAGGAGCTCCGATATTGAAGGATGAACAACATTGTACATAGCGTTGTGAACTAACGTTTCAAAGACCTTGCTGATGCAACAGAGAAGCGATTCAACAAGGTTCCGATTTCTTGCTTTATGGTTTGGTACAATTGGCACAGTCTTCCAAATTCCAGGGAGCCTTCTCTCTCTTAACGAACGGTTAACTATGCTGCATATCAGAAAAGCAAGAGATCGTGAGCAAAACTTCAGAAGAGATGGAGGAATTCAATCTACACCAGGGCCTTTTGAAAATTCAAGGTCGTTCAAGGCTTTCATGACGTCATCCGGCAAGAAACAAAGCGCTGGGAGGTTCATATTGAACTCCCGTATGTTGTCAAAGCTAGTTGGATTCAGAGGTGGTGCATTTGTGCTATAAAATGATTGGAAGAAACACGCAAACAAGTTCGCAGCATCGACACGGGGGTTCTAGCGGCGACCCCGTGAAATTCAACTGTGTTAGGAATACTATCACAAGATGTCGTTGTGACTTCACGAACTTCCAAAATGCCGCTGGATTTTGTTTCAGGTTTGCTTGCAATTGCTGGACGCGTTCCTCATAACAGGTCTTTATTTTTAGTTTCGTTGGTTCTGGCACTGAGATGTCGTTTTCGCGACTTGCTTAGCATATTCCGTAGATTGTGTACCGTTGGATTCCACCAGGGGTAGCACAGAAGCCTTGTAATCCGCCGTCGGAGAGGAACTCGCGCATGGAGAGTTTCATACAGTTTTTCGTAAGATTGGTCAGAAATAGCATCGACGGAATCGCCCTCCAAAGTCTGTTGCCAATTAATAGTAGCCAATACGTTATTCATGGAGTCGAAATTGCAGAGCCTGAAGTTCAATTCAGGTGGATACGAATCATAATCAGGTGACGAACAAGGTACATGCCCTAACAGAACCTTGCCACACAAGGTACTCTGTTGGACTCAGCGAAGATAGCATGGGCTACTCAGTTGACCACTCAAGAACTGAAACGATCTCGCCGAAACCGATGACAACCCGATAGCGAGGATGATGAGATGCTGCGAGGAGATCTGTTGGGATATTAGTGTTCAACTGCCACTGCTCGCGACCGGTACACGGAGGGCTAACCTCCGTTCGATTTGTTGATTGTTGTTTTGTTTAGATTAAGTTAATAAATAAAGTGAAGGATTTTAGTAGTTTGAATAAAAATAAAGTGTAGTTTGTGAAGTCTAAAGTGCGTATCGAAGATTTGTCTAAGGAAGAAGGAACCCCACAGCATAAGGAATCTGTGCTGCTTGTGATGCTGATCAATGTCCAAGAGAGGAGCAGGAGGCTCAAGTAGCTTGATAGCATCCGATTCAGTGGTAAAGGCTAAGTCCGAGAGCCTTCTATTTAAATTTATAAGTGAATCAACTTGGACTAGTCCGCTGGTGAGCATCGGTTCCGTAAGTTCCTGCTCCGAAGACGCATTCGATGGTAAATTTTTTTAGTAGATTTGTGTTCTGTTGTTTGTTGGCAACAATTTTTCTTCACATTTTCTAGTAATACAAAGCATAGTCCACTTTTTAAGTATTAAAGCCTGTCCACGTAAAATCTCGGACACCTAAATAATAGCTGCAAAAAAATTTGCACATTATTCAACAAAACCGATTGCTTATTTCACAATAATAAAGTTATATCAACAAAAGAAACAGTTGATTAAGATGTTAATCCTTTTCGAGCTATCTGTGGTACACCCACCGTCAAGTTTCATACGGTATCCTCAGATACGCCCTCCGTGACGATTCTTCATCTTCTCTGGAAATCTTCGGTACCATTTGCTTTCCTCTTAGTTTCGAAGAGTTTCCGCTTAACTGGAGCCCAGTTCTTCTCTATTGGGCAAAGTTCTGGACAGTTTGGTGGATTGGCTATTTTTGCATAGTGACAAGAGGCCAAATCAGGTCAAAGCAGAGCTGGAGAGTAGTGGCTTCTGATAAGCGGTAGTAACCGCTTTTGCAGACATTATTTCTCGTACACATCCTTATTGATATGACCGGTAGAGACGAAACTTTTAGATTTTCGACCACAACTGCATATGGCCTGCCAAATCAAATACTTCTTCGGGAATTTGAACACCTTCTTTGTCCGGAAATGTTCGGCAACGACGTTCTTTTGTATTACGGTATAAAACGCCAGACCCGGAAGCTGTTAAAAGCCTTCTAGTACGTATGATTCGTCATCAATTATGTTACAAAAAAAAAAAAATGTTTGCAAAAACTTTGTGTAAAGCTCCTTAGCACGACTTTATGCAGTGAAATTTTGCTTGTCATTATGATTGGCCTCCCTTTTCACTTGATACGATTTCAGTCTTTGCCTTTGCTTCACGTTTTGTCCATATGATTTTGACTCAATAATGGCTAGCACCTTCTTGTCCATTTGTCGGGAGCATACTTTTCGATTCGTTCCACTTCCAACCTTCCGATACAAAGTCAAGCGCTGGTCAAATAATTTGCAAACACAAAACACGGTACTTTTGCTGTCGTTCGTCCAAAATGCGTTTGCGCTCTTCCACTTGATTCGGCAGCCATTTTACCGATTGTAACCAGAATTCAAACATGTTGTACCAAGAAATAAAGTGGAGAGTTTCAGTTGTCTTACAAGTGAAAAGGTTCAGCGATACGTGAAATAATTCAAAATCGACACTGAAATAAAATCTGAAATTTAACGTGGACAGGCTTTATCGCAATGTCATGCACACAGCTGACTTTTTTGTTGGTTCACATTTATTTTCTCCTCGCTGTTCTGTCTATTGTTATCTACAGAATTAACCAGAACTGCTTAAAAATGTGTTCATACCGCGATAAACTTCTCAAGTGGGTGTAACTATTGTCGACAGCCCCTGTTTTATTAAGGTATCGTACCGTACAAACCGCATGTGAAAAAATTGCTCTACTGTGGGCAGTAAGAAAACAACAAAGTTTTCAAGTGCGTGTGATGCATTTGAAGAAAAATATACTCTGACAAAATGGCTCAGTTGTTGGAAAGTAATCAAGTCAAAGTTAAATAGTCAGCTATCGTATGAATATATACAATTAAGTGTTTTTTATTTATTTATTTATTAATTGTTGTTCGTCTCGAATTTAAAAAAAAACTCAACAGACTGGTACTTAACCAAGGTTTCTAATTCTATTCTTGAACACACATTTAGATATATTAAAATCAAAAACAGCACTCACATTGTTAAACGATCTAACACAGTTATCGAAAGGGTTGTTTTGCCCATACGTAGTTCTATGGCGACTGACTACAAGTAAACTACGGTCACGAAGCCGGCGAGAAGGTGCATACAAATTGATGTTTTGCAACAGCGCCGGGCAATCTACACCACCTTCGACAATGTCAAAAACAATTAACCTCTGTAGGTTAGTACGTCTGTGCATTAAAGTTTCTAAATCGATCAGTCTACAACGACTCGGATAGTCAGGTAGATTTGCTGGGAAGTTGACGAAGAGCATACCGTACAAAATTGCGTTGAGCCCTTTCCGTCCGGATGATCTGAACTGAGTGATTAGGCGACCACACGCTAACAGTATACTCCATGATGCTACGAACGATCGACCAGTACAGCGCCTTGAGAGCATATATATCGGTGAAACCACTTGTATTGCGACGGATAAATCCCAGTGCTGCAAAGGCCTTTGCGGTAGTTGTGCTAATATGCTCATTGAACCGGAGTTTCGTATCTACAGTAACCCCTAGGTCACGAATTGCTTGAACACGCTCTATAGCTTCTGAGCTGATGGAGTAATCAAACTCTGTTCGAGATTGCCGGCGGGTGAACGAAATAACTTTGCATTTTTTGATGTTCAGTTCTATTCCATTCTCAGAACACCACAACAAAATCTCGTCGATGTCAGCCTGAAGAGCGCAACTGTCGAGATGCGATGATATAACCTTGTAGATTTTTAGATCGTCAGCGTAGAGGAGAAAGCGTGATTTCAGCCGAAAGCACAAGTCATTCACGAACAATATAAAAATCAGTGGTCCCAGAACGCTTCCTTGCGGTACACCTGACGTGACGGAGAAGACGCGTGACCGACTACCGTTTAATTTGACGAAAGCGCCCGACCAGATAAATAAGAGCGCAACCACTTTGTGATCCAATCAGGAAAGCCCAGATACTTCAGCTTATCAATTGAAAGAGTGTGAGGAACCTTGTCGAACGATTTTGAAAAATCGAAGTTTATCGCATCAACTTGGTGACGATTCTCAATTTTTGTTGACAGGAAATTTACGTAAGACATCAGATTCGTTGTCGTGGATCGCTTCTTAACAAAACCATGTAGAAATTCAGAAATCAGCGGTCGAGATACAGCGTAAAGGGCTTTGTGAACCAATTGTTCAAACACCTTGGCCATACAGCATAAAATCGAAACACCACTGAAATTTTCAACAGCATGTTTGTTACCAGCATTGAAAATCGGTGTGATTGAGGCCAACTTCCACGCTTCGGGAAAAGTACCTTCACTGAGTGACCTGTTAAAAATAGTCGTCAAAGCCATCAGCAGTGAGTCAGCACATTCTCTTAAAAATAACGGCGGTATCTTGTCTGTGTCCGACCCTTTCGACACATCCAACTTTTCCAGGGCTGACAAAACTTCATGTTGGCGCACAACTAGAGCAGGACAATTCAAATTGAAAGCAGGACAGGATTTAAGACTGTCAGCGGAAATAGTTGGTGACGTTTGAGTGTGTACATTTTCGAATAAATCGGCAAACAGATTAGCTAGCTCGTGAGGTGAATCGGCCGAAGTTTCTTTAAAAGTCATGTCCGAAGGAATCCGGTTAGATTGCTTACGGCTTCGAATATACGACCAAAAGGATGATGGGTTCTGCTTCACAGTCTGCTCCAATAGTCTTATATAGCAACGAAAAGCAGCGTCCTGGCAATTGGTGTAATGGGTTTCGAGCGACTGTAGATTGATCCGGTTCACAGTAGTCCGTGATCGAAAATAGCGTTTACGACCTTTTCGCACAATGTTACGGAGATGCTGTAACTCAGTTGTCCACCACGGTTGCTTAAACGAATGAGGCCTACTTGTTAGACGTGGAACATATTCCTCCATAATGTCGTACAATTTGTCATAAAACATACGTACCGTTTCATCCGTATCTTTTGCACGAAACATTTCAATCCAATCGACGTCCATGATAGCAGATTGATTGATTGAAGCATATACTGAAGAAGCGGTTTGAAAATTGTTTGCCGTGAAAAGTTAACATTCCTGAAGCCAACATTATCAAGTAAAAGAAGCATCTGAAAATTTATTTTATGGCTATCAATAACCCGTATGGGATTGTTCTTGCATTAACGCCTACATTAAAGAAAGAGACAGTTTTCGGATGGATGAAAAAAGAGACAAAAGATAAAAAGCAAAACCAATTTTCATTGATTTCTCTATTCATTCATCCCTGTTGGGCGGTCTAACGGCAGTTGGCCGGAATTTTGGCCATATGGCCGCTTGGCTGTATCCGACCGACACAAAGTGCGGCAAATGGCTGCCGTAAAGAAACTGATAGAGCTGTCTTTTTTTTTTTGTACATAGCCTACTTATGTCTACTGATGATGCACCAGGGGAGCCATCATCTGTACCTTGGTGGGGGTCAGATGTTCACACCGCTGTTAAGAGCAGACGTGAAAGTCTGCGATCGCTACGCAGAATGGCCCCTGATGACCCGTTTTGGGTTGCTAAGTTGATATAGTATCAACTTACCTGGGCCAAGACAAGAAGGGTCATCAAGGAGGCCAAGGGGACCACATGGTCGGCTTTCACCGTGGATATATCGGAATCCACATGCTCTAGCGAGCTGCATTCAAGGAACACTACGAGGAAATCATCAAGAATGCGCATCGTCAACTAGGTTTCGTACCCAAAATTACAAAAGAGTTCCGTGATCCGTATATGCTAAAATCGCTGTATGTTTCATTCATCTTGGAAACGTCATCTTCTGTGAAACGTCATCCTTACCATATAACAGTAGTCGATCGCATGAAGCTGTACAACACAAGTTCATCATAGATTCACCTTACGCTTCCTTTCCTGGAATGACCCACTGAATCTGCCACCGTACGGAACCAGATGCAGGTTGCTGGGCTTGAATACATTGGACCACCGTAGAAAAACTGCTGAAGCTGTGTTCTTCAAAATATTGGCTGGTGAATTTGACGCTCCAAATCTCCTGGCTATGTTGGACGTAAACGTACCGTTCCAGTAATTTTTCTCGCCTGCCTCGATGCTACTACCTGCCCTTGAGCATGGACAGGTGGAACACTCGTGGCTGTTATAGGTGCACCAGTTTGCTAACGTAACCTTTGTCTGGGTACCTGGGCACGCAGGTATAGCTTGTAATGAGGCTGCTGATAAACTAGCAAACCAGGGTCGTCATGCTCAGCTGGATGATATACCTATCCCCTATAGCGACGTTACCCCCTGGGTGAAGCGGACCTCCCGATGCGCGTGGAATGAATCTTGGCATAACAACCGTGATGCCTTCCTACGTCGCATCAAGAATACGACACATGAGTGGAAAGATATGTCCTATCCTCGGGAACAGATGATTCTGACTCGGCTGTGTATAGGACATGTATAGGTGTATAGGACTCACTCACGGGCTTTGACTTAACGGCAATAAGGCCTACTGCTACTTTGTTTGTTCACCAGTGAAAAGTCCCGCTTGGATGTTGCGGAGATGTTCCGGAAGTTGAAGGTCGAAAAATTTGCCAAGAAGTACTTGGTGTGGCAGGCATCTGTGGGAGCGGCCAATTCAGCAAGCTGGCAAGACCTCAACAAGCCGGTTCCATCAACGGTCAAATATATGAAGAACAATGCCTCCAGGAGCGCCTGTTCTTCCCGTATCACGAAGGTGACACTCTGTTTTGGCCGTATCTGGCATTTTGCCATTACGCGAAACCGGCAAATCCGTCAAACTCGCCCGAAGTTCGCCCAATAGAAAAATTCTGGCCGATTATGAAGGGCAAGCTTCGGAAACTAGGGAAGGACTTCAAAAACGACAAGGATTTGCAAGAAAGAGTGGATGAAAGTGTATAAGAAAGATGGCGCAAGTGTTGTACAGGATTTGATGGGGAGCGTTAAATTCAAGGTACCAGCATTTAGCTTAGGAGAGGAGGTTGAACAAACATAGCTAATATGTGAGCTATTTCCTAAGAGTTTCAAAAATATCCGACATGAAATGAATTTTTGGTGATCATTTTTGTCAGTTGCATTTCTTTTCGAGTATATCTTTAAAGATAAATCATTTGTAGGAAATTTACTTGCACCTTAACGCCGCTGGGTAGTGATAAAATTCTTAACTTATAGTCATCACTGAAAAGGCCTTGATCTACTAGACCCCTTTGTCGAAGACAGAAGCCGTCCAGATGGTCAGGATAAGGAGATGTACCAAGTTGAAACCAGTCATATCAAACTTGATAATCTACGTATTTTTTTACGAGGACACGTCTCGCAATATCGCATTCTACCACGTTATTTAGGAGCTTTCATAAACTGTTTATGGAGGGCGGGGGTCTGACCAAAGTCTACGCTCCATACAAAATTTCAAAAAAAAAGTATGGAGAAAAGTCTTCGAGAGGGGATGGGAGGTCTGAGATTTTCAAAAATGAGTCTATGTGGTTTATGGAGGGGCCCCTAAGGAATTTCTGTAATCAAGGAATACGCTGTCTGGTCCAAAACGAGTTTCTTGAGGAATACATGTTGGTTTTACATCCATAAGTGCTTCTGCATAAAAATGGTAAAGGTTAAGGGAAAATCTACATGTGTTGTACAAAGTACAGCAGCGCGAGTGCTCAAAGGTTAAAAAAACACGACTGATCGGTTTGAAGCCGGTTGAATTGAGGCGTCCAAATTCATCAATAATATATAACATTTGAATGTAACAATGGTCTGAATATTTAAATGATTTCGTATATTGTAAGGTCTTTGTTGACATTGACTGTTATTGTCTCTGCCACATTCTTTTTTTTTTTGTTTAGCATTGCAAGCTTATTGCTTTCACAATTTGCTTGTTTGCTCTCAACTTAGTGTTCTAAATGCACTTTCACAGTTATTTGATGAGAGCTTTCGATGTCAGGTACCATTTCTGCATGAGTAATATTCTGTGGCAAGTACAATCATGGGAGTCGAGAAATTTTCCTTAACGAAAAATTTCTAGACCAGACCGGGAATCGAACCCAGTCACTTCCATCATGGCGTTGCTTTGAAGCTTCGCGCTTACTGACTGGGCTAAGGGAGGACCCACATATTCAATCTTAATAAGTAAACATGCAACAACCAGCTTCTTTGACATTCTCCAACTCCATCAATTTTTTTCCAATCTTAACTACCGATAAATCATTAAGGAAGAGCTCCATGAAAACATGCATATTCTTACATCAAAATAAGAATCCTGACACTTCAACGCCCCTGAAAAGCTTTTCAACAACAATGAAAAAATGATCAACAGCTTACACACATTTGAACCCGTCACACCATCCCTTTGAAAGAAGCCATAAATCCCATTATATGAACCTTCCTCATGACGAGCGTCAGTGTAAAAACATGATCCCGACATAAATCCTTCGGGTCTCATTACTCAATTTCCGTACCGCGTTTACGAACGAAAATGAAGACGTTGTGAAGCTACTTCACGAAGGAAGGTGGTGCGTACTCACATCGCACTTACCTGAGAAAGCCGATCAGCGGCGGCCCTGGCACATTCATTAAAGCGTATGATTGCTTTTGGAAATCAGTTTTCCTATAAATACCACCCACCGGTGCACAGTGATGATTGTAGGAACGAAAAGGGGTTACAATAAAGGATTTAGCGGTGATCCTACATAGTACGAAAAATTCAATTTAAGTGCGATGAGGTCGGCTGATGCGATTGGACATCTAGAAATAATAGTAATTCAAAATATTAGAGAAAACAAACTCGCATTTTTCATCAAGTTGAATATGTTTTGGATTGGGAATAATCAATTTCTCATAATACGTTTGTTAACGAATCATGATTTAAGCAAAAACGGAACATCAAGTCATTTCTGTACAGTTAACGCTATTCCTAGCCAACAATTTTCGTAGCACATTATTTTGATCGGATTTTTGCGATCTATCACATGTGGTATTTGCCCTTTAAAATCCCACTGTGCGGTGGTACCACATTCATAGCAGCTTCCAAACCAAAGCATCGTATTACCCCGGTAGAATGAAGTGGCTTTCCTCTGCCTAGAGTTTCGGATTAATCGAAATCCGATTTCGTAATCCACCGACATCGATGGAGACCCGAATAAAAAACAAAAAAACAGTAAGCTATTACTCCTTCTTTTTCTTCTTCTTCGCCATTCAAGTAAACGGCTGCTCCGGTTGAGATTTACGACTATCCGTTGCAATGTCACGTTTATGGCAGGTCCGCGTTCTGTTCCAGAGTTAATCCTCCTGTCAGTTACAGTGGATGGAGGGAGGTCAATGACTGCTGTGCTGTTACGAAACATTTTCGGTGAAATCTTGAGTAAATCATTTGAAAAAAAAAGTCGATACGAGTACTGTATTTAATTTTGCAAAATCTAAAACGACGTTGACAATCTTGAAGATAAAGATGATAATGACGATAACAAAGATGATCATATTTACTCCGCGCAGCTGCAACTAGTTATGCCAATCCACTTCGAAGCAATGTGAAAGCTCCCCGTTGCCAGTGGCAAAAGTAAGTCCTGTAAGTAAAACTGACGTAATTAATTTAGCATGGGAATTTAAAAATGTTTCCTCATCGCTTATACATAATCCCTTGGACCTATATCCCATTTACCGGTAGCGGAGGAGCGATGATGTCACTGCCATCCTTGTTGGATAGTCCACACTCTTTGCTCGCAATTTTCCATTTAGCTTTCACCAAAGAAGTCTGTCGCTCTCGCCCTTTTTTATGAATAATTCCCCCCCTGCGATGGTCTTCCACACAGCCTGGAACAGAAATCACAAAAACGTCAAAAACTTTTCCAATCCTCCCGGCCAAAATCATTCACTGAATGGCCGCTGAACTCGTTCAAATTTTATCTTATCTAATTCTCCGATTCGGTTCTAATCCCATCTGATGTGTTTATGTCTGTTGGAGCCAAACTTTTCTCGTTGATATTGTGAAAAATGGACCTCGGCCACCGAGCGACGAAGACAACGACTAGCTCAGCTGAAGTGAGACGGAACGCGTGCAAATGAACGTAAGGATCCTAATCCCCGAACGGCAATTTGGCCTGAAATATGCAGATGAGTTGTTAGTCGATTGCAAGTCAGAGTGTTCATCCGAGCACGGATAAGTGGACGCGCGCGTGGACTCCCACATTTCCTCCCGCACTTCCGGGAGTCCACATGGGAGTGCTACCGATGATGCCAGCAGTACTGCCATTGCAATGCTGAGAAAAAAAAGGATGATTAAATTAATCAATAACGATATCCTATCCGGAGCGGAAGCGCACATCAGCAAGTCAGCCGGCCAATCAGGTCTTCGAGGTTTCTTTGGACCATGAACGACAATCGGCAGAGCTCGGTTGGCAGGGACTAAGGGAGAACTGGGGGTGTAGTAGAATTCAGTGACGTGATTCGGGTGGGGGTTTCTTCGTCCGACATGGATCACTTATAATCAATGATTTGATTATGATGTTAAATTGTTTTTGTTGTTCGTCACCAGTTTGAGAAATCAGTTGATGAGCTTGACATTCATTGAAGATTTCTTAACAAACACAGCTAAATTTGTCATTTAATATGCAACATGCGACATGAATTGCAAGTGTTCGATTTGAGTAATTTAGTTCGACTTACAGGGTCCGGCAATTGAAGTGCTACATTGATATAAACAGATAAATTCTCGAGTACTTTTTCAAACAGACGTATTTGATTTTTGTCAACAAACAAATGACAAGATTTAAACGTAAATTTCAATCCCAGTCGCCGTCGGTGGTTTTTCTAAGGCGAAAAAATCTGGTCACGTCTTCCTTCGGAAGGGAAGTAAAGCCGTTGGTCCCGGCTCATATTCATGAGTCGTTAGGTAGAGTCCAGGTGGTGGAGTCGTCTTCCTGGCGTCGGTGATTGTCACCATGTGAGGAAATAGGCCGACGTAAAAAAAAAAACGTAAATTTCTCAAAGCTTAGCACTTTTAGCATAACCATCATGTTAGGGAAATGTTATTCCTTGTGTTGGTGGCCCTAGTTTGCATTAAAGTGCTAAGGGTTTCAAGAATTTAACGTTTGAATCTTACTTCCCCTCTTTTTTTACAAAATCAGATACGTCTGTTTGAAAAAGTACTCTAGAATTGTTCAAAATAAAACCAATTTCTTTCAAATTTATTTAACTTCTCTTGAAAAAAAATCACCTTTTGAAAATTCACTGGTCAAGTTCAACTTGTTCGCCCTTGACTTTAACCACTCGCCGCAGACGATCGAGGAACACATCGTGCGAGGTCCGCAGGTGTCTTGCGGTATTTTATCCCAGATGTCGCTTCCAACATACTCCAGACAGCGAAGTCCATAGGGTTCAGGTCCGTCAAACTCGCCAGCCACTCCGAGCGTAAAATGAACCCTGGTAAAAGTTTCGCAATCCAGAGTTGGGTTTTCTTCGCTTTGTGGGTGGGCGCCGAGGCCTGTTGGAAAACCCAATCCCTGGAATCAAAATGACGACGTGCCCACGGTTCGACGACGTTCTGAAGAACTAATTCCCGATATGTATTTTGGTTGGTCTTTACTCTTCCAAGCACAATAATCAGTGGAGTCCAGCTGACACGGGTGATTCTGTGTGTGTCCAATCTAACACCCATCGGCCGGCAATGGCATTATGGAAGAAATCTGTTTACAACAATCATTCAAGTGACCATTGGAAGCAGCTTTAACCCGGGAGCTAGAAAGTGATAGCTCTACTGCAGATCCAGCAACCCATTTCAGAATGGCTGGAGAGTCACGCCCATTCCGAGGTCACTTTCACATACAATAAGCCCCGCATGTAAACATTACCGATATCATTTGGATAAGGGCACTGCAACACACTTCCAGATTTGGAAATTTTAAATTTCCAAACCAGGCACGTATGTAGTATTATTTGAAAATAAGATTATTGTTATATAGTTATAATTAGATACATCTCACCCATCGCCGCATCCTTCATCACACTATCTTGTTCATTCGAGAAAATACTAATTTTCGACATTGATTCGTAATTAATTTCAAGCACTCGTGATTAAATAAGCGCAAAAACTAACGTTTCTAAACAGCCCGCTAGATATGCAACCTGCATAACAACACTCTGTACACCCCGTGGTGAATGCACCTAAAATTATGTGCAAGCTTTTACCCTGCCAATGCGCGTTGTTTTCGCTTGACGCTTCTGACCAGCAAATGGCCGTTTTCCACCTTGCACTTGGCTCCTTTTGACGTAGACTACGTCTTACGGCAAGGGTAGGGTGTCAATTGAAAATCTAGAAATAAGCGACCGTCACGAAATATTGTTACAAATCAAACGCTAATAACTTAATAAATGCTCGATAGATTTTCAAGATTTTTACATCAATCGGTTGTTAATTTTCCCGCGTATCAATTCAATAATCAAAAAATTTCCGTTAACAATTTCAAGCTATTGAAAATAACCAAAACCTAAGGTGATGTCTTATAATGCCGATTTTTCAGAGTAAATTTACTAAATGCACTGTACTTTACTGTCACAGATTTCAAATTTAAGCAAGGGAGGGCTCATATGCAGCACTGAACGATATAAAACGGGCACGCCTTCGCAAATTAACTCAGTAGTGTTGCAGTACTGGAGCTGTGCGGAAAAAATACTCGAGAATTTATCAAAATAAAACCAATTTCTTTCAAATTCATTTAACTTCTCTTGAAAACAAATCACCTTTTGAATATTCACTGGTCCAGTTCAACTTATTCGCCCTTGAGTTGACACATCGTACGAGGTGTCTTGCGGTATTTTATCCCAGATGTCGCTTCCAACATACTCCAGACAGCGAGGTCCATAGGGTTCAGGTCCGTCAAACTCGCCAGCCACTCCGAGCGTGAAATGAACCCTGGTAAAAGTCCCGCAATCCAGAGTTGGGTTTTCTTCGCTTTGTGGGACGGCACCGAGTCCTGTTGGAAAACCAAATCCTTGGAAACAAAATGACGACGTGTCTACGGTTCGACGACGTTCTATAGAACTAGCTCCCGATTTATATTTTGTTTAGTCTTCACTCCTCCAGGGACAAAAACCAGCGGAGTCCAGCTGACACGGGTGATTCCCGCCCAAATTATCACCGATTCTGGTTTCCGTCGACTGGTGGCCGTCAGCACGTTGGCATGGGTTCGTGATCTTTCTGGCAATAAAACTCTGTCGTTCTGCTTATTCACGAACTGCTGTACGGCGAAGAGTTTCTCACCGGTAAACACGATATTCTCCAACCTTCCTTCCGCGGCCCTCTTCATCAGCGCCTCTTTTTACCCGTTCTTATTTCTGCCTCACCGAAAAGTCTTGAACCTTCTGGGTCTTCTAGGGCTTGGTTTGAAGTTTATCTCTCAGAATCCGAAGGAGACTTCGATCCAATACGTTGAGACCCCCCGCCAATTTAGTGGCACAACGCCAACGATTTCTCTTAAGGGACCTCTTGACGATCTTCACCATGGCAGGTGTCACCACAGGAGCTCGACGTCCCCCACAATACTATTTTTTGGTACCTCCGGTCTCCAGGCATCTTTTGACCCTGTACACTGTACAACACTTCTGCGCATATGTAAATCGGACATCTCACACTGAAAATCTATTTTCGTAAATAAGCTTTCACTCATTTCGTAAACATGGATTTTGATTTTTTTATTCAAAACATAATGTTTATTCTTCAAAAAACCGTCCATGAATATTGGAGAAGGAGCCCTAGTCAGCCGTACGACGCAACTTAGTCGAAATGCTCTCACAAGAGCGCTGGGCGGCAGTGACTGGATACAATTCCGGATCCTCGTGGTCAACTGCTTCATATCCTTGGCCCGCCAATTATTTTTGTACACTAGGGCACTGAGGGAGCCGAGAAAATCCTCAATGGGACGGCACTGGGGCAAGTTGGTCGGGTTCCTGTCTTTTGGCACGTACGGTATCTTTTTCTGCTCAAGATACTCCAGCGTCTTCTTGGCGTAATGGGAAGACGCCTTGTCCGGTCAGAAGACGTACTTCCCATCCGCATGAGGCTCCTTTAAGAACGGCAGAAGAATTTTCTCAAGACACTCCTCCTGGTGCACTTGTTCATTAATGGTCAGACCGCTCGGCTTGAACCACGGCCTTGAAATCCCTCTGTCCGATATGGCGATGCACAGCATAACTTTTTTCAAAATTCTGCTAAAACTTATAATTTACTTCAGGGGGTGTGGCCGACTTGTCGCTGGAATAGTAGCTGTCATTTCCTGGAATGTGGGTCTCCGAGAGTGGAAAGTAACTTTCGTCGTCCAGCACGAACAACGTCCCGCGGTAGTTTTTCGTCATCCACCGGCACTGCGATTTCACGGTCGCTATCTGCTCGTCCGTGTACTCGGGAGACCGAGACTTTTTCCAACAGATGATATCCTCCATCTTGAGGGTTCGGTGAATCAAGGAATGGGAGCAGTGATATTTTAGGGCCGGCGTCACGCAAACTCGTTTCGTCCTTGTTGTCGAGCAGCTTTTTCAACGCTTCCTTCTTCTTCTTCGTCATTATCTTCGTCGGACGGCCGCTACCGGTCTTCCGCCCCATGTTCAGGGATGCCAGGATCCGGTAAACTGTACTCACGGGCACGTTTTCGTCTCGAAAGTGGTCTACCGTAAACTTTTTTTAACGCATCGTAAAACCGTACAACACGCTCGCAGAGTGCTTGCTGTTTCGACGCCAACTTCGATTAAACTGACAGCACCTGAGCGAAAAAAAAATGCCACCCATTTCTAGGGAGTCCCGAGAGCAATTCTCTTGAAAAAGAGAGAGAGAAGGAGAGAGAAAAATTAACGCTCTTTACTTTAATTACAGAAATGTATTGAAATCATTCTCATTTTTTTATTGAACACCCGTTAGATCAAATGTCTCGTATATTATTTTTATTGCTTGTTACCGTCAACAGGTAAAATATTTGCCCCAATGTCCGGTATCTTATAACTAGAATCACAAAACTAAAAAGTTAAACAAACTGACAAAAAACACGTTTTTAAACTCTCTATGTAGATTAAAATCCATTTCAAAGTAACAATTATTAAAACGTCGACTCATGCTGCGCATTGGCTCAAGGATACCATATTTGGTTCTTGCCGCGGGAAGGCTCACGAACGAATTTGCGTGTAGATTACAGTGGCGTATGTTGATGTCCAACATGCTGAGCGTCTAGTACAATCAATTTTGCCACGTTACGCCTTCCGTCATGTGGATGAAGGTTGATGAGCTGGCACCGCCTGCTATAGCTGGGTAGATTGAACGGGTCTCTCTTCCTGAGATGGTTTTTCATTTCATTCTGGTTATAGGGAGATCAGACAACAGAACAATTTTCCAGAATCGGGCGGACGATTGCGCAGAAAAGCGATTTCAAGCAGTAAACATCGTTAATTTTTTTTTGGCAAACAGGAAGCCTAACTGCGATGATGCCTTAAACACGACGTATGCTACGTGGTCTTTGAAGGTCACTTTGGAATCGATGAAAATCCACAAGTCCTTAACCGTCGATTCGCGCTGCAGCTCAAATCCTGCCAAAGCATAACCGAATTGGTAGAGTTCACGTTTACGGCCAAATGAGATCACCGAGCACTTGGACACATTCAATGTCATCCGATTGATACGACCCCATTAAGCGAACGCCCCCAGCTGTTGTTGCAGAAAAACGGCGTCTAGTGGATGCGTTATCGCAATCACGCTTCAAATCACCGGCGTATGAGAGTTTTAGGCATTTGAGGATGAGATTGACATCGTTCATGTAAATCAGGAACAAAAACGGCCCAAGGAGGTTGCCTTGTGGCACGCCGGACAAAACTTCAAATGGTGACGAAACGTGATCATCGATTCTGACGGACATACTACGATCGGTAAGGTAGGATCGCAGCCAGATAAGCAAGTTGTTGCTCATGCCTAACTTATCAAACTTGGCTATTGCTATCTGGTGGTTCATTTTATCGAACGCAGCGGAGAGATCCGTGTATGTGGATAGTGCGTGTAGCTTTGCACTAGCTTCCAAAGAATTATCATCTCGAACAACTTGGATACTGCACTTAATTCAGCTATTCCCCGGTAATTTGAGACCATTCGCTTGCAACCTTTCTTAAACACTGGGAAAACATATGACTGTTTCCAACAGTTCGGAAATATGCCAGTGGACAAAGAAGGATTGAACACCTTGCGGAGTTGCAAGCAAATTCACGTACCGTTTCAGTACAACCGATGGAATGCCGTCCGGACCACATCCCGTTGAGGACTTCAATTCCTTGCCAGCTGCAATAACCATGTCATTGGTGATGGCACAATGCATTCCGGAGGAAGACGGGGCACATTACTGGTGGCGAGCGCGATGTCCTGCGGGTCGAGCAGCTCGTTGGAGAAAACGTTGCTGAATTGGGAACGGAAAATATCGGCACTACCGGCGATGCAGTCAGCTTTAAGCAAACCATCCGTCATCGTGGAGGGCAAACAAACTTCTTTCCGCTGATCATTGACGTGACGCCAAAAGCTTTTGGACTTAAGACGATCTTGATAAGCGTTATAGAGATAATCGTTTAATCGCTCGTACTCAGCATTCGCTTCCACGTGACACGATTTTGTAGAATCCGTGCGATATTTGCTGTGTCATCTCAAAGCTGCCTGCCTCACTCTTTTGAGGCGCTTGAGAGCGGAATTCGACTGTTCTTCTAGAAAAGCTGAATAGCTTCTCCAAATTTGTTTGAACAAGCTCTAATTCAACACCGATGTTTGTTGGGGCTATCGAATGTGTTAAGAGAAATATATGCAAGAGAGATGTTACATTCAAAAAACTGAATTAACGGGATGTTCAACAGAAAACTCCCCAAATTTACATTAAAACCAATAGATAGGCATATGTGAGCTTCAGCAAAGTTGTTTTGCATTAAATGGGCTATAACTTTGCCGAATAAAGTTTATTTTTATTTGCAATAATTAGAAAACATTTTTTTTTCTCACTACTAGGGAGATAAATCACCAAATTTTTATCATCATAAGATGGAGAATAATTTATGAAAAAAATTTGCAGAAGAAACTAAAGGGTAATACGGTCAAAATTTGGTCAAGGGAAAACGCGTATAAATCGGTGAAATCGTTTATTTAAAAAATCAAATTAAATTTATTTTTCAAGTTCAATTAGTATAAAATTCAGGAAAAATATTCAGTTAGGCTTCCGCTTTTCCAAATCCGAATTGCCGGGCCTTACGCTTGACCCCTGCCATCAGATTTTGTACAGCCACCTTGTCCACCTTCTTCGCCGCAGAAAGCCAGTTTGCCTTGAACTGCTGCTCGTTCCGCTTTAGGTTCCGCTTGACAATAGCCCAGTATTTCTCAATTGGGCGGAGCTCTGGCGTGTTGGGAGGGTTCTTGTCCTTGGGAACCACCTGCACGTTGTTGGCGGCGTACCACTCCATGGCCTTTTTACCGTAATGGCAAGATGCCAAATCCGGCCAAAACAGTACGGAACAACCGTGTTTCTTCAGGAAAGGCAGCAGACGTTTATTCAAACACTCTTTCACGTAAATTTCTTGGTTGACAGTCCCGGAAGCTATGAAAATGCTGCTTTTCAAGCCACAGGTACAGATGGCATGCCAAACCAGATATTTCTTTGAGATCTTTGACAGTTTCGTGTGCTTGAAAATATCTGCTACCTTTCCCCTTCCTTTTGCCGTATAAAACTCCTGTCCCGGAAGCTGCTTGTAGTCGGCTTTGACGTAGGTTTCGTCGTCCATTACCACGCAGTCAAACTTCGTCAGCATCGTCGTGTACAGCCTCCGGGATCGCGTTTTGGCCGTCGTATTTTGTTTATCATCGCGATTTGGAGTCACTACCTTCTTGTAAGTCGATAGTCCGGCTCGTTTTTTGGCTCGATGCACGGTTGTAGACGATACACCCAGCTTATTTGCGGCATCTCGGAGAGATAGGTTAGGGTTTCGCTTGAAACTACCGGCAACTCTCTTTGTCGTCTCAGCGGCTTCCGGTTTTCGATTTCCCCCCGATCCAGACTTCCTGGCTGTCGACAAACGTTCCCCAAACACTTTAATTACATTTGTAACGGTTGATTTGGCAATTTTAGCGATTTTGCCAACTTTGCGTGCGAGTAGCTCTGATTTTCGCGATGCGCGAGCAAAATTTTGATACGCTGCTCTTCTTGCTTGGACGGCATTTTGACAACTGAAGAGTGAATTCCAAAATCAAAATAGGAGCAACATTCTACACACACACACCTTCAAAATGAGGGGTGTTCAGGTTTTTTAAATGCAAAATTGAAAGAAATACGTCAAGTTGATATTGACCAAATTTTGACCGTATCGCCCTTTATAGCAAAAATAACGTTGTTTTCGGGGTCAGCACAATTTCGATCACGTTTTACGCCTTTGGCAACAGTGTGCATCGCTCACATCCTCCCCTACGACGGCAGTTTAATATTGTGAACCGGGAAGGGGTTTTGAGTCCTCTTTGACATAGGTCTCGTCATCCATTAAAATACATGCATCCGGTCGCTGCACAACTCGCAAATACAATTTCCGGGCCCTTGTTGCTGCGCGTTGCTTCTATTCTGCACTTTGTTTGGTGATTTTCTGCTTTTTGAAGGTCTTCAGGTTGTTCCGTTTCTTGATACGTTGAATGATTCCGACGCTGGTTCCCGCTTTATTGGCCAAATCACGTGTCGACATTGATTTGTTCTTCCAAATTAGAGCTACTACTTTCTGATCCAGCTTAGGGTTGGAAGATCCGGGTTTACTGCCTCTTCCTGGCAGCTCATCCAAAGAACAGTGTTCCCCAAACTTGATTATGATGGATTTTACACTTGCGTGATGAGTTCCAAAGCGCTTCACCAATTGTCGCATAGTTACACCCTTTTTCACGTAGCCATGGATCCAAAACCATAATTTTCACGTTTATTCAATGCGTGACATTTTGAAAACGAAGAATTTATACCGTGCAAACTGGTAAACAAAAAACGAAAGATGACAGCCAAATGCACAGCATGCTATGGTTAACACAATAAAACCATCACAAATACACGTGTACAACGCAAATGTACGTGGATAGCTTATTTTAGATACATTCTTTATTTTGTTTTATTTGATAGCAATACGTTACTAAATACTGCTAAGATTCAAAATTAACAAACGATTGGCTTAACATATTGGGGTGACTGTTGTAACGGAATCAATCTACGTTATTGGAACAGAAAAAAACGAAGGAAAATAACATTAACTGTGTTTTTTCTAGTTTTTAATTGATTTCAACGAAAAACGACGGATATCAAATGTTTTTAACAATTGTTATAAACTCATTTTTTTTTTGAGTTTTAACGAAAAACGAGGGATATCAAATGTTTTTAACAATTGTGCCAATCCAATGTATGGGGAAAATTTGGCCATCGAATTCCGAAGAAAGAGTAGTGCTCAAAAGTTTCGTCTCCTCGAAAAAAGTCCCCATGCAAAATTTGAGCTCAATCGGACTTCGTTAAGTAGGACCCCCAAAGCGGTCAAAGTTTGACTTTTTTGACCCATGAAAAATTTCCCAAAGTACATGAAATTTCCTAAATCGAAATTTTCTTCTTTATGCCAAAGGTCCTAGAAATGCATAAAACGTCGAGAACTGGCGTTGGCTCAAAAATTTTTTTTTTTGAAAAAACGACTTTCTGGGAGCCGATTTTTGAGTTGGAGGAGTGAATTTAATTTTACTTGAATGATTTGAATTCAACTGCTGAGATATTCATGGCAATAGTGTTGAACCATATCCTATATCATAGTTGGCAACTGCTAGCATATTATTTGCAAAATTTCATTAAGGTGGTTCACTTTTTTCCATAAGGGTGGTTCTTTTTGATGAAAAATTAATATTTTTTCTTTAATTTGAATGAAATATAGAAGATATCAGTATTGACACACCTCTTAAATAATCATTAGCCACTGTCAGCATGTAATATGTGATATTCCGTTAGAATGGCCCACTTATTTTCCATAAGGGTGGTCCCTTTTGTCGAAAATTTAAAACAAATTTTAAAAAATCAGAATTTAAATGGGATATTTGAACCAATATTATTTTAACACTTCTTTCATAATCGAAGCCATTGTTTATACTTGATTCATAATATTTCATTAGGGTTTGCTCACTTTTATTCCATTAGGGTGGTGCTTTGAAAATAATTGAGAATTTGAATGGATTAGTGAAGACAATAGTATTTACACATCTCCTGTGCCGTCGTATATCATTATTAACATTTCATATGTGATATTTCATCAGGGTGATTAAATTACTTTCCATAAATTGGGTGTTTTTTTTGTCGAAAAATTAAAAACAAAAACTAAAAAATTTAGAACTTGAATGGGACTGTGGGAACTATTAACATAAAATATGTGATATTTCATTCGGGAGATTTCCTCATTTCAGGGTGACCCTTTAAGTTGGAAATTTGAAATAAAAAAATTGGCATGCAACACTTCATAAATATATCTTCATTAATGTTTTCTTTTGAATAGTCGAAATAGAACGTACTAATACAATAACGTACAAGGAAGTACAACACTAACTGTCGTGATCAAAATATGGATGAAAATAAAATATTTTATGACGTAACTCAATTATGACAATAGCTTGATACCAGGATAGACGACAAGGAAGTGCAACAAAAGTTGTTTGTACATATTTTCTTCATATCCGAGAAATGAAAGTACGTTGCTTTCTGCTTGCAGTGGTACATGCGCTTCGGTCGTAAGAGAAAAAAGTACGTTCAAACATAAAACTCACAAAAAACAATACAAAATATAATCAACAACAACAAAAAGCCAAAAAATGCTAGAACTGTTCCGTACCATTTGGTGGTAGGGTACGGGACGGGTTTTAAGAGTTTACGCGGCACCTGGGACATTTGATGAAGCTGTATGTAATCTATAATTAGAACTGCCAATATTTAGACGTTAATCCCTCTGCTCAGTGCTTCCCAAACTGTGCGCCGCGAAGCTTTCGCAGGGGCGCTGCGAGCGAATTGAAAAAATGGTCCTCAACTGGCTTAGAACACAGTCTAAGAATATTGAAATTTCCGTTTTGAATTTTTGATCAAATGATTTAAAATCAAAAGACATTAAATATACGGAATCTATCTTCGGCGCTCAGAGAATACCCTGTTTTTTAAGAAGAGAGAGCGTAATGCCATAATTCATGCTGTGGCTGAAAATTTTTTATCATTCAAACTATTTTTTTCACACAGAAAACTCCAACCCCCGAAGGTTTTTTTTCTCTCGCTGCCTTGTGATTGAGAGAAGGAGAGAGCGTAATGCCATAATTCGTCTGTCTAATAATAGTTAGCATTTGCGCGCCAAATTTGTCACCGTTTGGTCTGTTTATGGTTTTCGCTCGGGTTTTCGTTTCTGCTTTTCGACGTGGGTAGGTATTTTGCTAGATTAAATTAAAAGAAAATCGATGGTTTTATGGAAAATTCGTTACGTAATCAATATTACGTCTCCAGCTTGATCATGAAGCGATTTCTGATTTCGAATCATGCTAAAGATGCCGAACAGGAGGAGGAACGCCAGAAACAGGATGAGAAAAGAAAAGCTAAAATGCGCAAATATGATGACAGCTATCTCGAGTTTGGATTTACGCATAAGGTGGTAAATAGTGAAGACCGTCCACAATGTGTTGTGTGCCTCAAGATTCTTTCGGTGGAATCTATGCTTCCCAGCAAGCTTAAGCGGCATTTGGAAACCCACCACCCGAATTTGGCAAAAAAGGACAGGGATTTTTTTCAACGGAAATTGGGTGAAAATAAGCAGCAGCAGGCTTCTTTTTCACGACAAACGCACATTAATAGCAACGCGTTGCTGGCATCGTAAAAAGTGGCCTATCGTGTGGCGCAGTGTAAAAAACCGCATACCATCGCAGAACAATTGATCTTACCAGCCGCCTTGGATCTGGTTTCGACTATGATTGGAGAGCATGCAAGTCAACAGCTGTTGAAAGTGCCCCTTTCCAACAATACCATTGCACGTAGGATTGACGACATGGCCAACGACATCAACTGTCAGCTCGTTGATTTTTTGAAAAACCGACAGTACGCGTTGCAGTTGGATGAAGCTACGGACAATAACAAGGATGCACATCTAATTTGCTACGTCCGGTTCATCAATGAAGGCGACTTTTCGGAAGATCTGCTGTTCTGCAAGCCTATTTCGGGAGGAACGTCGGGACAGGAGTTGTTCGAAATAACCGATTCCTACATGGTTGAACATGGAATTCCTTGGCAAAACTGTGTAGGAATCTGTACAGACGGAGCACGTGCTATGTCAGGGCGATTCCAGGGATTGCAAGCAAGGGTTCGCAGTAAGGCTCCCAATGCTACGTGGACCCATTGCATTATTCATCGAGAGGCATTGGCAGCCCAATGTCTGAGCAAAGACATCAGCGACGTAGTAGAAACAGTTGTAAAAGTGGTTAATTTTGTTAAGACGCGGCCGATGAAAGCAAGATTTTTTGCAAAACTTTGTGAGGATATGGGAGCAGACCATTCTAGTCTGCTCTATTACAGCAGTGCTCGATGGCTCTCATTTGGTAATTCGATGTTGCGAGTGTTCGAGCTTAAAAACGAAATTCATTCGTTTTTGGTTGATGAAAACCACCCGTGTACCACAAAGTTTGCAGATCCAGATTTTCTGGTTAAAATAGGATTTCTCACTGATCTGTTTGAAAAACTAAATGTTCTTAACAGGTCTTTGCAAGGCAAAGAGTCGCACATCTTGCAGCTATCTGACAAGATTGCTGCGTTCAAGAAAAAACTTGAACTGTGGAAAAATTGCACAAAAAATGAAGATTTGGCTTGCTTTCCACAACTCAACTCTTTTCTGCAAGAAAATCAGCTTTCGTTGCCACAATACCTGAAATCGGCTTTTGCAGATTTCTTAGCCAAATTGTCTCTGGAATTGGATAAATATTTTCCAGTAAGTGAGATCGAAGCCGTAGTTTGGGTAAGAAATCCATTTATTGACGAAGTTCCAGAGTACTTAATAAATGAAGCAGAACAGTTCGTTGATTTAGCAACCGACTCCAGCATGAAACTGAAATTCCAAGCTTTATCGCTGATTGAATTTTGGACTCATGCACACACAGCATATCCACTGATCGGCATTAAAGCGTTGCGTGTTTTGATTCCATTCGCAACTTCATATTTATGTGAAACGGGGTTCTCGGCAGTGGCTGCTATTAAAACCAAATATCGTTCTAAGCTTGATATTGAAAGAGAGATTCGTGTTGCTATTTCCAAAATAACTCCGAGATATAATACACTATGTGCAGAAAAACAGGCTCATCCGTCACACTAAGATGTTATTTCATGTTTATTGTCAAAACAAGTTGTAAAATTGGTTTTTCATTGAATAAAGAGTAAACGAGTTTGAAAAACACATTTGTTTTTCTACGAAAAATATCGAATTCCCAGGCTTTGAATACTGGGGCGCCGCGGATTTATCAAAAAGTTTCGAAGGGCGCTGTGATTACAAAAAGTTTGGGAACCGCTGAATTCAGGAATGAATGCAAAGAAGTCGCGATCACGGTCTTCTTCGGAGAATGTGGGAGCATACTTTGAAGAAATCGCAAAAAGCTTGCAGATTTCAGAAGGATTATCACCTACATTTCCGTCAAAATGCATTCTGGGGGAAATTGCTATTTTTCAATTTCGTTTTTACATAATTGAAGAAATTCTTGGGACATGATTTGACTTCAGTTTCGACTTTACGATTATGGTCTTCATGTGCAGAATTAATGGCCGTGTTAAGGTTGGTTGCATATGTCATAATAGTTTTGCAAATTTGTGCTAGAGTTTTGCTTTTTATATAATTTGTGTGCTTTTTTTGTTTTTTGTTCTTTAAATGTTTCAAATGTGGATTGAACCAGACTGGTAATTTATTGTTTTGGGTTCGCCTCTTCTTTTCATTGGTACAGTTTCTGAAATAAGGTACTGAATAATTGAATGAAATTTGCCTACTTCAGTGTTGACATTTTCTTCAATACTTATTATGTTCTGCCAATTTATTGTACATAGTCTACGTTTTGCTTCTTCGTAATTTGCTTTTTGATATTCCGGCACTTCCTCGAAATCCCAGTCGCTGGGGATGTGAGTATTATGTACGAAGATTGAATATTCAATTGCTGTGTGAAATACTTCATTTTTCCATAAAGGTGACAATGAAGTACTCACACAAAAGTCTTCAGTGCAGTTCGTAAATAAGAGGTCTAAAAAAGCATTTTGCTGATTCTTTATATGATTAATTTGGTGCAAGCCAAAATGTGAAATTTGGTCGAACAGGAATTGTAGAGTTTCGTCTTCGCCTACGACTGGGAGTAGAATTGATTCATTTTCGATGTCAGGGATGAAGTTCGCATTCCGTTTATTAAAGTCACCATAAATATGCAGTTTTACTTCCGGTTCCATATTTGACGTGATAATTTCGACATTTTAAAAAAATAATTCGAAAGATTGTTTATTGGCATGTTCGGGTGGAAAATACACAGATGCAAAAATATGTGTTTCATCAGCAATGAGTGCTTTAACCCAGACATGCTCAAATTCTTTGTGCTTGAGAGTTTTTAGTTCTTGAGAAGTAAAGTCTGCATTGATGGCAATGAGAACTCCACCTCCAGATTTTTTATTGCTATGTTGCAAATTACGGTCATGCCGGAATACATTAAATTTATTTCCAAAAATTTCTTCGCTTTTTACGCTTTCATCCCAGCTTGTTTCGGTTGCCAGAATAACGTTGAAAGAAGAAGCTAGAAGTTTTTGTTGAATTTCTTTCATTTTGGCTGGGCTTTTCATGCGATTGAAATTTTTGGCAATATACCAAAATTTCAGTCGCATTCTGTTGAGAAGGCGAAGACAGTTTTGGAGGATTAATTATACTTACAATACTATTAAATGATACTTCTTCCAAAGGGCGCGTTAGTGTTTCCGAAAATTTGAAGGGTTATAAAATTTCAGGGCGGCCTCCCTACTACGCTGCAGTCGTTCTGTACGTTCACTAGACAGGAACGCTCGATGTGACTGAAGGTCTGCCAAGGCGTCATTGCGTGGGATTCCTAGTTCTGCATGGACGTCCAGGAAAATTTCGCGCAAGAATTTTATGTCTGTTGGTAGTCCTTCGGCTGCTAGCATTAATGTTGCACTAATTTTTGTGATTCCGCGAATGCATACGGAAGGTGGTTGGTCATGTAGGAACGAAAGGTATGTCCGCACTAAGTCCAAAATTTTAGGGTCCCGTAGTCGCGCCTTCAGAAAGCGTTGGTCGCCAGATGCTGATTGTTCCGTCAGTCTGACTATAGGCGGCCGCATTGGGTCCAAAAGTGGTGGATGATCAATTCCGGCTGATGATAGTTGTTCGGTGAGCAAAGGTGGATGGATTGAAACAGCTGATTGCTGCGTCATGCTTACGCTGGGCGGTGGGCGCATAGTGTAAAATGACCGGCCAGGTATAGAATTCGATTCCCGATGTATTGATGTGTCGGTATTTTCGAAGGTGCTTGCTTCAGTATGTTGTTGTGTCTGGTTTTCTGCTCGGTATGGGTTGATTGTTTCACTTTTTTTGAAGTTGATAAGTTTTGATACCGAGAGGGCTGCAATTGGGTGGTCAGTGGACGTTGGTGGGCTGGAGAATTGCACTTTTGCAGTAGCCAGTAGTTCTTTGTCAGATTTTTGTGTGTGTCTTTCATTTCCTTGGAAGTTTTTATTGGGTTTGTTGTCATAGTCTGGACGTCTGGTGTGGGTGAATTGTTGTTTTTTACTTTTTCTGATGCGTTTGGCTTTTTCAGCAGCTTTTTCCTGTAGCCTACGAGCCCGCTGTTTGGCGTCTACTTTGGACCAGTCTTGCTTCCAATGCCATTTATGACCCAAAAATCGCCATCCAGGAGATGTATGCTCTTCCGAAATGACAGTATTGTGTACTGACGATCGTTCTGCTAATTCTTCTTCCAGGGTCTTCTGATGTGGCTCTGTATTTTTGGTTGCATTGATCTGAAGGCTAGAAACAGCCCCAGACACAAATTTCACTTCTTCCAGAATTTCCCGAAGCTTTGAGTCATCATAGTAGAGTGGAGGTGATGACGATTCGGCATCTTTCGATAAAAGTGCCATGTCATTTGATATGCTTAATAGCCGTTCGTCAAAATGTTCTGTAATTTTTTGCGCCATCGTGGAATTCGATTCGTTGATGCCGGCCGTGGTCGTGTGTATATGTAGGTCACACGACTTTATATGCTGACCGACTGCGCTGCTTATATTTTGATTATTTTCAATTGTTACTGCCAACGTTCCTTTCACGTCTTCAAGCAGGTGTTCAATGCTTTCGAAGAGTTCTGATACTATGCAGAATTTTTTCAGGTCAGCAGCAATACGATGGTTCGCGTCTGTTTGAAAGCGGATTGCATCCACAAGTTGTTCCTGTTGATGAAGCAGCTTCCTCACGTCAGCTTCCTTCCGTAAAATGAGTTGGCAGTCAGCACACAAAGGCACCATAAATGCGGTGATGAAATGCTCACGTTGTCGTTGTACACCGACGCATGCAGCATGGTATTTTTTGTTACAAAATTCGCACTTCCATAGAAAGCGGTCGTCGCTAATGCTGCACGATTTAACACCACACGGCATAATTAGTTTTTCTATAAAATGTTCTACGCGATTCGATTTACAAAGGCCAGTAAGACCCGCACGCGACGTTGTCAAAAGGTAAAAAAAAAAGGTAAATATACAAGTTAATTGCGGAGCGAAATGCAAACGCGTCCGCGCCCGAAGACTGTCCGTGGCGAAAAAAAAGAGAGACCCCCACACCACCAAACTTTTATTTTTTTATTTATTTTTATATTGGCAATGTGTATTTCTTTTTTCTTTCCCTCTCACGCAAATGATAGCCAACGCGACTGTGACCACAAACGGGATGCTTCGTTTAAAAACAAACAAATGTCAGAGACAGCAGGCTTCACGTTACAATACCGGTGCGCTATATCCGTAGTTAACATAGAAGAGAGGAAACATAGGCTCTCTCAAAAGCAACAGTGATACCATAGCTGCCGCTTAGCAGCGAAGCATTATCGTTGAGTACTATTTGACAGCTCCGAAACATATTTGTTATTGCATATGATAGTGCCAGATGATGGATAATATAATCATAAGCATAGATCAACCTCACATGACTGGAAGAAACATGAAAACAATAGAAAAAATATGAAATACATTCAAACTCAATTATCAACATCACATTCTGGCAACGAGCCTAAATGTGAGAGTGAGCTGATGAAGACATGCCCTCCGGTACACGCGATTAAATGCAAAATGCGCAAAGGCAAAATTTAAGCGAACTTCTTCAGCAGAAGGAAACCGATGGTTTTCTAGATGATGTATTTTAAATCTTCAAAATGACTGTAATAAATTGGAAATCAATCTTGATTCATGTATCAAATCTTTAGCCCGATAGATAGAGCGTATGATCGTTTCATTAAAACTGAAATAATTTGGAAAATGTGGGAGTTTTAGACCTATTGCCTAACAACTGATTAAAACAGTCACCCGTGATTAAGCTGTTCCCGGGCTTCAAATGGTGAGTTGACAACTTCGAAGGGGGGGTGCAACCGACCTCTCGTCCTCACAAGTTCCTACCTCACGCCTCCACGAGTCATATGATCACAAAAGACTGCCAGCTGAAACATGGAGACGCTGGTTGGCGTAGCCTGGGCAATGTTGTCAATCTGACAATAGCGAAGTGAGGGGGTGCGACCTGTAAATCATATCATATAATTTTCCATTCTCATATCAATTAATGATTTCAGCAGGCTTTGGAATCATCGTGCATTCCAAAACCATTTATCTCAGGAGCCTGGAGCAACATGACATGGAGAAAAAGCTGAATTTGTTTTTCAGCATTTCAGCATAACATTTACATGGAATTTTCACTTCTGAACATTAACTACTATATTACTGGCATGCGCTTATGGGTAGTATACGATTATATTTTAATATTGTGTTTAGGGGTATTAGGATTAGATAAGCCATTTATTTCAGAAAGCATCACACTGGGCTCTGCGATCGCTCCAATTGCTATCATAGAAATGTAACTAGAACAATATAAAGACATGTTTTAACAACATGTATTATAAAATAATATCTCTTATTGAAATTATAGTTTTGATATTTGGAATGATATTTCAGCATTTCCAGGACTAGTAGGATATTAATACATATCTAATTATATTTTTTTCAGTAACAATCCAGTGGATGTCAGATATGTTTTGTACATACGCATATGATGTACTCGTATTGACTTACTGTAGCCGCTTTTTACATGGTCAAGTAATTTAATTGTCTCTTAAAATGCCATGTACAGGATTCAAGTTGGAAATTTGTATTAATAGCATTTTTGTCTTCTATGATACTTTAATTTTTTATGGGGTCTGCTGTCTGGTCGTTCAAAATGAACGGCGTGATAGCTGCTGCTGCTTGCATCGAACCTGAGCTGGCAATTGCTACGTTTGAGGAAGAATATTGACGACGGAAAATCTGAGCAGAAATAAAGTGCCAATATCTAGAACTAGATTTTAGAACAAAATACCAAAACCTTGCCAAAGTGAATTTTGATTCGGTGTGCAGGCTTAGTTTGTAAATGAATCGGTGTAAGAAGAGTGTATTAGACGCAGATATCCGACACGTCGGCGACGGCCGACTTGATGTGGACGAGTGCCGACTGCAGCAGCTGCGGGTCCAGCAGAACTTGGCCGAGATCTAGGACATCGAGGAGAGCTAGTTTGCAAAGCAACAAATAATTTACTTCTATCCAATTTTGAAGACAATATCTAATATCCTGTTTGATAAAAAAAAAGAAGTGAAAAAAACAACTAAGAAGTTGATGCAGGATCGAACTAAATACAAATATTCTCATTACAGCGGATGATACGAAAAAAAATACGAAAAGTGGAACAAAAGGAGCAGGATCAACAAGGAAACATCAAACATTACTGGTGAGATCCAAGCAATTATAAACAAATACAAAATACATACTACTAAATACGTGCCATGATCGTAACAGAACATGTTGCGATAATGGAAGTGTAAATATAGTACAAATATCCAATTGATATAAGTATTGTGTTTATGCGGGGCTTGTTGTAAGTGAAAGTGACCTCGGAATGGACGTGAGTGACCAGGCATTCTGAAATGGGTCACTGGATCTCAACAGAGCTATCACCTTTCAACACCCGGGCTAAAAATGTTAACAGTTTGGGATTAGGATAAAAGCATGATAGCTGCAGACATTTTTCTTCCATAAAAGCACTGCCGGACAGTGGGAGTTGGATTGTACACACACACACACACACACACACACACACACACACACACACACACACACACACACACACACACACACACACACACACACACACACACACACACACCCGCGTGATTAAGCTGTTCCCTACCCTATATGAGCACGATCAGGCGCGCACTTTTTTGCCAGTCAAGGATGGTACCCTTCCCCTCCCTTGCCTACCCCGCACTGGGGTAGCTTGGCAAAAGATTGTGTGTTTGATTGGATAACGTCTTTTCAAAAATAGCCCTGCGCGCAATTTCAACTGCTTCTATTCAATTTCACAGCCTGCAGTACTCTTTGGTCCTAGCATAAATTGCTGTCCACTCTTTGGGTCTATTGTGAATGAGAAGATATTTCCCTTTTAAAAAAAGATGTGATATTGAATTATGGAGAGTGTGAGCTGTTTAGTGGAATACCTGTAACTAGAAAATAAGAAGAATGATTAGTAATTTCCATTTAATTCCAACTACCTTTATTGCTTATCTTGACAGATACGCGTATTTCGTCTACAATGTGCAGACTTCTTCAGTGTCGTGTACTAATACTCGAGTATTAGTCGAGTATTAGTACACGACACTGAAGAAGTCTGCACATTGTAGACGAAATACGCGTATCTGTCAAGATAAGCAATAAAGGTAGTTGGAATTAAATGGAAATTACTAATCATTCTTCTTATTTTCTAGATGTGATATTTTTTTTTTTATTTTTTTTTTTTGCCTTCTTTTTCCCCGCCAACAATTCATCCACCTTTTTATCTAATAAATTAAACACCCCCCAAAAAAAAAAACAAACAAACCAGCACAATTTTTTTTTTTTTTTTTTAATATTTGCCCACCCCCACCAACTCCAGCATGATTTCACATTCTAGCTCCGTATTAAAAATAGTGTTAGGTGTGCACGAACTCTATTATTTATTAAATACTTAGATCTGTTTCAAAAAGTAGTCCTGTTAAACAATTATGAAAATTGGTATTAGTGCAATCCAATGCTAAAAATAGTGTATATTAAATGGCAAAATTCTTCAAATCACAAACAAGCAAGCAGTTGAACTTCGTGTTTCAGTGAATGGGTTTGTTTTAGGAGGTGTTCTTTATCATTGAATGTGGTTACATTTTTCGCTATTTATTACCATCAAATGTCGTCTTCTGCACAACCTGCTAATAACGCATCAGCTGCACTATATTTTCAATAGTTGATCCAATCCAAATTTAAAATTTGTTTCTACCCATAAGTTTTCAATTTTCTGTTGAAAATTTGTATGTGATTGCACGCCTCTGATTCGTTTGCCGGGCCAGTGTCCTTCCAGCCCATCAATGTAAATTTGAAGCGTCAAGCGAGGATTAGAGCTAACGACCGGCACCGATTAGAGCATGAAAAAAAAAACACGAGCAAAGTAAAATATGCAAGGGGTTGCCTTCTCCCACACTTCCCATCCATCCATCCGTCACACTACCACCAGCCAGCTTTGACAGATTTCGGATCGAAAAGTGGGAAACGACGATATCGAGCCATAAAATCGAAAATTGTTCATTGAATTAGAAGTGAGATTAACGTGGCGGCGATGGCTATCGTTAAACTCTCGGCGGAACTCGGTCAATCGGGGCTGCTCGTTATTCGACAAATTAAGTGCTCAGTGGGTTGGTCCTCGGTGGGTTTCATCGGTCTCATCTCGTTGGAGATCCGGTTTTTGTGTTGGAATATTTAGCCCCCAGGATAACGTTAACTGCTGCTGCTCCTGCTAGTGGTGGGAAGTTTTACCGAAACGTGTCACCAAAGTTGCGCTGTCAATTATCGTTGCTGTCAGGCCCCACCGAAAGTTGCTTTATTCACTTTTGCCGATAAGTGATGGCTTGATGTTGATGGAAGAGCGATAAACTAAGATACTTCCTGGAATTTTTGAACCGAGTGACTATCGAACTTTATCGATCAGTAGGAGAACGGGAAATTCAAATCGATCAATCAAACTTAAGTCTGTTATTCGCTGTAATACAAGTCCCCATAGTAAACGTTTTGTATACATGACAATTTATTCCATTTAACATTGATTTGATTACGTAGCGTAACGAAGAATTCACCTGGCAAACCAATGACGTGTTTATAATGAGATAATAGATAATTAATATTGAAATTGTTTCCTCCTTCCGACCACCACCGACCGCGAAGAAACCGACAGTAGCAATTTTCCAGGCGAAATCCAACTGACCGTGTTATCCAACGACAAAGCGCCACAGGTCTGGTCTGTCACCAACATCCGACCGACATGCAATGAGACGATGGATTATCATCGCATCCGCTCCGTTGGTTCTAACGCCAGGAGATCCAGCAAATTGTTTGTACCTCATAAAATCAGCCCCAACCGCTCTCGCTGCTGGGTACTGAAAATCTGCTCGACCACTCGGTCCGCTGCGTTTGTCCGGCCCAGCAGTAGGTCATTAGCAACTGGGCGAGCGTGCACCTATGTACGCAATACCCCTAACTAACGGCCAGAGTAACGATCCCCACTGAACAAATCATATTCAGCCGGCTGTCATCCAGTACCGTTCGGATTCGAATTCCGGATTGAGAAACAATTAAGATCGAAATATTGTAGGACATTTTATGCCAAAAATAAAAAATGCTCTTGGATAGTTGAACAATTTGATTATCATACAGAAAACCTCCAATTACACTAAAGGCTGAGAGTCCGTAGTTTGAATCGAAACGGTATTTTTCGAGTGGAAATCGACCGACTGGAAACGGATGAGCTGGCTCACCTGACTACACATCTAACTGGGACGCTTGGTCAAGCGATGATGCATTTCTGTTCATTTGAAATGAAAAACCCCCTTAGATTCGCAACATTTCATGCATGGATGAAATAATGAATATCGAGAGTTTGCGGGATTTGCTCATTCAACGAGCGGGTTGTTACGTAGGTTTAGTCGTCATCGGAATTCTACAGACGATATCAGCATTATCGAGTGTTTTGATTGGAAACAAGCAATTTACATTAAGTTCCATTCCATTCGGATTGAGAGGCATGAAACAAGATAAATTGCATAGCGAATTTTTCAAGTGATTTCAAACTGATTGATCGTGACAGTTAGCTGCTTGCCTGCACTCAACTTCTCCCACTTGTCAAGTTGCATTTTCTCAGAAATTGATTGACAGCTTTTGATGTCATTACTAACTTATAATATATATTATATATAAATATATTAAATACATAGTATACTTATGCCAGTCCAACGTCTTTTTTCCAGTTTTTTTTTAACCAGTTCATTTATTTGGCAGGCTCAATTGCTTTAGCTTTACGGAGTCGATAATTCATTGTTTTATGATATAATGAATGACTTAATACTAGCGTTAGTATGACTTGGGCCGTTTACTCGCGGTTTACCCGAGGTTAAAAGGGGTGACAATTTTTGGGGATGGATTGGACAGAAGAACATGGAAATGGGATGCTGTGGTCTCATCGGATAGTTGTCGCCAGCACTTTAACGATGTGCGGAAAGGTCAGGGCTCCCTTTTGGTGTTCGGCCGGTTGTGGTTACCATTGGGCAACGATGAGATCCCTCAGATGTCAGAACGAAACAAACAAAAACTAATGAATAAAGAAAAAAAAACACAAGCAGATTAAACTCTTATACTAGACATTGAGACTAGAAACACATAAATCGATTGCATATAACACAGATCGCGAGATCCCAACACATCTCTCATAGGAACATAAGGTCGATTCAAGTGGAGAAATTCGGTCGAAAGGTACTGGTATGGCAAGCAATATGTTCCTGTGGTTTAAAGTCAACCATTTTTTACACTACCGGAGTTATAAATGCGGAAATCTATCGATCTGAGTGTCTCCAGAAGAGATTGTTGCCTTTATATAAGAAGCATAGTACACCTCCACTGTTTTGGCTGGATTTAGCGTCGGCTCACTATGCCAAAACCACTCTCAATTGGCTTGCGGAAAAGGGTATATATTTCGTTGAGAAAAATATCAATCCACCAAATTGCCCTCAGCTTCGATCCATCGAACGTTACTGGGCAATCGTGAAGAGGGTCTTCAAGAAGACTGGTAAGGCAGCTGGGAACATGCAGGAGTTCAAAAAAAAATTTGCTCAAGCGTCCAAAAAATGCGATGCAACACTTGCCCGGAACTTGATGAAGAGTATTCGATGCAAAGTTCGAAAATTCGTGAAGGAATAACTTAAATTTCATCCGGTCTTCATTATGTTCAAGTTTAACCTCGTACAATAAAGGATCAATTTTTTGTATGAATAAAATATCGGTTTTCAACATAATTTGAGAGAAAGTTTGTGGATAGCTTATTTTCGATACACTCCTTATATAAGTATTTGGATTGTTTTTTAAGTATGTAGGAAATGTCGTTTATGTACAAAATAAAAAGAAGTGGGCCTAAATGTGAAGCTTGGGGCACCCCCGAGGTGACAGAGATGAGGTCTGAAAGTTTATTTTGAAAACGAACAATTTGTTTGCGATGCGTTAAATATGACTGCAGCCAATTCAACAGCTCAGGTTCCATTCCAATTTAATGCAATTTGAACAGTAATAATGGTATGTCGATTCGATCAAAGGCTCTACTGAAGTCAGTGTTAAGAGCTTCTACGTGCTTGTCATTGTCCATTTCATTCAAAATAAAAGTTACAAATTCAAGAACATTAGAAGTGGTTGAGCAACCTTTGAAAAAGCCGTGCTGTTTGCTTGTAATTTGATTTTTTACTTGCTGAAAAATATTTTCATTCACGAGCGATTCAAAAAGTTTTGGTATGCAGGAGATAATGGTAATTTCACGATAGTTACGGATGTCTGATTTCGTGCCTGATTTGAAAATCGGAACCAAATAAGAGGATTTCCAAATGTAGGGAAATGTTCCGCTTTTCAGAGACATACTAAAAAGAAGTTCCAAGTTCGTCTGAAAGGTTCTTTAAAAATACGGGTGCAATACGGTTGATTCACAGATATGTAGGAAATTTAGGTGATAATCCTTCTGAAATCTGTAAGCTTTTTACAAATTTCTTCCAAGAAGTATACACTACATTCTCCGAAGAAGGCCGTGATCACGACTTCTTTGTCTTCTTCGGAGAATGTAGTGTATACTTCTTGGAAGAAATTTGCAAAAAGCTTACAGATTTCATAAGGATTATCACCTACATTTCTGTCAAAATGCATTCGTGAAGGAAAATTGCTATTTTCAATTTCGTTTTTACATAATTGAAGAAATTCTTGCGGCACGATTTGACTTCAGTTTTAACTTTACGATTATATTCTTCATGTGCAGAATTAATGTAAGTTGGTTGCATATGTCATAATAATTTTGCAAATTTGTGCTAGATATTTGCTTTTTATATAATTTGTGTGCTTTTTGTCTTTTGTTCTTTAAATGTTTCAAGTGTGGTTTGAACCACACTGGTAAATTATTGTTTTGAGTTCGCCTTCTTCTTTTTATTGGTACAGTTTCTGAAATAAGGTACTGAATAATTGAATGAAATGAAATGCCTGCTTCAGTGTTGACATTTCCTTCAGAACTTAATATGTTCTGCCAATTTATTGTACATAGTCTACGTTTTGCTTCTTCGTAATTTGCTTTATGATATTCCAGCCCTTCTTCGAATTTCCAGTCGCTGGGGAAGCGAGTATTATGTACGAAGATTGAATATTCAATTGCTGTGTGAAATACTTCATTTTTCCATAAAGGTGACAATGAAATACTCACACACACATCTTCAGTGCAGTTCGTAAATAAGAGGTCTAAAAATACATTTTGCGGATTCTTTATATGACTAATTTGGTGTTGGCCAAAATGTGAAATTTAGTCGAATAGAAATTGTAGAGTTTCGTCTTCGCCTACAAGTGGAGGTAGAATTGATTCATTTTCGATGTCAGGGATGAAGTTCGCATTCCGTTTATTAAAGTCTAGTCCTTGGGCCTCTAGGGTATTCAAAAGTGGTGTTCTGGCGGCGTAATTATCCTTGCATTGCCAGACTGCGTGTTCGATGTCATCATAACCGTTTCCACGCCAGCAAAGATTGCTGTCTACGGGGTTAATGCGATAGAGGTGTGCATCTAACTGGTAATGGTTGGACATAAGTCTACTCATCACACGGAATGATGGAATGTGACAGCCGTCCTAGATTTCCGGTGTCCCAATCGGTTTGCCAACTCGAAAGGGTACTCAGACGTACTAAATGGTAAAATTCATCGTGTGAAATTTGTCTATCATACAAATCGCCTTCCTGGGCGCCCACCTTTGCGAGCGAGTCCGCTTTCTCATTGCCTGGAATTGAGCCATGTGAAGGGACCCATACAAAGGTGAACAAATATGATCTTTCGACCAGCACACTCATCTGTTCCCTTAGTTTTGAAAGGAAATAAGATGAGTGTTTACTAGGTTTCATCGACTGAAGGGCCTCAATCGAACTGAGGCTGTCCGAGAAGATGAACTAATGGTCTGCGGGCATGTTGGAAATCATCCCCAATGCGAAGTTGATTGCCGTCAGCTGAGCAACATAAACAGAACAAGGTTCCTGAAGTTTGTGGAAGGCGCTAGAGTTTTCATTGAAGACACCGAAGCCAGTGGATCCATTGAGGCGAGACCCATCAGTGAAAACCCTTTTTTCAGAATTGACGTGTTGGTACTTTTCAGTAAAAAAAAAAAACGCGGAATAATAATAGAACGAAGTTGATCTGGAATCCCATGAGATGCTTGTTTCATGGAAAGATCATAATGTATTGAGGAACTGCTAAAGGTGAAGTGAGCACGTTCTGGAGTATAGCATGGAAGGCACATAACCTACGATATGTAGTGGTGGTAAATTCTCATAAATCGAGATTTTGTGTTCAGCCCTAACATTTCTTCAAAATTTTCTCCAACAAATGCGTTTTTCACTCCACATTTGATTAATATTCTGAACGAGAGTTCCCAGAAAGAGGTTTTACTCCTGCCAGAACTTCGAGACTCATGTTATGCGTTGAGTGCATACAGCCAAGAGCAATACGCAGACAACGATATTGAATTCGTTCCAATTTTAGAAGGTGACTTTTTCTTGCCGAGAGAAAGCAGAAAGAGCCATACTCTAGAACAGAGAGAATAGTTGTTTTATAAAGAGTTATGAGGTCACCCGGATAAGCACCGCACCATGTGCTGCAAATTGAACGAAGAAAGTTGATCCTTTTTTGGCATTTTTGCTTCAAATACGTCATGTG